>OZ025213.1:11729701-12057201 GCA_964019055.1 Anthopleura xanthogrammica | reverse complement strand
AAACTTCATTCATGAAAAATGACAAAACCATAACCTAATGAAAACGTTCCAATCTGAATCCACCAAGCTCCCTTTTATTAAAGAATCAAATTATGAGTTTTATTAAAAGTATAAAGACATTTTGATTGTTTTAATTGCTCTATCACGTTTTCTAAACTACGTTACAAAATAAAGAAGCAAAGCCTGTCAATCAAGGTGATGTCATCACTTTGGTATATTCTGCGATGTTAGCGTATGACTCTTGGCGCACCTAGAAAAAAACAGCTCTACTATTAAATATTTGTTGTTGTTGTTGTTGCTGTTGTTGTTGCTGCTGCTGTTGTTGTTGTCGTGCAAGAAGGGAATACTTTCAAATGTGATGGAATAACGAGACATGTGACGTTGCCATAGAAACCAGGAAGCAAAAGCACCGACGATGGAGGGAGAATGTCACATGATCCCAACCCATGCAGAGAGGTCCCTTAAATCCAATTCAATTAAAATTGAATTAAAAGTAACGGAAAAGTTCATCGATTAAAACCAAGGTGAAACGTAAACGGTAGGTCAGTGGAAAGCGTGTGCATGTTACTAAATGGCTGTGAGTAATAATGTTTTCATCTCAGGCAGTAAAGTTCATTTTTTGTGCAAGACATTTTAGTTTATACATACCTCAAGGAAGAGTCCTGATCTGAATGAACGTTGGTGTCTCTCCTCTCTGGTACACATATCCAATCACCTCGAAGTAGTACAAGGTGTTTGGCTCAAGGTTATCAATGACACACGAAGAATGAGAACAAGCTGTCTTTCTGGCCAAGCGACTTTTGTTCTTCCCGTAATCTACTTGGACACTGTTGTGTGCGGGTGCTCGCCTAGGCTTTTGGAACGAGAGACGAATTGCCGTCCTACTCAGAGCTTGACCAGATACCTTGATCGGGAGCGAGGGAGCTGGAGATAGTATACATATGATAAAAACATTTAAAAGATAAACTTTGCTTATAGAGGATAACATTTAAAAGATAAACTTTGCTTATAGAGGATAACATTTAAAAGATAAACTTTGCTTATAGAGGACGACATTTAAAAGATAAACTTTGCTTATAGAGGATAACATTTAAAAGATAAACTTTGCTTATAGAGGATAACATTTAAAAGATAAACTTTGCTTATAGAGGATAACATTTGACAGTAAATTCAACTGATAAACTCGTTGTTCTCCAGTTGATTAGAGCAAAACTGCCATTTTTTTATATATATATAAACAGGTTGCGGCCCAATTCAGAATAGCTGGTTTAAATGGGGACCTGTATAACTAAATCTAATGACCATTAACATGGTCATTCGAGCCACGTGAAGGTCTAACCATTGAATTTGCAGATGTTACTACAAAGTCAGCACCTTCTCCTCAGTTATTTTAAGACCCTGAGTGTTGGTCCGGTCGGGACTCGAACTACACCTGCACAACAGATCGACCGCACCTTTACCAATTGAGCTAACCGGGTGGTAGTCAAATTTTAGCTTAAGTTAATTTTATCGTCTAACAACTTACTCTTGACGGGGTAACACTGTTTTCTGCCCCAAACAAAATGCTCTCCTTTTCTGGTCAAAGCAGACATTTTTACACAATACTCGGTGTACGGCTGTAGTCCAGTAACCGTGGTGGTCGTCATATAACCTGTAGATGTGGTGAAGATGTTCCACTTTCTCGTGTATATTCCTCTGTAGTAGATCTTGTAGCCTTTGATGAAAGTGTTTGGTTGACTTATGGGTACAGATGACCGCCATACAACCTTCATGGCGTCAAATCGAACTGGAGTGATGCTTGTGATGACTGGTGCAGCATTAGATACTGGAGAAAAATGATACAAGACAATAATATAAAACACTCTACCATTCAATGCGAAAAACAGGTTGTGAAAAGCTTAAGCATACTGAATATCCTACCACTTTCATCTGGTACAACATCAGGGTTTTCACATCGGACGCCACTGAATCCTTCCACGCATTTACACTGATACAGACCAGATCCCCGTGGATGGGAGGGGTGGGGGACACATTGACCACCATTCAGACACGGACATTGTACTACACGCACTCTCATGTCTGTTGTATCAAACGCTCCACACTCGTCGGTCACTTTGAAGGTGAACTTCTCATTTGATGACACGTCCCATCTCAGTAGACCATACGAGCTTAGGGTATGACCAGTAGCTGTAGAACTGAGTAGAGAGTACATTACTGGACGGTTATCAGGGTCAGTTGCTTTCAGCTGAAGGACGAGGTCTTCTCCTCGCAAGGCGTTGTACGTTATTGGCTTTCGACCAAACGTCGGTGCCTGGTTATCTGTTACGAAAGCAATCAAGAATGTCATTGTTGTTTCAAAGTACTAAAAAAGGATTCAAAAAAGCAACTCACTTTTCCTAGGTGTCCAGGAATTCTGGTCATCTCTGGGTAAGCACTGCTGGCACCAATCACGTGGGTTAGGCTCGTTGGCAGCAAAACAATGTCCTCTGATCAGACAGGAATTTTCCTGAAATATTAGAAAATGGAATCCATTTACCATAATAAAACAAGTCGCACGTTGAAAAAAGATGTTCAAGAGTTCTTGAAAAGAAAAGATCTTGAAAACGAACTTACTTTGCATATCCTACCACTTTTATCTCTCACAACATCAGGCTTTTCACAACGGTCCCCACTGAATCCTTCCACGCATTTACATCGATACAGACCAGATCCCCGTGGATGGGAGGGGTGGGGGACACATTGACCACCATTCAGACACGGACATTGTACTACACGCACTCTCATGTCTGTTGTATCAAACCCTCCACACTCGTCGGTCACTTTGAAAGTAAACTTCTCATTCGATATAACCTTCCCTCTCAGTAGACCAGCACGGCTGAAAGTGTAGCCAGAAGCTGTAGAACTGAGTAGAGAGTATGTTACTGGACGGTTATCAGGGTCTGTTGCTTTCAGCTGAAGGACGAGGTCTTCTCCTCGCAAGGCGCTGTACGTTATTGGCTTTCGACCAAACGTCGGTGCCTGGTTATCTGTTACGAAAGCAATCAAGAATGTCATTGTTGTTTCAAAGTACTAGAAAAGGATTCAAAAAAGCAACTCACTTTTCCTAGGTGTCCAGGAATTCTGGTCATCTCTGGGTAAGCACTGCTGGCACCAATCACGTGGGTTAGGCTCGTTGGCAGCAAAACAATGTCCTCTGATCAGACAGGAATTTTCCTGAAATATTAGAAAATGGAATCCATTTACCATAATAAAACAAGTCGCATGTTGAAACAAGATGTTTAAGAGTTCTTGAAACTATTCTTCTGATAAGGTGGAAGCTAGAAGGGATCTTGAGAACAAAGCAGACGATCCAATGTTCGATACTTACTCTGCGTTGACATTTTCCTGCTTTATTGCATGTCATACACTTTGAATCATAAGTGACCTGTCTTAATTCTTGTGCACTTGTTCTGAAGCCATCGTTAGAAACAGAGACCAAAATTCCCCCAGCAGGGGTCCCCTCGTGATCATAATCACCAAGCTTCGTCGGTGGCTCGGGCAGGTCGCATTTAACACCAAAGATGTCAATCATTTTTCCATGTGTATTGAGAGGAGTTCCACGTGGAGACCAAGAACTTGGGAAGACCTTTTATTAGATACAAGTTAGGAGTAGTTAGAGGCCTAGTTTCAAAGTTTCATAAAACGCTTATGGTAACTTAAGTATTACGGATGAAAAAACTCTGCCTTGTTGTATTCTCAAAAGCAGCTCCATAATCCTTGTTTGATCATCGGAGGTGCGAACATGAATTAATGATAGGTTTTTTTATCATAAATACCTTGAATTCCTTCACGTGACAAGTGAGGTTGCTTGAATCGATGAACTTCTGTCCCAACAAGTTGGTCTTTTTACACGGACGTTCACGTACATCACAGAGACCACCATTGTAGATACTAAAAAACATGGTATTCTTGTAAGATAATAAGGTTTTTACGGTTTTCACGCATATGTAAACAATGAAACGAAAGCTTGGCAATCATGAAAATAAATTTATGAAACATAGTGGATAAAAAATTTTCATTAAAAAATTCAAGAAATATTAGGTTATTTTCATACGTAGAATGGGAGGATTTTCCAAACTGGATAAGGAAAGTGAAGGTTAATACTGATATCTATTGTGCAAAGGTATTCCCACTATGCTTGGTTTCAAAGTTGGGAGGGTTCTGAGTCTTTTTGAGACCCTGCAGAAGGCAAATTATTTTAGTGTACTTACTTACCCCAACAACTCTGGTACTGCCTGGACTTCCATGGAACAATCCAGTGCAGTAAAGCCTTTATCACATATACAGGTTCTGTTCTTACACTTGCCGTGTTTACTACAGTCTGAAGGACACAACTCTTTTGTAACCTCTTTTCGTGGCACCAAGTCACCACTTGCAGTATGAGTGTATGATGAGAGGCTCTTCAATGCCGTGTCTTCACATACATATTTCATTGTGTCAAATGCTAGGATTGCAAAGCTCTTGTCTCCTGTGTACTGAAAGTAACGGTACAAATTACAATCAGTATCAGTATCATTCCACTATGTATCAACTATCAGTTGAACAGGGGGGGCTATGATGAACCAAAGATCTGTCCTAAAAGTCCATTGAAGACTTGTCTGTCTTTTGTGGATTTTTTTAGCCTGTTCTTTGTCAACACTGATTAAGAAGTTGACTTATCTTGATCCAAGGATCTCTGACATATTTAGCTGTTGGGTTCATGAACAACAATTGTTTCGTTAGATTGTAATTAGATCGTCTACATACATGCGCGATATACTTCAGATATCTCATATATACTATATAATCACGTAATGCAAGAGTTCCCACTATGAAAGAAAACTCTTAAGCAAACTGCGAGGAATATTGCCCTTCTTTCTCGATTTGGGATAGCTATGAGATCTGCTCGAGTTGGATTTTTTGTTGCCGTTGCCTTATACGTAGTTCAGAAGTCAGGGACCCAGTTGAAGTGTGCAATCAGGATATTATACCATGAATATACCTTGAGAATCTTTACCTTGGACATAATATTTTTCCATTTCAGACCATGTGTCATTCACTTTAGAATAAGATTCTTTGTTTGAGTTGTATCCATATTCATGTGTCTTCTCATGCACAACCGTTAAACAAAGAAATGATACTCAAGGGAATAACACGTGGTCTGAAATAGGAAAACATTGCGCCCAAACTAAAGTGGTCTATTGATGCTTTATACAAATCCAGAAAATTTAAAGGCAAAAATAAGCCAATAGAAAGACTCTAATTTATTTACCCTCAAGTCGTTGACACACTGTATGATGGCATTCTTTATACTTGTATCAGAGATTCCTTTGCATGTGTTTCCTGCCTCAGATTTCTTTATGTGTCTGTTGCAATACTTTCTGGCTTTACGTCTGCTCATCACTGTTTTGAGCGATCTCTTGCTTCGCATTCCGTTCATAGCTTCCTGTACTTGTGGATCATCCACAAAATAGCTGCGATCCACGTGATCAATCATGTCATCACTATACCAGTGACTGTCTACAGATCTTTTCATGCCGAATTGTGATTGGTCATTCAGTTGAGTTGTAAGTACTTCTATCCCAGTAGTATCAATGCTTGTGAAGATATTCGCGTTGTAGTCGCAGTTTTCCTCATGTATCCCTTCTCCTTCGATACCACAATAACAGGATCTTTCCTCATCTGATTCTTCCATTTCGTCTGGTTCGGGTAGAATCTCGAAAAAGCTTTCCTTATTCGTGACACTGTAAAGGTGAGCAGCAATGATATTATTCTGAATTGAATATGTTTCTTAGAATAATTGACAATGTTGATAATAGATTATGATGATGGAGATGATGATACATGATGGTAATGATATATGATTATGATACATGATGGTGATACATGATGATACATGATGCATAATGATGATGATGATACATGATGATGATACATGATGATGATACATGACGATGATGATACATGATGATGATACATGATGATACATGATGATGATACATGATGATACATGATGATGATGGTCATACCTGCTGCTGCTGCTGATGATATATGATGATGATGAATGATGACGATGGTACATGATAGTGATGTATGATGATGATTAGAATGGTGTTGTTAATGCCTTATACCTACCCCCAGCTCTTGACGAAGTTTGTTATATTTTCAGTGACTCTTTCATTACCCCTCGGACGTAAATCATCATCAGGGTCACCATTAAAGTTACCACAAAGACCTGACACACGTCCTTTTTCAGTAGCTGGCGCATTGACGCGGACATCTAGAGCCCTTCCAGAACGATGCACCGAGATTCTGGTACCAGATGTTAGTGTCACCTTTTGAAAAATGTCAAGTTAGTAAGGCTTAAGATTAATGCCCCATCAATATTCCACAAACAAGGAAATTGATTCTAAAGGCTTTTCCTTTGTCTATAAGTATTCGCATTACTTTGTTTCATCTCAGGACACATTTCAGCTGAACTGAAATAGTGACGTAAAATGACGTCACTGCTAAACTGAGGTTTCATAAAGCCTGCGAAAATTGACTTAGGAAAGTTTATATATGAGATGAATCTAAATTTTCGGCAGGGGTTTTTGATATTTTGTACACATTTACTATGATATTCATTACTGAGTGGGAGAAAAAAAAACCGTCTCCCGAGTCGCCAGGTTACTAAGGATGACACCTCAGTTTTGCAAATTTTCTCGATTCTGATTGGCTAATATTTCTCTCTGATCAGCTGGTTATACCTCTTGATCCAACGATCCACCGTTAATCTTCTTTTTGATCTTTATGCCTCTAGCTAACCTTTCAGGACTTCGTTTGACAGTTCTGAGCATAGAGGGAGCTGAGTCGTCCAAATGGCTGCAGAATGATATTTCTATCACGTGACTGCCTTCACGTATTGCTGCGCCACATATGCAAGTGATGTCACCCCGGCATTTCCAAAGACGTATGTGAACCTGTGCGAAAGAGTTAACTTGATTTAGATAAGGGAAAATGCATGCACCATCAGGGACAATGTCACGCAGCAATGTCACGCAGCAATGTCATGCAGCAACGTCACGCAGCAATGTCACGCAGCAATGTCACGCAGCAATATATAAATTGTGATATAAGAGGAGCATTAAAGTTATATGCATATGAGATACCCCTTGCACGTGACGTCAAAGCAGCTCATATTGGAAATCAAAAATAAGAATTTCAATCTTCTGAGAATTGGAAACTATCGTTTTGTCCTCCAAATTAAGCTGCATCCGACGTGCTGCAAGTGAAGTCTATATGCCTGGTACTTTATTTATTTATTTATACACAATATTTATACAGAGGTGCCTAGTTCAGCAAAGCTGGTTTGAATGGGGCTCTGTTTAAAATAAACTTACAGACAAAACATATAGTACAGAGAACAAAAAATAAAGTTACAATAATAAAGTACTAGGAGTAAAACATTTAACATTTAACATGCAGACTTTTTACAAGGAAAGAGTGCCCGCTTTGTTAAGTATTTTTTCGTTTTTAATCAATATGTGAAAGTAACAACATAGTCCTTTCCCGAATTCGCTTGAGTGACCACGAAACAATTGTTCTAAGTAAAGGTTGCAATTCACGGATAAAATATGAAGTCCAACGTCAACCTGAAACTATTGTTTCGTGCTAGCGAATTGGGAAAGGTCAATTGAATAGACCTTCTTAGCTTGGTCGGTTTGTTGTCCCATTTCAGACCACATGTCATTCCTTAGAGTATCATTTCTTCCTTCAACGTTTGCACATGAGAAGACACATGAATATGGATACAACTTAAACAAAGAATCTTATTCCCATAAGAATGAGACATGAACACTGAGAATGGGACAACAAACCGCCCAACTAAACTAATAAAGTCTATAAATTTGAATATTTTAAACGATAATACATATATGAAAGTCATGGTTTTTCTTACTTGAATCTTTCTGGCTTGGTTGCTGTACATTATGTAGTCACCCAGTACGTTATAAAAATATTTCCTGTAAAAAAATAAGGATAATTAGAGAGTCAACCATTTCTAGATCACATATCAACCACCTTTACCGTTATCGCCATTATTATTATCATCTAAGGCATCATCATCACGTATCATCATCCTCTTCACGTATCATCATTATCACCCTCATCATTATCACCATCATCATGTATCATCATCATCACGTATCATCATCACGTATCATTTACGGCATCATCATCACGTATCATCATCATGTATCATCATCGAGTATCATCATCATGTATCATCATCACGTATCATCATCACGTATCATCATCATGTATCATCATCATGTATCATCATCACGTATCATCATCATCATGTATCATCATCATCATGTATCATCATCATCATGTATCATCATCATCATGTATCATCATCATCATGTATCACCATCATGTATCATCATCATGTATCATCACCATGTATCATCATCACGTATCATCATCATCATGTATCATCATCATCATGTATCATCATCATCATGTATCATCAAAACCAAAAAGCACCTGCAGTGCCATAGTATCAACGAAATCATACCATCTCATCACAACTTCTCCATGAATCGATAAAATAGGTAACAATGTCAAAATCTTACTTGTCGTCAAAAGTGAACAAATTTGGATCAGAAGTAGAATAACATAACGTTGTTTCGGTGTTGTCTACTGTAACCTAAACAAATAAGTACATAAGTACAAAATAATGAAGATACTACCGACACGAGTGAAAAATGCACTGCGCACTTTTCAAAGAAAACCATTGGAGATTTACCGACGTTTAGTAAATCTCTA
Organism: Anthopleura xanthogrammica; assembly: GCA_964019055.1. Classification (NCBI taxonomy): domain Eukaryota; kingdom Metazoa; phylum Cnidaria; class Anthozoa; order Actiniaria; family Actiniidae; genus Anthopleura; species Anthopleura xanthogrammica. The sequence goes on along the minus strand of OZ025213.1, from coordinate 12,048,372 downwards.
ATGTTAAGGCCGTTCGTGGAAAGCTAGTGCTTATTTTTTTCCTGACACATTACTTTAGTTGTATTTTTCCTCTGGTCAAATAAATCGAGAGAAATTCGCATAATATAAGACATGTAAATCTCCAATGGTTTTCTTCGTAAACACGACTCGTCTATGAATTTTCTGCCGAACTTCCGCGCATGCGCATGATGATACTATTGTACCTTCAGAGATGGCATTCGATATGCTTCCACACCCTGCCAGCTTGGACACGACGTTTCTGGTTTGAAATGGAAGGAGTGAACTTGTCTTTGATCTTGTTGGTTGTCACAGACTCCTCTAATTGTGATTGTTTTTCCACGAGTTATGTCTTCTGTCTTCAGTTCAACATGGCATTTGTCAACTGCAGCTTGTCGTCTTTGTTCTTTGTACTTTTGGGGTATCAACACAGACACCATTACCCTGTGAGATCCAGGGACATTCATGGCGGGTAAAATAGGAACAGTTGGTCTTAAAGTAACTGTTATGTTCTCTGCTACGTTACATTCTTTAACGACCACGTTACGTGGAGAAACCTAGGAATATAATCAAGCCAAAGCTGAATAACAACAGTTTATACACCGAATCGAAATATGGCGAGCAATTTGAATAACTATTGTTCTGGACTGACTCGCCTCGTGTTCACGTGGAAACATAAAAGCGTTTTTACATGTATGAGAGGCTAGTCAGTATAAAACAATATTTTTTTAGATTGGTCGCCATATTTCGATTCGGTGTAAGCAATAACATATCAAATATTCCCTTGTTAATGCGTAAATACAATGAAAACTAAATGATAATAAAACGTCAATTTGGGCTTCGTTCTGCAGCACTTTTCAAAAGGTTTCAGTGGAATTCCAGCAGTAGAATTTTTGCTTTGTCGTTGTCTAATGCATGCCATGACCAGTGTGTGTCTCTCAGTCTATTCATTTACCGACACTAGTGAAATAACGCACTGCGCATGCTTGGAAGTTCGTCGTGTTCACAAAGAAAACCATTGGAGATTTACCGACGTTTAGTAAATCTCTAAAGTTAAGGCCATTCGTGGAAAGTTATTGCTTATTTTTCCTGACACGTTACTTTATTTTTTTTTTCCCTCGTCAAATAATACGAGAGAAATTCGCATAATATAAGACATCTAAATCTCCAATGGTGTTCTTCGTAAACACGACTATGAATTTTCTGCCAAACTTCCGAGCATACGCAGTGCGTTTTTCACCCCCGTCTCACTTACCTCTATTCCAACGTAGTACTTATTACTCTCTTTGCCAGTTTTTGTCCAAATGTTTGTTTTGTTTGTGGAGAACTTCATGAAAAGTTTGCACCGAACCTTTTAAAACAGAAAAAAGATTTTGTTGTATGTGACATATCAATCATAGACCTTTAGCACATGACGTCAAAGCAGCTCAATTTGTAAAGGTAATAGGACCACAGGCTGTCCAATTTGGAATAATTGGATAAAAAAAATTCCGAGGACTGCCAAGTTTGGACGATCTAATTTGGACTTCAGAGGAATTGTTTTTGAATTCAATTATATTTCCAAATTGGAAAGCATGTGTAGTCCTATTGCAGATTTACTAGTAATTATATGATGACAAACTCTCGATCATAAAAAGCATGAACTAAAAAGTTGGAAATAGTTCAACTATAACAATATTGCCTTGCTTCTTGTCTGGTTATATGCCAACATTCGGCCACTCTATTACTTTTGAGACTTTTCTGTGGTGAAGGTGCAATGTTTTGCGAGATTTTATGGTTTCCACAAGCAGTTGAACACTCCAGCAGTTAAATATTTTCATCCATGTCGCGTGAATTTTTTGTGTATTTTTGTCCATATTTACTTCTCGCTTGCGACTTAAATTTCATGAAGATACTTCTGCGAGTCTAGTAAAAGCTTCTTGCAGTTCCTTGTTAAGGACATTTTCCAAATTTTCACTAAAAACATCGTTAAAGACAAAGAACAATTTTCTTCGTCCTCGATCCGCCATCTTGAATCCAGGACAAAGTAAACAAAGCCGACAACCATAAGCTGCGCGCTGATTGGTTGAACGGTAATTCCTATTGTTTTACTCGAGTTTTAAATGACTGAGAGAAACTATCCAATCCAAATTAGTCTTTAATTTGGACAGGATGAAAATTAGAAAATAATACCATAGTTGCTTATATGGGATTATAGAGTGATGATATATAATTAGGATAATAAAACAAAAGAATTTCAATCTCCTGAGAATTGGAACCTATTGTTTTGTCCTCCAAATCGAGCTGCATTCCGACGTTTTGAAAGGCGTCTATAAGCCTGTTCAAAGTTTAAGTATCGTTTTCACCGCGCATGCGATTTTATCCCGAATTTCTCACCTCCTTATGTTTAAACCTTCTTTTGTTTTTAATTAAACAAAAGAAGGCGAGAAATTCGGGAAAAAATCGCATGCGCACTGAAAACGATTCATAAACTTTGAACTGGCTTATAGAAACTACTGAAATTATCATGTGACTACGTCCACGCTCAGTGCATGCATGTCATTAAATAAATGTTTCTCGTTTCTCTTTCGTGTTCTTCCTATGATCTAGCCGGGAATTTCAATGTTGAGAAATCCGTTTATCCTTTACTTACCGTGTCGCCCAACTCAAAGCCTTCTGGGGGGGAAATCGAGCTAGTTCTTCTCTTACAATCATTCTGAGCATTTGCTGGTCGACCAGGAATGCACCACGTCTCCGTCTTGACAGGTTTAGTTGATTTTGAGAACCATTCAAGCTTGTATGAGACGTTATTCCACTGAGGAAAATCGAAACTACAAACCATCTCCAGGTTGGACAAAGCAGAGTTATTGCTGTATGCGACAGTGGGTTTCGGAAGTAACCCAAGTGGAAAATCTAGGTGTGACATTCAAGGAAAAAGGTAAGAAATGTGTGAGCAAATGAAATGTCAGTGTTAATTTCTTATAAAAGGTAGAAATTCAAAAATGAGAAGGGTTGTGTTACCCGTGCAGTTTCCTATTCCATTTGGGCAGGGATCACCTGTTAATGAAAGAATTAAAGCGAGGTCAGTGTTGAATTCATTTCAATTGACAATTCAGTAATTAAAATTCAAACAAAACGTTACATACGTATGGAGCAGTTTCTGCCACTTCTTTTCCAACCTGGGCAACATTCATATTTACCAAAGATTCTAAAATAAAGAAGAATGCATGACTTTGTAAATGTGGAACGGCTAACTCACAGATTGAATTGGAATTTAGCGTGTTAGGTCTGTTAGGTTTTGCAGAGAGAAGAAAATAGGAGAACCCGGAGAAAAACCCTTGAATCAAGGGAGAGATGGCCTAATGAACTTAGCCTGTGACAGCCGCTTCCCACTCCTTCTCCCTCCTCGATTTTTCCCAGCAGGGGGAGGGTTGGGAAGCGGCTGTCACAGGCTATAATGAACTCTAGTTACAGGTATTTCCAATTCTGGAATCGAGCCGAAGTAAGAGACGATCTAGTAACTACAGATACGATTCAATACGATTTATATTTTCTGTAATGGTTTGTAGTTTTTATCTAAGTTTGTTTGTTATAGAATTATTTAAGTTTCTCGGTCGTAGATCTCAGTGCTCCACCAAGGACGGAAGTTTATCGGAGAAATACTGGAAAAAGACTTTAATATTATCAGCAGGTAAATGAATGCCGTATCCAGGGATGGCCAGGGATGGCCAGGGATATAGTTCTACCTTGTATCAATGAAAAACATCGTCACGTTGTAGAAACCCAAACACGTAAATAATCACGTTATACGTTCACGCGACTAACTGATGTTCTTAAAACTGATTTTACCCCCACTCCACCCCCCAAGGCAAAATCCTTGATACGATCCTGGTATCTTACTTTTTCAATGCAGGATCCTCTGGTCCATTTAAGCAAATGTTTTCCCTAAAATATAATAACAAAACATACCAATGAGTTTCCCTTGTTTTCAATATGCATCATCACTATTTTTATATCTACTCTACCCCTGCCCAGGCTACTCTCTTCGCTGTTCGGCATGACGTCACATGTGTTACATCACGTGTGTTACCTCAAGCGCCCGCCATTTTGGATTTGGAAGAGCTGACACTAGAGAATAAGCCTAGGGATGGGTATATCAGTATCCATCCTCACTAGAAGGAGCTGAAAACCAATCAGCTTGCAAAGCAAACAATAGGTATGTCAATCACTTATTAAGGTATTATCAATATTTATATATTATAAAAAGCAAGTGTTGGGAGCCGGGAGGGGTGTACGTACTATCCGTAGGTACGTGTATAGACGCATAGGTGCTGATCTAAGTGTTTCAAATTCCGTTGGGCGAAAAAAGCATGTCTTATCCATTTTCGAACCCGTATAACCATTCGGCTATTGACTTGCTGGATTGCCTTATCTATTAAAGTCCTTGGATATTTCTCTGACTTCGGCTGTTATTTTAGTGTACTTACCCCGTTGGTTCCGACATGTGCGGACAAGTTCCTGCTTTACAGTCATGTAAAACCAAGAGCAAAAACAAGACTCCCAAGATTATCATCCCTGAGTGGTTCATGTCCAAGACTGCTGGAAATAGATTGAATATATACAATTATAATTTTTTTGCTGTTTGAAAGCGTCAATGAAAATCTATGGGCGTACTCCTTCTTTCTGTAACTCCACGGTATGCAGTGAGTCAAACTGTGACTGCACACTTTGATTTTTTGGCAAAAACGTATACTAAAAGAGGGACAACATCGCAAAAAAAAATCCTCGCATCATCGCACAAAAAAATCAACAAAACACCAACACTGCAAAGGTAATGTCCCCCTCCTAAAATGTGCAACAAAACAACTATATCTAAAACAAGCAACGGACTTACCTACAAGGAAAAATCTTGGACCTAGAAAAGTTGGATCCTTATACTTCGACTGTGAAGTCGTTAATGACGATTCTGAAGAGATGTTATGCTTTTTTACTAGACCTTTGATCCTAGCTATTGACTCCTAGCCAATTAATGACAACTGAAGGCAGAACTGGCAAGCAAGCAAAAGACCAACGCCTTGCCCTCGGGATCTATAGTCATAGAATAACACAATGGTTGACGGGACAAGAAGGCTCTTTCATCCATTAAAAATTGAAGATGTGCAAGAAAGTGTAGAAGATATTTAGTATGTCCATGAAAAGATCTGATTTTTTGAGAAGGAATGCCAAAAAGTATTTTTATGCTCTGTATGTATGTATTGGGTTGCAATGAAGTGACCTATTTGACCCAGACTCTCACAGAATAGAAACTTAAGCTAAACTGAAAACACCCAAAGAATGCTGAAAAAGTAAAGAGTTTTGGAGATATTTTGTGGTATAAGCAAGCTTATATCATCATATAGCTGCCATCACGAGGTAGCTCGGGCAGAATTCCATCATGAACTCGTTCAACATCATGTTTAAAAGAATGCATCAATACTGTCTGATCTTGTTTCCAGCACAAGACCAAAATAGATTTAATTAGAAATACAACATTAGGATATGCCTTGAATGCTTGGTAGTATATTATGCTTGGTAGTATATTATGCCATTCCATATATCACATTTCCTTTATTCCTTCCCGGATTAATGACACTCAAGAATGTGACCATCGAATATCGATCATTACCTATAAAGACCCCTTGCAGCATGTCGGAATGCAGCTCAATTTGGAGGACAAAACAATAGATTCCCATTCTCAGCAGATTGAAATTCTTTTCGTTTTTCTCTCCAAAATTGAGGTGCTTTGACGTCACATGAAAGGGGTCTATAAGGATGCCAAACCTCAGGGGTCCATCTTCAAACCTATTCAAACATGTAACTGGATAGGTCTTATCGTTATTGTGATATGAAGAATAAAGCAGAATTGGCAAGCCAAAGTAACCACATAATCACCTAGAGGCGTGAGAATAGAGAAAGTGAAGTGGCTTAAGGCCAATTTTAAGCACCCTTGGATAATCCAAGAAACGTTTTTACTGAGCTTTTCTGCTTGGATATACTATATGATGTTTACCCATTTACTTCATGTGTTGTCAGTCCTGAGAAGATTGAAATTAAAGTGCAAACACGAGCTTGATGGTTATGGCATATTTCAGGGACATATTAACGTAATAATTGTGCCTTGTAAGACTTGCGTAACGCAAGAAAAGCTATTTTCAAAATTTTCCAGGACTCACTCTATTTGGTTGAAACTTCATAAAAGCTCGTTTACACAAGCGATGTTTGCGACGATTTTTTAAAATATAATACATTTTGTCTTTATGCTTCTGATTTAAAAGAGACATTTGTCAAGCTAACTTGGTGTCCTGAATAAAACTTTACGAGTTAATCTTTTACATTTTTGACTATGACCAAAATCGCCGCAAAAATCGCACCTAAAATCACTGCCATGTCAAAAATCGCCAGTGTAATCGGGCCTTAAACTTGCTAGAAACTTCCAACTCCCGGGGGGTACTTCGGGTCGTTTCATACGGGGATGCTCCGCCCGGACTCTCGACCCCTTACCCTTTGATATACCAAATTTCAGCGAAAAAGTACCCCTTTTATATACCTTTTGGCCTGAAAAGGTACCCCTTTCATATACCTTTGAAGAAAATCTACCCCTTTTTATACCAAAACTCGCAAATTTCCACCCCTTTGCTATACGTGCGGCCTGAAAAAAGTACCCCTTTCGGGCGGAGCATCCCCGTATAGTCCATTATAGGGAGTACCCCCCCCCCCCCCCCCCAACTGAGATTGGATGTAATGTGCGTGGACTTTTACAGGTTCATTATTCTTTTATGTTTTTAAACATAAACCGTCCCCATTATTACTAAGATTTCGACAACATTTGTTTTTGTGTTTCAAACGATTTATTTAAAAAATCAAAAGCATGCAAATACAAGTATCATACATAAATATGCATGGTCATATTACAAAATAGAATATTGTAGGAAACACACGCCGCAGTACGGAATGATAGCTAACAATCTAGTGTCGATGCTCTTGCGATCTGGTTTAGTACTTTAAGGTCCTGTGAAAAATAAAATTCTGCATTAGCTAGAAGTAGTTTGGGCAGCTTTTGAAAGAGTAGGTCGAGTGCGGTATTTGTTGTCGTTCCTGTGTTTCAAGGGCCTTTCCCCTGGTTCTCCCGTTCCCTTATTTCAGAACCCTCTTCCCGAAAAAAAAAACACTTTCCATTCGTGCAGACTGGATTATTTATGGTGGTTTTTTTGGGAACAGGAATCTTATAACATACCTCAAGCAAGAGTCCTGATCTGAGTGAACGATGGTGTCTCTCCTCTCTGGTACACATATCCAATCACCTTGAAGTAGTACAAGGTGTTTGGCTCAAGGTTATCAATGAGACACGTAGAATAAGAACAAGCTTTCTTTCTTCTCAAGCGACCTTTTTCTTTCCCATAATCTACTTGGACTCTTGATGATGGTCTTCGTCCAGGCTTTTGGAACCTGAGACGAATTTTAATATTGCTCAAGGGCCGACCAGATACCTTGATGGGAAGCGAGGGAGCTGGTGATAAGAAACAATCCTTGCATGAGAAATGTAAGTTATTTCACATAGGGCTTTCAGGAATACCAAGTTGTGGGACAACAAACATTTTCTCTTGGAAATGTAATCGTTTTTAATTTTATTCAAAAATTTTCCATAGCTCCTTTTCTTCTCAACAAAATGGCTGTGGGACAACACAAATTTTCTCTTGTGGAAATGTAATCGTTTTTAATTTCATTCAACAATATTCCATAGTTACTTTCCTTCTCAACAAAATGGCTGTGGGACAACACAATTTTTCTCTTGTGGAAATGTAATCGTTCTTAATTTTATTCAAAAAAATTCCATAGCTCCTTTTCTTCTCCACAAAATGGCTGCCTTGGAAGCTCTAAATGGAATGTTAACTGTTTCTATTATATTATTTTGTTTCAACTTACTCTTGACGAAGTAACAATGTCGTCTTTGCCAGTTAGGATACTCTCCTTTACTGGTAAAGGCAGACATCTTGACACAATACTCGGTGTACGATTGCAGTCCAGTTAATGTGGTGCTTGTCATGTCACCATTGGCTGTGGTGAACACGTTCCACTGATAGTTCGTCCATTGGTTTACGGACAGTACTTTGTAGTAGATCTTGTAACCCTGTATGACACCGTTACGCTTGTTCTGAGGTATTGGTGACCAATTGATTTTTATGGTGTCGTATTTGACAGGGAAGAGGTTATTGATCCTTGGCGCATCGCTAGGTACTGGGAAATAATCACATGCATAAACCACCATGGTCAACAAAACAAACAAACAAACGAATAGCAAACAAACACACATCAATTCTAATCTCTGGGCTGAGCAAAGTCAGGGCATGACCAACTCTCAGATCAATCGAATTAAAATTTTGCAATTAGGGTTTTGCAGAGGAAGAAAGCATTAAGCTTAATTAATGATTACCATTCTTAATTGCAAAACTTTATACTGAACGTAAAGGTTCCTTTAAGCCTACGTACCTTTTTCACCAGGTATATTAGTAGGTCTAGGTCTAGTAGGTCTAGGTCTAGTAGTTCTAGGTCTAGTAGCTCTAGGTCTAGTAGCTCTAGGTCTAGTAGGCTTGGTTGTAGTAGGTCTAGGTCTAGTAGTTCTAGGTCTTGTAGGTCTAGGTCTAGTAGTTCTAGGTCTTGTAAGTTTAGGTGTAGTAGTTCTAGGTGTAGTAGGTTTAGGTGTAGTAAGCCTAGGTCTAGTAGGTTTAGGTCCAGTAGTTTTCTCACATCGGTCGCCACTGAATCTCTTCACGCATTTACACTGATAAAGACCAGATCCCCGTGGGTATTTGTGGTCGGGTAAGCATTGACCACCATTCAGACACGGACATTGTACTACACGCACTCTCATGTCTGTTGTATCAAACGCTCCACACTCGTCAATCACTTTGAAGGTGAACTTCTCATTCGATATAACCTTCCCTCTCAGTAGACCAGCACGGCTGAAAGTGTAGCCAGAAGCTGTAGAACTGAGTAGAGAGTACATTACTGGACGGTTATCAGGCTCTGTTGCTTTCAGCTGCAGGACGAGGTCTTCTCCTCGCAAGGCGCTGTACGTTATTGGCTTTCGACCAAACGTCGGTGCCTGGTTATCTGTTACGAAAGCAATCAAGAATGTCATTGTTGTTTCAAAGTACTGGAAAAGAATTCAAAAAAGCAACTCACTTTTCCTAGGTGTCCAGGAATTCTGGTCATCTCTGGGTAAGCACTGCCGGCACCAGTCACGTGGGCTGGGCTCGTTGGCAGCAAAACAATGTCCTCTGATCAGACAGGAATTCGGCTACGAAAAACATAATATTCAAATTGAGAAAAAATCAGCTTGCAGGTCATGGACTAATTGAGGTTTGCAAGGAAAAAATAAATTATGTTGACGTTGATGATGTATAGTAGAATTGCACGGATGTTTAGACATATTAGCCATTCCGAAGTTGAGGAAAAACCTATAGGTCGAGGAGGTACTGTTTTAGGGGACGATTTAAATGGACGGTATCTTGGAAATAAAACAGGTCTCACAAACAACAATGCACTACAGTACGCAGTTATATTCTCAACCTCGGTAAGGCTAATACTGTGGAATGCCAATGTTGGATACTTACTCTGCGTTGACATTTTCCTGCTTTGTTGCACGTCATACACTTTGAATCATAAGTGACCTGTCTTAATTCTTGGGCACTTGTTCTGAAGCCATCGTTAGAAACTGAGACCAAAATTCCAGCAGCAGGGGTCCCCTCGTGGTCGTAATCACCAAGCTTCGTTGGTGGTTCTGGCAGGTCGCATTTAACACCAAAGATGTCATTCATTTTTCCATGTGTATTGAGAGGACTTCCACGTGGAGACCAAGAACTTGGGAAGACCTTTTATTAGATACAAGTTAGGAGTAGTTAGAGGCCTAGTTTCAAAGTTTAATAAAGTACCGATAGTAATTTAAGTATTATGGATGAAAAAACTCTGCCTTGTTATATTCTCAAAAGCAGCTCCATAATCCTTGTTTGATCATCGGAGGTGCGAACATGAATTAATGATAGGTTTTTTATCATAAATACCTTGAATTCTTTCACGTGGCACGTGAGGTTGCTTGAGTCGATGAACTTCTGTCCCAACAAGTTGGTCTTTTTACACGGACGTTCACGTACATCACAGAGACCACCATTGTAGATACTAAAAGAATGAACAGAATCAAATTAGACTCATGATCACTACAATAGAAGTCGTGCCGATGAATTTACCGTTCCTTCGAACATTCCGCTCAGAAAAAAATGTCACAAACTCGGTATTTATGCTTACCCTAGCAGCTCAGGTACTGCCTGGATTTCCATGGAACAGTCCAGTGCAGTAAAACCTTTATCACATATACAGGTTCTGTTCTTACACTTGCCATGTTCACTACAGTCTGAAGAACACAACTCTTTTGCAACCTCTTTTCGTGGCACCAAGTCTCCACTTTCAGTATGAGTGTATGATGAGAGGCTCTTCAATGCCGTGTCTTCACAAACGTACTTCATGAACTCGAAGGATAAGACTGCAAAGCTCTTGTCTCCAGTGAACTAAAAGAGTAGATGATTAAGACTAAGAAAATGACAGTAACGCAACAAAGTTGACAAAAAGACCAATGTTTCCGCATCTCAGACCGACCATGCATGTCGTTCCCTCATCCATTCCCCATACTAAGAACACAGCGGATTCTTTCTAATAAGATTTTTTCTTCTTCTGTCTAATAAGATACCAACACTGATGAGACCGTTGTTCATTCTTACCTGCAAGTCCTTGGTGCATTGGTCGATGGCGTTCAAATAGCCGATTTCAGAGATGCTTTTGCATGATGTTCCTGCTTCTGATTTTTTCATATATTGTCTACAATATTTCCAGGCTGCGTCTTCAGACATCACTGTCTTGAGTGATCTTTTGCTTCGTATGCGGTTCATTGCATGCTGTACTTGTGGATCATCCACAAAATAGCTACGTTCCACGTGATCAATGACGTCATCACTGTACCAGTCACTGTTCACAGATCGTTTCTTGCTGAATTTTGACTGATCATTTAGTTGCGATGTAATTACCTCTGTTCTTGATGAGTCCATCTTTGCAAAAAGATTGGCGTTGTAGTCGCATTTCTCCTCTTGATTTAATTCGCCTTCGACGGCACAATAGCAGGATTTCTCTGGTTTTTCTTCCTCTCGATCTTCTACACTTCCTTCCATTGACATGTCGAAAAGACTTTTATCAGGTGTAAGGCTGTAAAAAATGTTAAGATATTTAGCATTTTTTTTCTTCGATCTAATAGTTAACTCCGTCAGCCTTTTTTGCTTCGGCGAAACCTCCGAAAAGCATTGGTTCGCAAAGTTCTGCAAGGATCTGAAAGGATTATCCATGCAAAAATAGTTGTGTTGTTCCACAAAAGAATTTGTGGAATTCCTTTTTGGAATATTTTAAATGACGGGTCTTGAACGATATGGAACTATACCACACCCTTCGTTGCAATATTAATAAGCAGGTTCTTTTCTGCATTATTATCAACTCTGTACTATTGTCAACAGATGAGCCAGATAGAGTGGCTTTTACTTACCGCCAATTTTTGATGAAATCTTTTTCTTCTGTGCTGATAATTTTTCCGTCACGCCACACCCAAGAATCATCAGAACGTTTACCATTAAAGTTACCACAAAGACCTGACACGGCTTTCTCGTTTTTCCGACTGGCTGGCGCATTGACGCGGACATCTAGAGACTTTCCAGAACGATGCACGGAGATTCGAGTGCCGGATAACAACGTCACCTAAAGAATAAAGGGACGGGTGTTTAAACATACGTACAGTTGCTAAAAACGTTCAACATAGCCGTCAACTTGATGTTCTGATTTATTTCCTAGAGCCCGTAGAAGGATAAACTATAAAGTAGAGGTTGGGCATGTTTAGATTTAACTACCTCCGGAGAAAAAAAATGGAGAGAAAAAGCAAACATATCTGGGAGTGAGCAAAAGTAAAAACGAGTGATTCTTAAAGCGGTTTTTGGGGGGCCTTGGACGTCTGTCTAAAAGCGTAAGCTCTCCCTCTCTCAATGTATACTGAGCTTTATAACCCAACGATGAATTTTCGCGCGCTGTCATTGGTTCAATTGGGTCACGTGCAGGACGGGTATCAGGCGATATCCCCCGTCCGAAGGGATATTCGTCCAGCAGAAGGTAAAAACGTTAAAAAAGAAAAGAAAAAACACGGAAAACAAAGAAACTCGGTTTTTACGAACAAGTGAGAGTAAAATACAAAGACTGGTTGAGAAAACTACGCCAGGAAACACGAAAAAATTAACAAAATATACTGTAAATGTCTTCAATGGTATAAGCATCCATATTTCGTGAATGAAGTTTTTGTTTTGTTTTCGAAATTGTTTTTATAAACTACTAAAAACCAACAAAGAATTCGACAACAAATGTCAAACAATAGAATAATTCAATGTCAAACAGCTTTCATTTACCAAAATAATTGTTTTTATATCCAGCTTGGAGACGAGAGAGAATTATTTCTTGAAAACTCTGGAGATGACGAGTCGATGCAGTTTGCTGAATTCATTTCAGTGAAGTCGTTGGGTTATAAGATAAATAAACCCCCTCTGGCTCACTGGAATATCGGCTGATAATGTCCTTGGATGAGAAATGGTCCTCAAAATATCACATTTGCCCTCGAAGCTTCGCTTCTCGGCCAAATGTTCTTTTTTCGGACCATTTCTCATCCTCGGACATTATCAGCCAATATCCCAGCCGCCAGGAGGGGTTTATTTACTAAATATTGACTAGAAGTTTTGGATGTGGGAAGACACGCAGCTGATCTTGTTAGCTGGCTCCAAAAACTCTGAATAAAAGTAAGATGGAGATTGTGGATAATATTTTACCTCTTGGTCTAAAGATTGGCCATTAATATTTCGAGTGATCTCTATTCCTCTAGGTAGTTTTCCTGGACTTCGTTTTATAGTTCTCAATACTGTGGGCCCTTCTTGATTCTTTTTGCTGCACATTGAAATCTCTATTACATGTTTTCCTTCGCGTATTGCTGCACCGCAGACGCAGTTAACATCCTTCTGACATTTCCAAAGACGTACGTGAACCTGTATGCAAACAACAAGAAATATTTTGTGAACCTTATCGCACCGCCTGTAAGTCTTGATGAGGACGCCTCGCAGGATTTCAAAAGGATTTCAATCAGAATTTTTTATATTCTACTTAGTAGATTTCAATCCACATCGCTTCTTTGATTTCCATATCAACATGACCATCTAAAAGTTTCCAATAACCATCTAAAAGTTTCCAATAACATTCCGTGCATGTTTACACTTCTTGGAAGTTTCATCAATCGTATAAGTTAGTTCTAACATCTAGTTTTAAGTTTACCTCTACTTTTGTGTTGTTGTTTTGGTGCATCATATAATCACCCAGATCGTTGTAGAAGAGGTGACTATAAAAAAAGGTTAAGCAAGAAGGATACTGAGCACTCTTATCAATGTTACGATACAACTGACTTGCATGCTACCCATTCAGTCCAGCATCCTCTTCCGATGATAACATGCTAACGAAATAACAACAACAGCAAAACAGCAATAACCACATGACAGCAATCATCAAAAACAACAATTAACACCGACTACCACAACAGCGAAGACATCACCGTCACCACCAACACAACAACAGCGAAGACATCACCATCACCACCAACACAACAACAGCGAAGACATCACCATCACCACCAACACAACAACAGCGAAGACATCACCACCAGCACCAACACAACAACAGCGAAGACATCACCATCACCACCAACACAACACAACAACAGCGAAGACATCACCACCACCACCAACACAACACAACAACAGCGAAGACATCACCATCACCACCAACACAACAACAGCGAAGACATCACCATCACCACCAACACAACAACAGCGAAGACATCACCACCACCACCAACACAACACAACAACAGCGAAGACATCACCATCACCACCAACACAACAACAGCGAAGACATCACCATCACCACCAACACAACAACAGCGAAGACATCACCATCACCACCAACACAACAACAGCGAAGACATCATCATCACCACCAACACAACAACAGCGAAGACATCACCATCACCACCAACACAACAACAGCGAAGACATCACCATCACCACCAACACAACACAACAACAGCGAAGACATCACCATCAGCACCAACACAACAACAGCGAAGACATCATCATCACCACCAACACAACAACAGCGAAGACATCACCATCACCACCAACACAACAACAGCGAAGACATCATCATCACCACCAACACAACAACAGCGAAGACATCACCATCAGCACCAACACAACAACAGCGAAGACATCACCATCACCACCAACACAACAACAGCGAAGACATCACCATCACCACCAACACAACAACAGCGAAGACATCACCATCACACGGCACCAACACAACAATTAACAGCGAAGATACCGCCTTCACCACCAACAAAAATAGCACCAAATGACAAGGACAACAATTCACAACAGTATATAACATCATGTAATGATTCAGAAACTTTTAACATTGAGTTTCCCAGTCTCACCGGCGGTCGAACGAGTACAAATGTGGATCAGAAGTAGACAAACACGGCTTTGTTTCTGTATTACCTACAGCTATCTATCAAAATAGAAGCGTTGATTACAAATAAGAGTTAATTCTCACTGTGTCATAAAAAATGTCTTTCCTGGTTTCCAATAAGACTCATGATTAAATAAGAGGGGAAGCGCGGGTCAGTGATGTGCGTCACGGTCACTAATGCGCTGCCTCTCACCAATGCGACCGAGGTTCAAATCCCGGGCTCGGTGTCAGTCGTATGTAAGTAGAACTGCCTGTAGAGGGTTTTTTTCCCGGGTCCTCCGGTTTCTCAGTCTCCCTCCGTAAAAGTCAACTACTAAATTTAATTCGATGTAGCAGGGGGTGACTCCCTATTGAAAGAGGGTGGGGATGCTCGCCGAAAATCTTAAAAATGGACCCTAAAAGGGACCTGTGTTGTCAGTTTATGGGCGTGGCAGGGATAAAATTCTACCCCTAAGAGGGACCAAGCTAAAACGTATCCAAGGCTGGGTTTCTCGATTTAATTTATTAACATCAAACGCCTTCTGCTCGTATGAGTTTATGACGACGTCGTTTTAAAACCCCTAAAAGGGACCACAAAACTCAGCTGGTGGGCATTCTCGTTCATAACACCCTAAGCGGGACCGAAACCTCGATTTCAACCCCTAAAAGGGACTGCGAGCATCCCCGTCCCTTCGACCTCCGAGTCCCCCCCCCCCCCGGGGGAAGACTTAGCAATCACTCCTTTGCAATCGACGTAAAAAAAGTACATTTACATACGGATTGATGTTGGAATATTTCACCTTTGTAGATAGCATTCGGTAATTTTGTATACCCGGCCAACTTAAACTGGAGGACTTTGATTTGAAACGGAAACAATAGGATCTTTGCTTATCAGATTGGTTGTCACAGACTCCTCTAATTGTAATGGTTTTACCACGAGTTATGTCTTCTGTTTTCAGTTTAAGATGGCACTTGTCAACTACAGCTTGTCGTCTTTGTAACTTGTACTTTTGGGGTATCAGCACAGACACATCTATGCTGTCAGATCCAGGGACATTCATGGCGGGTAAAATAGGAATAGTTGGTCTTATGGTAACTGTAATGTTCTCTTGTACGTCACATTCTTTGACGGCTACCTCACGTGGAGAAACCTAGAGCAGCAACAAATCATTAGCCTGCGTGCATCCCGGCGGACGTAATCTCATGGCCGTAGCCACCAGTGCGGCACGTTGGAACCGTCAGAACCATCCCCCCTTGTGAAAAATATGAAGTACACATTTTTGATAACGACAAATTAAAACCGAACCACCTTTTTAAAACTGGACCACTGTCCAAATGGTGGAACTGACGTTAAGTCCTAGAGAAAAGTCCGGATGCACCCAGGGTACAAATCATAAAAGAACAGGTTATTCTTTTTTTTCGCTTTTTTTCTCGGAAAAGACAGCCAGTAAACATAGCATAAAATACATTATTATATGGCAAGGTAATTTCACGCTCTATGATTGGTCAATTTGCGGTCCATAACTCAACGGAACGGACCGAAAATCAAAATTGATTTGAACATTTTTCGGACATTTTTCCACTTATGTGCATGTTCTGAGCATCAAAGCCGAGTAAAGATATTTTTAGTGAAGAGTTATGAAATCCTATCCTGACAACAGGGTTGACAGGGGGTGCATCACGTTTTTCTTGGGTTCCTACATCTTTGATATTTATCCTATTTACTTACCTCAACTCCAACATAGAATTTATTACTTTCTTCTGCGATTTTGGACCATTTGTTTGTATCCTTTGTCGAAAACTTCAAAAATAGTCTACACCATATCTGTTTAAAATAGAAGTTAAGAAAATATTATACAGTCGAAGTTTTCTAGGCGGCCACTCTCGTAAGCGACCAGTTTTAGTTACGACCCTGACTTTGAAACCCCGTTTGCATTGCTGCTTATGAGAGCCCATTCTCGTAAGCGAACAGCTCTAGTTACGACCACGTTTTTCGATTTCGATAATTACTTACCGTGTCGCCCAACTTAAAGTCGGATGGGAAAAAAATCGAGCTACTTCTTCTCTTACAATCATTCTGAGCATTTGCTGGTCGACCTGGAATACACCACGTCTCCGTCTTGACAGGTTTAATTGATCTTGAAAACCATTCAAGCTTGTATGAAACGTTCTTCCACTCAGGAAAATCAAAACTGCAAACCATCTCCATGTTGGACGCAGCAAAGTTTTTGCTGTAAGTGACAGTTGGTTTTGGAAGTAACCCGAGGTGAAATTCTGAATGAATTCAACAGAAAATTAAAATAAACAACCGAACTGACTCGCAAGGTAACCTCTTAATGGGACTTGTTGAAAGGCTTCTTGTGGTGAGTCCATTACGTCATCGCAGGACATTGCCACAGGGATCCCGAGCGCAAAAACAAACAAAAAGCTAGCAATAATTTTCATTTAATTACCAGTGCAGTTTTCCTTTCCATTAGGACACGGGTTACCTATGTATAGAAATAAAAAAGGAATTAAATTGTTTTAGGGCAAATTTGATGATGAGCAAAAAAATTGAGAAAACTGATTGGCCGATTTTTCGGTTGTTTTAGTTATAGGAGTCTGATACATACGTAACGAGCAGTCTCGTCCTGTTTGCAACCATCCTGGACAACAAAAGGAATCAAACCTACAAACAATTGGCAGTGATTTATTCAGTTCAGTCGGTACGGTGGTGCCTTGATAATAGTACGAGGGTACGATAAACACTTAATAATCAGCAGTAAAAATATAAAATTGATTTAGCAGTGAAATTTGGTTTTCGTGAAATTTCACATTCGTCAAGTTGTGATGAAACGTCACTATGCACCAGTTCCCCAAAACACCGAGCAAACAAGAGGGGCTCTAAAACAATTAGAGAGCTCACATCATTATTACGACTTTGGAACTGGGGAGGGGTTGCAAAAACCAAAACTTCTATTATCATTTTTCCTGTTTCCAACTTCAGCGGTTACTAGTAATAAGTAATAAGGCGCTAATTTAATATCAAAGAAAGAATCGCTTACCGGGAAGGAGCTCCGAACGAGCAATCAGAGCAAATTTCTCTGTCCACTGACAAAATGGAGTTCGATTTTGAACAAACATTGGTCCTGAAAGAGTAAGAAGTGACAATGATTTAGTAAACTAGAGAGACGTGAATTCGTGAAACAAAACTGAAGTCAGTACTTATCAATGTGGAAACAAGATTTGTTAACCGGCTCCGCTGTTTACGTACTTGTAAACTAGTTAGCCTCAAACTGTTATAGTGGTTGTTAAGGGACTGTGGCAAGTCTAATGGTCTCTTATAAGCTTATACCCCAAAACCATACATTCTCCGTAAATATTTGACACTTTTGAAGGTTTCTAACACGTCCTCTGCTCGTTTTTGAAGTGGCCAATTAAAAATTAGCGAGTAATTTTTGTTTTGAGGTTTAATCACATTAAGTAAATCCATGGAAAAGTAGAGTGATTTTACCAGGGCCGTAGCCAGACTGAAATGTTTACCGAGGCAATTGACTGCTGTAGGTTGGAGCAACTAGGAGGTTGGGGGCATGCTTCCCCGAAAAAAATTGAAATTCAGACACTCGGAAATGGGATTTCCAGCGTTTTGAGAGGCATTTGCGACATATTCATTGTATTAAAGTAATGTCAATTTTGCACATTCTGGCAAAGAAAAAGAAGAGAATTTGTTTTCATTCTTTAAGGATTAAAGAAAACTAAACAAATAATAATACTGATCTGGAATTTTACCGAAGCAAATGCCTCGCTTGCCTCATCGTAGCTACGGCCCTGTTTACAGGATACTCTCCTTTACTGGTAGTCCATGAAAAAATAGGTAACCGTAGTATATGGCAGTAGACAGGAATTCTAATGTTTTGTTCTACTTTGACTGTTATCCTAATAATTATACTATTTTTATACTAATTATTACTATTTTTCATGAGATCACGGTGACCTTACTCTCTACCTAACCTGAGGGACTTAGTATCCCTGTCGGCTCTATCAAGCTAGATCTAATCTTTCTAATACAAATGTTTATGAAACTTACCCATTTGGGTCAAGCCCATTAACTGCTGTGCTTCCATGTACAGCAGCTAAGGCCAAAAGCAAAGCCGCCAGCCATGTTCGAACCAAGAGATTCATTCCCAATGAAAAGTATACAGCGTGGTAACCCTTTACTTCTTCACCAAAGATAAGTGTTTTGTAGACTAACTGAACTTCAGTCTGCTGTCTGGCTTATTCATACACAACGCAAGCTATATAGCACACGACCCTTTCCGTTTCTTCCCTATTTGCAACGCTACGTTATTCTGTCAGTTAAACCTGGAACTCCTCGTCATTTCTACGAGCAGAATTGGCCAATAGTAGTGTTTCAGCTAGTTCTTAGTTCTTCCGATCCGGCCCGGCATTGGCAGGTTCTGCCTCACGGCTGGCATTTGGCCAGCAGGATTTCCGGGGTCTTGCTCTGAACACTGACGAATAAAACAAAAACGTTCATAATGATGAAACTAGCTGATCTAGTTACTCAAAATCATTACAACTCTAAACTTTTCATAGGAAGTTTTCAGTATAGTTATGACAACAATCACAGTCGGAGGATGTAGTTCAAGCTACTTTCAAAGCTAAAAATTAGGTTAGTTGTTCCTAATAATTTATGAAAATGTTCCAAGTTAATGATTTAATCACTAACTCGGCTGAAACAATTAGGACTTTGGATTTGGACAATGAATTCTGTCATGAACGAGAAGTAAGACAAAAATTTTTGTTTTTTTGCTGCTTTTCTTTTTGGATTTGTCCGCCGGACGCTGAGGCTTCCAGCACGCTGTGGCCTGTTCGTCATTTTCGTAACGTAATCGTTTCATACACCGGTGTATGCCCTTTTGGTGACGTGATTGTCTGGTGAGCAGAATTGGCAGTGAGACTGAAAACATAAAATGAACCTTTGTTTTTTATTTATCTATAAGGGCCCAGTTCAGACGTCGAACTTTTCCCGCGTCCAATCTAATTCCCTTTGAGATCGAACGCTGTTTTCCCTTAAACTAATAGAAGTATGTTTATGAAATGTATATGTGATCGTACCATACTGAATGGACTCAGAAAAAATTCTGAGCCCCAGATGGGAATCGAACCCACCACTGAGCTGCTGGAGACTCTAGTCGTTAATGTGGGTTTAATTGTGACAAACGTACTGTATAAGCTACAGTCACAGGGATGTCTAAGGAAATTACATGATAATGTTGGTTTGCGTATGATGATGGAATATGAAATGTATGTGCACGTAATATGTGATCTTATTATATGAAATAGAGTGTGATATTGAGTGACATCAAAATGATAAAATTGATATCCCCACTCCCACCAGTGGCCAGTGGGGATACGATTTATATCAACACTGGTGGTGTCAAATTTCGACATTTTGCTCAGCAAGTCTCAAATTCTCCGATATTTTTCATTGAAGATTTCATATAATAAACAGAACATTACATGGCCGCTGCGCTCACTCGTGAGAGATAATATCAACACTCGAAGATAAAATTCGTATCTCCGCGCGACCATGTAATATCCTATATGTACCATACTGCTGGCCAAATGCCAGCCGTGAGGCAGAACCCGCCACTGCCGGGCCGAATCGGAAGAACTAAGAACTAGCTGAAACACTACTGTTGGCCAATTCAGTATGGTACGATCACATATACATTTCATATTCCATCATCATACGCAAACCAACATTATCAGAAGTATGTTTATCGAACTTTAAAGTTTTTATAGTTATGACAACAATTACGGTCGATATTTGTTAAAACACATATCGTCTCCTGGCGCTAAGCCGGCAGAACACCTGATGCCTTATATGGTGGTTCTCGGGGTTTTTCTTAATCGCTGGCCTGAAAGCCAATTAGATTCGAAGCGGCAAAAGTTCGACCTAACCGACTTTAGTAACCGCTATCCAGAGCAGAATTTTTACAAGGCAGGAAATGTACCTACGAATCCCTGAAACAAATGTGTGCGGGCGTAGTTTGTTTGATCTTCTGAAGGAACTCCTCTCATGGATATTTGCTCAAAAAATATTAGTCAGTGCCTATTTTTTCCCTGGTTAAAACTACAAGATCAGCATGTCACGCGGTGAGACATTTAGCTCCCTGCACATTTATAGTCGCTACGTGTTTACCTACAGGCACGGGCAGGAATTTGTCCCGCCTTTAATTTGCCTAGAGACGCCCCCTCCCTCCTGGGCACTGGAATATTCCTTTTATGTCACGAGACTTGGCCACAAATGCTTCCTATCTCAAACCCATTCCGGAAGAAAAACAGCCCGAGGAAGATCCGTTTTTCTTCTCAGCTGCTCAGATTCAAACTTTCTTTCGATAATAAGAAAATAAGACTTCAATTTTGATTTAACCCCAAAATTCGTAAATTTACTTCGCCGCGGGTGTCCTTCAAAACGCGTCCTAGCAGAAGTGGCCCAGCATTGAGAAGTTGGGTATAAGGATGATAAGGTTAATTTGCCTAGAGACGCCCCCTCCCTCCTGGGCACGGGAATATTTATTTAACTTTCCTTTTATGTCACGAAACTTGGCCACAAATGCTTCCCATCTCAAACCCTCATTCCGGAAGAAAAACAGCCCGAGGAAGATCCGTTTTTCTTCTCAGCTGCTCAGATTCAAACTTAGTCAAACTGCAGCTGACCCAGCCTCGTTTGGGTGTTATCTCATATCTTATTTCTAAAATCACATATTTAGCTTTTTACTAAATCTGTTGTATTTTGGAAACCGTCACAAAATAACTAATTTGGATAATAAAATATTAGATCTCGATTGAATAAAAATTTTGGGTCTTGTCATTCAACATGGCCGCTGCTACTTGACTTTTGCGACAATGGATTGGCAGAACATGAGAGAAGCCATTGGTTAACAGGCCTGCCTTTGGTATTGTTCCAGGTTACTTCAGTTTAATACAGTTAAAGATAAAAAAACAAATCCACGGATTAAAAGACAGTTCACAGTAGAGTATTGGCCCACTCTACCTAGTATTTTGAGTTTTTGATACGTGTGTTCGCAAAAATATGATTCCAGGGGTTGGGTTGGCTGTGGTTTACTGTTAAAAGTTCACGCAAGATTCCAGCAAGAGACCAAGCATCCAAGCATGAAGATTCATGGCAGGTCTCTTGATAATACAGGTATGGAACATTTTATATTCCAGCATACAATCCAATGCTGCGTTTGCACGCTGGTATGCAAGGATTCCGCGCAAGTGCGTCAGTGCCGAGTTAGCCGTTGAAGAAGAATGTTGGTGGACGGGCAGCCATGTGGTCGCTTCAGCGATGTAAAGCAAGAAAAAACTGTCGAAATATGGACTAAACTGAGATAGAAGTTGAATAAGACAAGGTATTTATGCTTATTTTTGTTTTAATTGTAGAATAATATGCGAAAAAGTTAGCTATCTAAAGTCGATATTTTTTGAGTTGAAAGTCTTGCCTTGTTTCAAACATGGTCGCCAATTTTTTTTCTTCGAGCTAGCGTCGTCTTCCAAAAACTGTCTTTCCTTATATTTTAAGATTGGAAGTGACTGTTAAATCATTCTGTACTAATTTAAAGAAGACAGTCGAAGCTCTCGTAAGCGACCAAAATAGGGGGGAAAATGAGCTGGTCGCTAACGAGAATGGGCTCTCATAAGCGACAAAGCAACGCAAATTTCGTAAGCACTAACATGGAAAGACCTAAAACCACCAAAAACCACCTACAACCACCTACAACCACCTACAACCACCTCAAAAAATTTAACAACCACCTACAACCACCTCAAAAACATCTACAACCAGTCACAAACAATCGAAAACCACCTAAAACAAGTCATATGTGTCTAAAATAAGGCGAAAACAAACAAGTCATGTACATGAAATACGAGAATCGAACAAAATCCTCACCTCCCCCACGTTCACCAAGGTGCTGACAAGAAGCCTAGTATTATACAGTCCATCCTGATGAGCGTGACTGAAGGTGATGAGCGTGACTGAATCACAGTCGGAAAGTTGATTTCCCAGTTTTATATATTCTAAAAATCCTCTTGTCGATAAATTATCTATCTTGGTGTCAAGGTAAACTATGTTATTGACTAGCTGGTCCGATCAACACGAAAACCCCACATAGTTTCATATCTTTAGTGTGTTTTAGAGAGTACGTTAATACTGGATCTGATTACATACCAACCGCAGTCGCACTTACAGAGGTCGGATTACGTAAGTGTTTACAAAGGTCACAATCGGCCATTTCAAATTATTCTCATACTTAAAAAAATGTTTTGAGTTTCGTCCAGCAAAAAAAAAAATGATCAAAAGAAAATGTGATCTGACGATGAGTGAAAGTTTTCTTCTAAGATATAGATACTGTAGAATGATCATCGTATTTCATGGACGTGTCAAAACGTGACTTTTTAATCTGTAGATGATTATGTAAGGGGACCAGGGGGGAGAGTAAGAGTTTATGGGGGAGGTGAGGATTTTGTTCGATTCTCGTATTTCATGTACATGACTTGTTTGTTTTCGCCTTATTTTAGACACATATGACTTGTTTTAGGTGGTTTTTGATTGTTTGTGACTGGTTGTAGATGTTTTTGAGGTGGTTGTAGGTGGTTGTTAAATTTTTTGAGGTGGTTGTAGGTGGTTTTAGGTGGTTTTAGGTGGTTGTAGGTGGTTTCAGGTCATTCCATGTTTTAGTGCCTACGCCCAAATTTAGGGCGGGAGTTTTAAAATAATTTGTGGTCGTATTGTACTACCTGTAGAGCTGGTCACTTACGAGAGAGAGCTTCGACTGTACCATAAATGCAAATTTTTGGGTTAGTTAGAATTTATTATGGAATATCCGGAATTTGAGAGTCCTGAAAATATGGAATCTGTATAACCATTTGAATAAGGTTTATTTGTATGTGATTGAAATTAATAACAGACATAAAAATACCAAAATAATACAAATATACATTGCAAAGCTATAAATTACGAAAATATTAATCATTTTTGTTATCAATAATTTTTGATTGCAAGCCATGTAAATTGCTCAAAAAGGCCTTTACACGGCTTTATGAGGCTTATTACCTTCATTCGAGATATTCATCTCTTTTATTGATTGCATAAAAAGGTTTTCACAACATGGTCCAGGCAAATCCCAAGAGAAAATAGTGTGATAATCTTTGAAGCACTTAAGTGTAGGCATTTTGTTTTCGTGAGTATGCATAGATTATGATTTAGCACTTTTATATCATCGCACACGGAGGTGGAAATATAATATGATAACTTTCAATCTCAATCTTTTACACTCCGATGAACAACAAAGAAAACCGTGTTAGTTACACAATAATAATGCATTTAAAAGGCAATCCTAAAAATGAAATAAATATACCACCAATAATATTTTGGATAAAATTCATACAGCATAAAAACTTATTAAAAATATGTCTCCAGTTAAAAGGTTTAAATTTTTGAAATTGTACTCCCACTAATTATGTTATTGGATAATTCAATCTTAAATAAGAAATTATATTGTAAACTTTATCACCTTCATTGGAATTGATGTGGCGCACATAGTGGAGAAATTCCATTCATATCGTTTTGTGACGTGATGATAAATCGCACGCAAATCCCAAAATCCTTGTGGGGTCTGGGAATAAGACCCTTGGTGTCCTCTTAATAATGCTGCTTCATGTGGTGTTAGTGGAGGAAGTCCGTCTACTGATTCCTAAGATGAAAGTAGAAAAACATGCTCCTTCTGGGAGTGAGGAGCTTAAATATTCAATTCCTTGGTGTTTCTCCATGAATGGTCCATTCTTCCAGCAGGAATGCGGAAATGTTAATGGGCACATAGTGGAGAGAGTCCATTCAGATGATCATTGTTTGATGATAAAATGCACGCAATTTGCAATCGTAAGCCTTCCTGGGGTCTGAGGAAAAGAAGACCCTCGGTGTCCTCTTAATAATGCTGCTTCATGTGGTGTTAGTGGAGGAAGTCCGTCTACTGATTCCTAAGGTGAAAGTAGAAAAATATGCTCCTTCCGGGAATGAGGAGCTTAAATATTAATTCTTTGGATTTTCTCCATGGTGTTGCAGCATCTAGTTCCTTTAGTAATGATGATAATGTTTTAATATTTGCGTATTATGTTATAACATATGGTACCTGTGATATGATCAAATGCAGATTTTGGTAAGGAATAACTTTTATTTTAGGTACCATATAATAAAGCATAATATATAAATTTAACTTAAACATAGAAATTAAATGTAAACCTCAAATACAAAATATACCAATATTAATATTTGAGATAAAGTTTATCCAATAAAGATAACATCTCAGTAAAGATTTAAATTTTCAAAATTGTATCGGCACTAATTCATATATTATTAGATAATTTATTATTAAGTAAAAACTTGAATTGAGGATTGATACTTCATCGAATCATAAGGTCCACTAGGAATTGATGTTGCGACACAGTGGGGAGAGTCCATTCAGATCGTTTTGTGACGTGATGATAAACTGCACGCAAATCCTAAAATCCTTGTGGGGTCTGGGAATAAGACCCTCGGTGTCCTCTTAATAATGCTGCTTCATGTGGTGTTAGTGGAGGAAGTCCGTCTACTGATTCTTAAGATGAAAGTAGAAAAATATGCTCCTTCTGGGAGTGAGGAGCTTAAATATTCAATTCCTTGGTGTTTCTCCATGAATGGTCCATTCTTCCAGCAGGAATGCGGAAATGTTAATGGGCACATAGTGGAGAGAGTCCATTCAGATGATCATTGTTTGATGATAAAATGCATGCAATTTGCAATCGTAAGCCTTCCTGGGGTCTGAGGAAAAGAAGACCCTCGGTGTCCTCTTAATAATGCTGCTTCACGTGGTGTTAGTGGAGGAAGTCCGTCTACTGATTCTTAAGATGAAAGTAGAAAAATATGCTCCTTCTGGGAATGAGGAGCTTAAATATTAATTCTTTGGATTTTCTCCATGGTGTTGCAGCATCTACTTTCTAGTGATGATAGGATGCATACGCTAAGAGCGTCCAGCCCTTTTCTTGGTTAAAGAGCTCGTTACGTGTGATTGAACCACACAGGCCTTTATCGAAGCATATGCAGGTGTTAAGTGTCTGGTGTCGGCTTTAGTCAAAGAGAACTTTTTTGGTTAAAGATCTTGTTACAGTGATTGAACCACAACGGCCTTTATCGAAGCAGATGCGAGCGTTAAGTGTCCAGTGTCGGCTTTAGTCAAAGAGAACTTTTTTGGTTAAAGATCTCCTTACGTGTGATTGAACCACAAAGGCCTTTATCGGAGTATATGCAAGTGTTAAGTGTCTGGTGTCAGCTTTAGTCAAAGAGAACTTTATCTCAAAGATCTCGTTACAGTGATTGAACTGCACCGGCATTTATCAGAGCATATGCGGGCGTTAAGTGTCCAGGGTTGGCTTTAGTCAAAGAGAACTTTGCCTTAAAGATCTCGTTACAGTGATTGAACTGCACTGGCATTTCTCATAGCAGATGTGAGCGTTAAGTGTCCAGGGTTGGCTTTAGTCAAAGAGAACTTGCCTTAAAGATCTCGTTACAGTGACTGAACTGCACCGGCATTTCTCATAGCAGATGCGAGCGTTAAGAGTGTCCAGTGTCGGCGTTAGTCAAAGAGAACTTTACCTTAAAGATTTTGTTACATGTGATTGAATTGCACCCACCTTTATCGGAGCAGATGCGAGCATTAAGTGTCTAGTATCGGGGTTAGTCAAAGAGAACGTTTAATTTGGTTAATATTCTGATTGCAAATATTTCTAACATTACACTATAACATTTATTTTGTATAAAATAACTTAATCTACCTTGTACCAGATAAGAATGCATATTATATCAATTTAACTGTTATATAATAAGAAAAGTTCTAAACCTAAAATACAAAACATATATAAGATATTATTAACATTTCAGATGAATTTTATCCAGTTAAAAAAGCATATTAAAAATTTTGATAATATGTCAAGTTTAAAAGTTTAAATTTTCAAAATTGTAATTGCTTTTATGTAATTACTACATTTTTGGACAATTTATTCTAATTAAGAGTAAAAAAATTGCAGTTGCAAATACTTCATCACCTCATGAGGTCCAATAGGAATTGATGTTGCGACATATAGTAGAGAAATTCCATTCAGATCGTTTTGTGACGTGATGATAAATCGCACGCAAATCCCAAAATCCTTGTGGGGTCTGGGAATAAGACCCTCGGTGTCCTCTTAATAATGCTGCTTCATGTGGTGTTAGTGGAGGAAGTCCGTCTACTGATTCCTAAGATGAAAGTAGAAAAATATGTTCCTTCTGGGAGTGAGGAGCTTAAATATTCAATTCCTTGGTGTTTCTCCACGAATGGTCCATTCTTCCAGCAGGAATGCGGAAATGTTAATGGGCACATAGTGGAGAGAGTCCATTCAGATGATCATTGTTTGATGATAAAATGCATGCAATTTGCAATCGTAAGCCTTCCTGGGGTCTGAGGAAAAGAAGACCCTCGGTGTCCTCTAAATAATGCTGCTTCATGTGGTGTTAGTGGAGGAAGTCCGTCTACTGATTCCTAAGATGAAAGTAGAAAAGTATGCTCCTTCTGGGAATGAGGAGCTTAAATATAGATTCCTTGGGGTTTCTCCATGGTGTTGCAGCATCTTCCTTTTGTAATGATGATAATGGGTGATATTTCTAAGTTACACTTTAACTTTCACTTTGATCAGATGAACCTAATTATTTATATGTGAAATACTTCTACCTAAAATGTTGAAATCTTTACTGGATACATATTTTTGATAGTCTTTTTTTATTCCACGTAAGCTATATTTTAAATTTATATTTTATTTTGGTAGGAATTTATATCATCTTATAGTATGGATAAAAAGTTAAATTTTACACCGTAAAAAATAAGAGAGATCACTTACTGACCTTTTCGGACGCTAGTCCTTCGTCGGAGGTCCTTTTACTCCGACGAAGGACTAGCATCCGAAACGTCAGTAAGTGTCTCTCTTATTTTTTATGGTGTAAAATTTAACTTTTTATCCATACTGTTTCATTAGAAACACCGACGCAGCCCACACTAGCTTACCGCTAGTTATCATCTCTATATCATCTTATATCTGATTTACACATACCTTTTGTTATATTAACATACAGGGTACTGATATTAATTTTCTTGAGCACAACTTTTAATATATTGTAATGTTATGTATTAAACAGTTTTATTCAGACATAAAAGTTCTTCAATAGCTATCATCGAAGTTCTTGCAGGAATTGATATTGTGCATGCTGGGGTTAGATTCCATAGACTTAAGATCGTATTGTGATAATAAAGCCAAACTAAAAGTAAATCGAACCTTGTCGAGTTTGAGGGAAGGAAGGGATTATTTTTAGTGTTATATATAGGAGGTTGTTAGTTGTTAGCAAACGACATACTTTTTAGTTGATACTAACTTTCCCTTTTTAATTGTAACAGGGATTGATTCAGTTGGACCAGTTGACCTTGTGATTGTAGTCAGTAAATTCCTAAGCATTTTGGTCAAATTGTCAAGTGTTCTCGACGGGATTCTCATTTTTTTCATAGTATTTTGATTTTATGTGCATCAGAACCTTGCAAAAATTCAACAAGTATTAGGATTTGTTTTCAAATTGCAAAAAAATTATCATCACATAATTGACTAGACTTGGCATTTCTTGAGTAATGTGTTAGCCGACCACGTTTTATTGGTCATGGTCATGTTGAATTGGCACATCATTTCTTGTCAACCAATCATGTTGGAAAAGGCGCCTTCCAACCTGATTGTGTTACCCAAAACCTTGTCATGTGGCCTGTCTGGCTTAACATTATTAAAGAAAGCTACCCTACACAAAATAGTTAGTCAATGGGCAACTTGAATAAAAACAGAAGAACAATCCTTCCAAGTGCCTTGTTCCGACAAATTAGTCCTCTAACAATGATGACACTGACTTGATTTCTTACTGTTTCAGGAGAAAACCTGCTTAGTTAATGATGATGACACATGGACTTGTATGAGGAAGTCTGAGTTGAGGTGGAGGTAGAGGTGGTGACAGAAGGTGGTGGAAGTGGAGGTGTATTAGAGGTTGAGGTTGTGGTTGTGGTGGAGGAGGATGATACAACAATTCTCCTTTAGTAACTCTGTTACGTATTCCTTGTTTCCTTAGCTGGTAGTGTTTCCAGGTTGTTCAGAAATTGTACAGAAATTGCTTATTGATATGGCAAAAGCATCAGCATGGCTTTTCAGGTGAGAAAAGGTTGAAATACATTTATATAGACCTCATCGGCTTGGGGTAATGTTGTCCCATTTCAGACCACATGTCATTCTCTTGAGAATAAGATTCTTTGTTTAAGTTGTATCCATATTCATGTGTCTTCTCATGCACAACTGTTAAACAATGAAATGATACTCTGGGGAATGACACGTGGTCTGAAATGGGACAACATTACACCCAAGCCGATGAGGTCTATTGTCAGATGTCCATGCCATTACTACTGATCATAGGCGGCAGAGCAAGGCTAGGGTTGCCCTGGATGCTCTAGAGCACCCCTACTTTTTTGGAATTTAACTTTGCATTTTGTGACTAATAAAGTGAATTAAATAAATGTCTTTTTTGTTTGCTATTATTTTGGTTCGGCAGTTATGATGCCTTAGCTGCCCTACCCCAATGACATTATCAATAAATTTATTGGTGAAAATGAGAAAATCCTTCAAACATTCTTCTCCCAATGGTTTTTTTCATCTTTTTGGTTCCTTCAGTTAGAAGTACTACTTTGTTTTATTAATCTATTAGATTCTTGTAAATGTTAAATGGAATCACTAGATAATTTTGCCAGTTGTCTGTAATACTTAGACACATGTTTACATTCATTTCTTGCAGTTTCCAGAATGAAGTACCATGATAATGGAATGCATCAAATGTAAGGAACTGGAGATGTAGAATTTGCAAGTCAAGAATTTTATGAGGTAAGTTTTCACTGTCAACTATAATATTATGCTTTCTGGCATTAGCCATCTGGAACTACTGCTAAATCCCATTGTCATCACTATCATGATCATGATCCTTACCATCAACATTATCATAGTCCTCATCATCTTTATCATCATTATCACCAACCATCTTCATTTTATTTATAATCATCATCACCATCATCAGGTGCACATCTTAATCATCATCATTGTCGGTATTATCACTGTAGTTAAATGAACTTTACTGTCGGTTTATATTTCAGAGTGATAGTATATCAAGTACATGTGACCTGGCCAATCAAATCCCAAGGAAGCGATACGACAGATAAAACCAACTACAATATCCTCAACAGAACCGCAGGCTGCTGTTAACAACCAACAAAATAATCAGTCATTGAAATGATACCAGATATATTATTGTGTACAGAAACTAATTAAATTATTATTAAAATATTAATAAGTTTTTAGAGTTTATGATGTTGTATATTGTGTTAGTGGAAACCAACTAGTGGTCTATTACAAATCCTGCATTCTGATTGGCTACCTTACTAGTGGTCTATTAGTGATAGACTACTACTAGTAGGGAAAGTGCTGGTTTTTAAAACGTTTTGAAACAAAACTTTTCTTGATTCTTCTGTCGAGATGCTGTTGACATAGTATTTATGATGTTATATATATTGAAATTTTTTGAAGAACATTCTCTGAATCATAAAACATTGTAATTAAAGCCACAAATAAAAAAATAGGAATAGTTTTTTTACATGAATTTACTTATTAAATAAAGATTCCCCTTGGTAATTATTATGAGAGTAGTTTCATGGCATCTACCCTGTCCATTAACTCTGTCCTGATGGCTTAGACTAAGGTCAAACATCAAACTTTACAGGAGTCGATCATTTGAATGAGATAATAGGACTGCCTTATAATTATTATCCATTCTTTTAAATGCATTTGACTCATGTAAAGTTTGGCATTTGATCTTAGCCATAGTCTCCTTTGCTTCTCAGCCATAATTTTAGTGTCTTTCCATTCCACCACCTCTCTTTCCTATCTCCCCAGAGAAGTGGAGGGGAGACTAAAAATGTCTGCGAAGGAGACTACTATTGGCTGGCATGTTACCCTCGCATAACAGGAGTGCAGTCTGTCTACTTTTTTGATGGGAGGGGAGGCAGGGGGACTTTGCATCTGGCACTACCCAAGAAAGATCATCACCACTGTTATATGTCTATATCTTGTATGGAAAAATGACTTCCAGGTCCAAGAAGAATTTGTCTAAAGTTCTAGTTGTTTCAGGTGGAGGGGTTTTGGTGAGCAGTAATTGGACCTGGAAATGTCACAACTCAAAAGCTCTATTATGTCAATGATTTTGGCAGTTAATCTGGATATCTGGAATCACTAGAGTGCAAATAATATAACCGTGAAATAGATAGCAAGAAATAGGAGATAGTTAGTGCTTAGTTAGGCAAGACATAGGAAATAAGCGAGGCATGACAGGAGCACGGGCTTTTTCTAGATCAACGACTCAGTGCACAAAAGAATGTGTTTCTGACGTTTAATGAGTTAAAAATGAAGACACAGGTCAATAAATCAAGACGCAGATACAACTATTTGAATTGTAATACTGATAGATTAATGTGGAATAAAAGTTTGTTCAAATTATCACGGTTGTTTTTTTTATTCCGCATTACAAAACCGCAGCGTAGCGGTGATCATTTGACTAATTAAACATGCTTGCACGTGCAAGACCCGTCACGGCTCGCTTATTTCTCCACTAATCAAATTTAGGCAGAACTTAGGACATAATTAGTCATTAGTTAGCTAGCTAACTATTTCACGGTTATATTATTTGCACTCTATTGCATCGACCCTAATAATAATAATGTTTTGTACTCACCATAATTCTAAAGAATGAAGATAAGATTAAAAGAAAACAGTGAGTGAAGCTCTAATCTCCCATAATACAGTTACTTTGTTTGTCTGAGTCATGTGTACATGGGGGGTCCAATAGCATGACATCTATTTTTAGAATAACTGGGCTGCCTATTTGAAGAGGGGAGGGGGGTTAAACCCTTTGCTGGACAGACCCCTGTGTGTGGCCCAAATCTTTACAAAATAAACCATTATACATGAAGCAATTATCAAAGGAAAAAGGAGATGAGTTGGCTCATTAAACAAAGCAGAGTGGAAGATTTGTATTCATAAATCTATCAACATCGTGGGGGACTGGTGATGATAAATAAAAGATAGGCGAGTTGTTACAAGTACAAAAGCAAATAACAAATAAGAATGTGAATAAAAAGATTCTAGAAAATGGTTCCTTCTACATCTTTCAACACATCTTTCAATACATGGTGACCATAGGGGAATTATATAGGAAAATAAAGGCGTG
The DNA here is from genome assembly GCA_964019055.1 of Anthopleura xanthogrammica. Lineage (NCBI taxonomy): Eukaryota > Metazoa > Cnidaria > Anthozoa > Actiniaria > Actiniidae > Anthopleura > Anthopleura xanthogrammica. The sequence continues at coordinate 12,016,325 of OZ025213.1, read as the reverse complement.
CAAAAAAACTATTCTTCTGTGTTTTTGCTTGCTTTTTCTGCTCGCTTATATTATCTAGCACACTTTCTTAGCCTGTAACCGATTTTCTTTCAATAAATGATATATTTTCCAGATTTTATTTTCATCTACCACTTTTATCTAAATTGGGCTCCCTGTGGCTCAATACCCACGTGAAGTGGAGTTTATTCCATTGTAGTTCAAATGTAGTTATCGTTGGTTGTTACGCTATTTATTAGACATATATTTAGCTTCTGGGTAGGATGGCGTTTGGCAGATGGGAAATAGTAGAAATGACAGGTGAGAAATTTTGTTCATTCATCCATCCATCCATCCATCCATCCATTCATTCATCCATTCATTCATTCCATTATTTACCCATTTACTCATGCGCGCGTTATTTCCTTCTTTTGTTTAATATTTTTAACCAATTTTACCATTTCTCTAGTTTGTTTGTTTGTTTGTTAGAGTTAGTATTTTTTGCGCTAGGGTTAGTGTAAGCTTGTGCGCTAGGATATTATTTGGTGCGCTGGTTAGGTTTGAAATAAAATTTCAGGGAATGGGTTGGCTGTGGTTTACTGTTTTGTCACGCAGGTTCACGCAAGATACCAGGCGGCCATGATGGAGCCGTGCAGAGCTTCAGCATTATCATCAAGATGCTTGTGTTGAAAGTTAGATAGCCTTCTGACCTCAAGAAATAATACAAACAAATAGCGGCCACCTTGTTTGATGTAAATCGTCGCAATATCGCCAAATCTACTCGGAGATAATGGGAATTTTTGATCAACATTTCTGGACAGTGTCCCTCGCTTGTCAAAAGAACCTTTGTCAACACTCATGTTTCCGGACCAAGAACTGCTACTTTTACACTACTTCCACTAATAGAACGATACATATGGATATATTTGATAATACTTCAATCTACGTATGAACATTAAGGTCTGTCTAGACCATTATTGAGCAGTTCGTGTTTATGTTTTCTTGGAGAGAATGTGATGATGAGGATGTCCACTGTTTATTTAGTTCGCAGGACTTTAGGAATTCTAGTTGTAATTTTGGTACTAGTAACATTATATTGGAATTATAAACTTCATGCTACTAATAAGAAACAATTTAGTCAACCGGCTTTGGATTCCTTGGTTCAGAAAGACAGAGTTTCAGCTTTGAAGAAAGGCAAGACTTCAAGCCATAAGCATGAAGGCAGAACCACAACAAGGTCTCCTGTTGTGGCGCCTACACGTGGCTTTACAACTCAGTTACTCCAAAAACTTTTACAGGTGAGCAAACCTTTAATATCTGACTATCAAAAAACAAGCCTATATTTTCAAACCAGTTTATTTTGATAGTAAAATTACGTGTAGTTTTGGGGTCAGAGCTGTCTAGATATTTTCTCACACGCCTGCTATATAACGCTGCAGGAGTACTTTATATACACTTTTGTAAATAAAAATTTTAAAATCTAAGATTCTAAAACAATCTTTATCCAGCTCTAAATATTTTGAGCTAGAAAATTGAATTTCATAGAACTTTTCTTTAAAGTAAGGTATTTTTACAAAGTTTATTAGTAAAACCATTCAATCACGCAATACACAGCTGCCACTTTACTGGTTTCAGCTGATGGTGCTAAACTGCTAAATTTCTTGCTAAATTCCATCGTATCATCAGGTTTTATTTTTTATTTTATAACTTAAGAATGGATATTTTAAGCTTTCACTTTATTCTCCAAAAGTTATGTATTTATTATGATGTATTTAACGTGTGGAATTAATTTTTAACCTGACAAAATGATTAAAAAATAACTATGAATCCCTTCCACTTTTTTTTTTTAATAGAATTTCAATTTTAAAAAATCTTTCAGAAACAAATGCTGACTTTTCACTTTTTTCATAAGATGTTATATAAGTCTAATTTTTATATAAGTCATAATTTCAAGTTCAGCATAATTTTTCCCTTGAATTAATTATGAAATCTATTGATAAAAGAACTGTTTAGTTTTCCAATTTAAGTCTAAGTCATGTCCACTCAATTTTTGGTCAGTTTGAAGGTTTTCCAGCACTTAATTGAGTTGTCTTGTAAATTCTCCCAATTGTGCTTGTGAAACACTACAATGAACAACAGATTTATCAGGACATATTTAAGTGGACATTGTAGCTAATTGACTCTGACAAAGGTCAGATTAGGGCCATTGTGGTTTGTAAGGTATCATGCTTCGAACTTGATAAGAGAAAACATTTATATAATTAATTAAATCGTGTCAACTTGAATCAAATAATAACTAACAACCAAACATTGAAACCAATCCATGATGATTTAATATGTACATATTTTTGTATAAAATGTATAAAATATATAAAATTTTCTATAAATAACCTCAATGAAATTCATAAATTATATGGAATTTTTTTTCAATTTTCAACAAATTATGTGGTTTTTATTGGAATTTATTTTACAAATTTTCCAATTTTTTGTACTATTGCTCCAATATTTCCAAATTAAAATTCCTACACTGTAGGGGCTTCCATCTTCAACATTTCTTTGATTATTGCTCAATTGTTTTTCAATTTGCTAAGGGTTCAAAAGTTAATTTTTCCATGGATTTTATGTTTTCATTCCAGCTTGAAGCAAGACTTAATCAAAGCCAAGAAGTATCTAGAATAATTTTCCAAGGCCCTGAAAATGTTTTAAAATCAGAAGTTCCTTTGTATGCGTTACCTCTAGAAAAACAAGGTTATAAAGTGGATGCGATGTCCAACATATCTGAAGATGGTCCAGGTAATCATGAGCCCTTTGTATAAAATGGAACTCCTTTTGATGCCAAAACAAAATATCAAAAGATATACAGTCGAAGCTCTTGTAAACGACCACCTTAGGAAATCAAAAAAATTGTCAAAAACTATTCCTGGTTTCTAATCAGAATGGGCTTTCATGAATGGCAATGCAAATGGAATTCAAAAATCATGGTCATAACTAGAGCTCATTGCTTAAGAGAGTGGTTGCATAGAACTTCAACTTTATTGTGAGTGATAGACTTGTTTATCACAATTAAATACCAAGCAGAAATGCCGTGCCATGTCTTAGACCTATATAGCGACAGTGTGGTGTGACAGTAATCCAGTCACTAGTGTAAGCCATGTGCAGCACAGCACATCCAGCTACAAAAAAAATATTTAAGAGAGTGGTTGCAAGGAGAGCTTCAACTTTATTAAAATTGATAACCCCTAGGATTCACAATGTTAAAATTTTCTGAATTCTTTTATGCCACTTCTGATGTTATTTTTTTTGTTTTACTCTTGTAATAAAGGTTTTATAATAGGCAGTAGTTGGAGTGGAATAATATGTTATTCACAAAGCAGTTCAGGAAGTCAGTCTTGCTTAAACAAAGATTCTTTAACAAAACTAAAACTACACCAGAAGGTAATGAATAAACTTTTGTAGCATGGGTGGTGTACGCTGCTAACGCATCATCTTTCACCACTGTGGCTCCAAAATTTTGGGTCACTGCAGTGGCATAGCGAGGGGGGGGGGGCAAATTTTCAGATCAAGCCTTTTTTTGGATGTATGATGGCAATGCCACTGGTGTAGGGAGGGGGCGAACATAGGCCACCAAAATTTTACGTTTTTATTCTAGGTACACCCCCCCCCCCCCTAGATCCTGGGTCCTTGCTTAGCCTCTGGGTCACTGGTTTGACACCTGCAGACACCATAATATGCGAGAGCATTGTGTGCATAGAATATTGAATGTGTAGTGGTAGCATGTGTAAGTGAAGTGTCTCCAATTAGTGCAAAAGCACTAGAATGACTAGACACCTAAATAAAGTTGTTTTATCTTCTAGGTATCCTACATTCCTGGGTTGGACAAGATTCTCACTCTCCCAGATAAATTTTGTTATACCATGTCTGCGGCACAACATATACCAGGTACTGAGAAATACTTCTCTATGAAATTGAACAAGACTTTTTGGGAGGAGGAAGGAGTTCCCATATCCTGATTGGTTAATTGGAGCAACAGCTTATTCATATTCGGTTGTCAGGGGCAGATCCAGAAGGGGGTGTCCAAAATGAAAAAGTGACGATATAGTGATGTCATCAATAATCCCGATCTGACTTATTTTGTACTTACATTTATTTGGGGTGTCTGGTTTAACTATGCTATGGTTAGGGGGACAACAATTTTACGTGCAATATTTGGGATATTGTCTTTTTTTGCGGTTTTGCAGTTACATTCTGAAGTGCAGATTCAGTTTCTTTTCCCAATTTCCTTTACAGATTCTCAGTTTTGGTACTTGTTTCCTGCAGATTTGCAGTTTTTAGCACCTATGCCCCCCTTCATGAGGGAATGGGATTATTTGTTAAAATTGAGGACAACTTTTCCAAAAATTCTGATTTGCTTATTTCTGAGGTATTTCTTCTTTTTGATGGTATTTTACTAATATAGTATTATTTCTTATTGATTTGCAGCACTCGCTTCATCTCCTCTCTCTGTACCTTGTCTTGTGTTGCCATCCAAGTCCAAGAGCGTGTCAGCGAAGGTCTTTGAATCTTTAGATAACACCACACTGTTTCTTATCAGACCATCTGAAGAAGGTTCATCTTACATCTTTACAAGAATGTCAAAAGTAGAAAGGCTAGTAAAGAACACTATTTTACTATTAGATATATCAAACAATTATCTAATTACCAAAACAAAATTTGGGGGGGGGGGGGCAGGTGCTCACCCCCTCCCTACACCAGTGGACATCATCCAACAAACTAAAAAAAGCTCAACCCAAAAATTTGAGGGGGGTCAATTGCCTCCCTTGTCCCCCCTCTACGCCACTGGGGTATCTACCACAATTTTTTCATAAATTCATAGATCAGGAAAATGCATTTGTTGAAAAACCATGATACAAGGATTCAGGGTGTAATACAAATTTTCACCAAAAAAAACTGCAAATAAGCAAATCACACATCCTGGGGCAGCTGAAATTCATAAATCACAAACTTATTTTTTTGAATTTAACAATTCATGGTCCAAAAATAGGCTGAATTTGATCAAATTTGGAAAACCCCTTCACCACCCTGAGGAAATATGATATGATCCTAAATGTACTGATATAAAGAACTTTAGATATTAGCTTATCTAACAGAGGTCAATAGTCTGTGAGAGGTCCAATTCCACAGTTATTATGGCTTTGACTCACAGAGTGGATTGCTTTGGGCCACAATAGACCTCTTTATCTTGGGCATAATGTTTTCCCATTTCAGATCGCGTGTCATTCCCTTGAAAATAGGATTCTTTGTTTGAGTTGAATCCATATTAAAGTGTCTTCTCGTGCGCAACCGCCAAACAAAAAAATGATACTCTAGGGAATATAGCCTGAGAAAACTAACATTAGTTTCGCGGGGGGGGGGGGGGGGGAGCGAAAGGACGTCGGTTTTCTCATAGGGAATGACACGTGGTCTGAAATGTGAAAACATGACACCCAAGGTAAAGAGGTATATTTCAAGTTTCCTATTTGACCCAGTTGTCATCTGTGGAGCGGAAGGAGAGTTCCTTAAACCGCTTTTTAATTTGCGATTTCTTTTGATGAAAGCGCACCGAGACCATAACCAAATTTAGTTTATTTTTCTTTTAGTTACCGAAAGTGTTTTCTAATTGCTTATGTTTTCATTGCTAATCCTATTGTTTTCTTTTCACTTTAAATGATCGTTTTTTCGAGAATTTTATCATTTGGATCGAGGTATCACTAAGTAAACGTGGGCGTTAATCGTCTTGCGTCAGCGGCTCGCGCCTTGGTGGGGTATTTTCCCTTTTTTTTTAAGTCTCGTTTAATCATCCGACTTTTAGAGCAATTTTTGTGGCATTTTTCGTAACTTCATACCGCGCGTGTAAGCTAGTGGCGATTTTCAGACGCAGCTCAAATCGCTACCATAGATGCATCCAAATCACTTGTGTCAAAAAAAAATAAAGAGATCTTGAACTTTATAAGCCGCTGTTTCCTGTGTATTTGCGAGTACTGTCTTGAAATCCCGCGGGAATCCCTCGATGTGAGCGCTAACAATAGTAAGTGGACCAGCACCATTCTTATGCCATTATTACATAAAATAATCAGTTGCGCGCATTCCCTACATGGTTTTGCTTATCTTCCTTTACTTTCTCTCCTGACAGGATGTTACAAAAGAAAGGTATTTTACACGCCATTAGCCACCCTCTGTTGATTGATAGTCAGCCAGTCATTATTAAGATGTATGTCCTTATCACATCCGTGACCCCCCTGAGAGTCTTCAGACACCATGATGGAAGTGCGGTGATCATGTCCCAAGATAAGGTACAAAAATACAAAGACACTCGAGTATAGTCAATTGAACTAAATTAGTCGTCGTACCGCCGGAAGGTTATCGATTATCAGTCAAAGCAAATCGCTTCCGCTGGAGCCAATTTCGAATGAATGGAGCTAGAAAATGCTCAGTACAATTACGGTACGGTATTCACGAGTAAAAATAGCTACCCTTGCTAACAGAATGCACCAGTACGGTACGTTCAGGGTCACGACATTGCGTAGCGTGACACAAAAATTACAGCACGTGAGATTACTCACTCACCATTTTTGAGATGCGCGAGCGCTTTCAAAAATATCACAGACGCAGACATGAGGCGCATTTTCGGTCAGAGTCAATAGCGCGCGCGATCTTGCCCGAAAATGCCTCTTTTTCATGTCCGCGCCTGCGATATTTTTGAAAGCGCTCGCGCATTTCGAAAATGGTCTGTTCGAGATGCGTGGACACGGTACCGTTCGTACTGCAGCGTCTTTAGCTTATCCAATCAAAATGGTGGGTTTTTGTCACGGCCATGGCACGGTCACGCCAAGGTCATCATCGGAACATGGTAAAAACTCCAGGGTTTCAAAGTTTTTCGCATTGATTAATATACTGTATGTTGTAACAGGGTACCAAGGAAACATGGACACTGCATCAAATGGACGTTTATCTGAGTGAATCGTTTAGTGTGCACGATGTTTCAAGGGCTTGGCGTCAAGTGGATGAGATGATCGTCAAATCTTTGATGATCGGTGAATCTTCGTTACTCGGTGACAACCTTAACAGGGAAATCCTCTCTCAAAGGTGCGTTTGAAATTGAAGGTAGCTCCTTATTGTTTTTTGTCTTATTTCACGTTCATACATCCTCCATCCCATCCTTCCTTTCTTTCTCCTTTCCTTCCTTCCTTCCTTTCTTCAGTCCTGCGTTCCTTCCTTTTTTGCTTGTTTGCTTCCTTCCTTCCATTCTTCAGTCCTTCCTTCCTTCCTTTCTTGCTTCCATCCTTCCTTTCTTTTTTACTTTTTTAATTAAATATGATGAAAAAATGGCCATTTAACTTATATTTTATTCATTTGTTTTCAGTTCCAATTTCTTCCAACTTCTTGAATTTCATTTCATCTTTAATTCTTCGTTGCATCCATTTCTTCTCGAGGTAAGACAAATAAATCAACCCAGCAAACGGAGGGAACCAATAAACCTTTTTTTTTAGCTTGGGCATAATGTTCTCCCATTTCAGACCACATGTCATTCCCTAGAGTATCATTTCTTTGTTTAATGGTTGTACACGAGAAGACACATGAATATGGATACAACTCAAACAAAGATTCTTATTCTCAAGAGAATGACACATGGCCTGTAATGGGAAAACATTACACTAAGACGAATTAGGTATATCGACTATGGGTGTGTTTGAAGCACTGATGACGTAGCGGTGAGAACGCTTGTCTCTACATCTCACCAAGGTGACCCGGATTCGATTGTTTCTCCCTCAAATTAAACTCAACTTCTAGATTCCAATTGGAATGCAGTGAAAGAAGAGCCACTCTGTGGAATCCACTATTAATTCCCATTTGTTTTTTCATTTATTTTCTATTTATCCAGATCAAGTCAACGTCAGACGGAAGTACTTCACCAGACGTTGCTATGGATACTGTACAACTATTGTTCGGTGCAACGACATCTGTTGGATATGTGCGTGAATTGCTGCAAAAACTGAATAAAACCATTGGAGTTGAGGTGAGATAAAAAGAATTTCCTTTTACTTTCCTTCTATCCGTTTATTCATTCTTCCACCCATACAGTCATCCATTGGTTTATTCAATCATTTGCTCTCTTGTTCATTCATTCATTAATTCATTCATCCAATCAAATTAGAAAATAAATGTTATAAATCTCGCGCTCTGATTGGTTGGGATTGCGTGCATTATGAAAGCACACAGCACACTCGCTCCGCTTCCTATTTTGTCACTGGTGTCAAAAATAATGGCTACTCTAATTTGTATTTTATGAAAGAAATAAAAACCTTGCTTGCTCCCCTGTGTGCAGTTATAAAGCACTTGGAGATTGGCAGAAAACTGGAGAAGTGTGGAGAAGCACTCCCTATGCATCGTGCTTCTCCTAACACTTTTTTTGTGTTCTGCTAATCCCCGCATGCTTTATAACTGCACACAGCACGCATGCCCGTAAATATTTTTTAAATTTCATTAACTCATTTATTTCTCTCCTTTTGTTTCTTTCATTCATCCTATCCGTATCTCTTACACAGGCATGCACGGCGTATACTTTTTTTCTTTTTTCCCTGTACCCAACAACAACTCAACGTTGTTCTTTTCTTCTAGGGCTTGTACTGCTCTCAACAACACAAGATTTGTGTGGATGAAAGCGAACTAGTTTATGTAATAGAAAACCACAGACAAGCAACAGCATTGGGTCGATTCAAAAAGGTACTTCACATAGTGTCATATGCTTGGAGACCAGGGGGAGGTGGAATGGGAAGATGGACTAGCCAAGTCGATTAATTTGATCTCATAAGTTGTTTAGCAACTTTATAGGATATGGAGCAGATTTCATGTCTTGAATGGAAAATATTTTATCATGTTACTCCAAAATCTGGCTGGTGCGCATGCGTTCTTCGTGCTTTTTGATTGGCTCAGAGCACACCATGCCACCGAATCATGAAATTCATTAGATAAAAACAAATTTAAAACAAAATTAAAGGCCCTGTTACACGTTGAAACGTTTAGCTGAAACGTTTGTGCAACGGCGTTGCGAGATAAGTTTCACGGGGGTGTTACACGACTCAATTTCGTCCTGCAACTTGTTCACGACACAAGTTTCGGTTACACGAGTAAAACTATAACAGAGCCTTAAGATAAACGCAATTTTAATTTTTACCATTTGTCTCCATATAACAGCTGTATCCAACCTCTGAAGGTAACGTGTATGAACAGTTACTGGACGATCTTCTATCAGCCGATGATAATTCTCTTGATTCTCGCATAAAGACTCGCAAGAGGCGAGGTACGCGTCAGTTGCATAGTGTGTTAACCCAGATGGAGAGCTATAGAGAACAAGGGACTGCTAGTGACGGCGATGCACCTCACGTTGATCAGCGGTAAGTACACAAACAGGTGGACAGACAGACAGTCACACGGGACAAATAGGCAGAAAGACATGGTGGACGACGGACGGACGGACGGACATATGGACAAACAGGTGTATGGTGGCCAATTAATTGTAAATATTTGATTGTGTTAACTTGTTCAGAAAAGGATATTGGGAAACGGATGATGACGATTATCCAGACAAGATTTCACAAGGTACATACACAAATAATGGTGTATTTGACTGTTTGTTTGTTTGTTTTAGTGCTATATTCCTCTTTAAATTCGCAGATGGAAGATAACTGATATTTTTGGTTTTGCTTTCAGATTCCAGTAGCAATGTACTGAGCCGACGAAGCCATCCAAATTGCGATAAAGGTAAAATGAATCGCTTATTAAATCTTAAATGAACCAGTCGGATCAAAGCAATTCACATCACTTGAGGTGCGGTAATACGAGCAACAAAATCGTGCAACTTGTCGCGCATAATTGTTGCATTGCAAGTTGGAGAGCGAAATTTGCTCGTATTACCACCCCGCGCGCAACAAATTTTCTTAGTTGCAGAGAGAAGAAAGAGCTTTTATTTCTGCAACAAATTTGCGCAACAAAATTTTGTTGTTTCACGGGGTAGTAATACGAGCAACATTCGCTCTGCAACTTGCAACCCAACAATGTTGCGCCACGAGTTGCACGATCGTGTTGCTCGTATTACCGTACCTTAACGCATGTCCTATCCATTTAACTCTAGATTCCAGTGCAGATCCGGTCCTTACTGCCATATATATCGAGCCTACGTCATCAGACTTTACCCGTGCCTTTACTCCAGAAATAACCGAGTATGACGTAACGTTCCCATTTGATGTCGCTGTTGTGAAAATCTGGGGCGTAACAACGTGTGGCTCAGAGGCGAGAGTCAATAGTGTGACCGGTGCATCTGGGTAAGTGTGGGATTCCTGTGGATAATACTAGAAACTTAAGGAATTTGGGCTCCGCTGTGTTTTCTTCGCAGGTTGGCTCCTTCATTGTCCAGTGCTAGTGAATTTATCCTGTGTTTGTTCCGTCTGGATGATTAAAGTGCACCTAAACCCTGATACGATACTTTCAGTATTGATGCTACATGAAGTGAATATTTGAATGGTGAAATATTTCTTCATTTGAGTGTTGCGTCTTTAAGTTATGAAGGTTTATATTTCCAATATGTTAATGACCGTGTCAGGGTTTAGGTGCACTTTAAGGACTTCTAACTTTTTTCCGTGAAGATCAATGATCAATTGATACCCTCATATGGACCCCTTGCAGCACGTCGGAATGCAGCTCGTTTGAAGGGCAAATCAATAGGTTTCCAATTCTCTGGAGATTGAAATTATTTTGTTTTGTCGTCCAAATTGAGCTGCTTTGACGTCACGTGAAAGGGGTCTATATGATTCATTTGATACCCTAGCTTATATATGTTATCGACGCAGGCCTGCTAACTTCTCTGTTGGTGTTGGATGGAACAAGTTTGCTATTCATCTAGTGGACACGTCTCTCGCGCGTCCATCAGTCATTGTCACGTACAATATCAACATCTATCGACGACGGAGAAGCAACCAAGACAAACCTTTCAGCGACTCAGTGACCCACGAAATGTGTTCTTTGAAGCAAGTACGTGTGATATAATAATACCGTCGTAGATTTCAATTTGATTTATTTCCTTGATTTTCTTTACCCTGGTTACCAGATGCCCCATTCCTCCTCGGCCTCTGGGACTCGGGCCTCTGGAACCCAGGGTAGAGATTTTGGGATTGCAATTCGAAAGCAAGTGCGTATACCATCATGGAGAGTTCACTTGTAGGGTTCAAAATTTAATTCCCTTGTTTTTGTTAGGATTGCGATTTGAAGGCGTTTCCTGGAAAACTTTGCGGGCCTCGCAAGATTCCTGAGAAAACCATGAAGGAATTCCACCAGAGTAGAGTTGGTTTACCGTGGTGCAAGAATGGTGACGCTCCAGGTAATTTATTCAAGTTCATCATGACTTCTTTGCTATCCTATCATTCGCGCGCTACCTCCTTCCCCTATCTTCTGCGCCAAGAACCCTCTTATCATCGTCATGTACTCTCTACTACCTTACTTCCTTATTCGCCCTTTAATAATGTATTCTCTATCTATCACCAACCACCCTCCAACCATCATTTCTTCCTTTCTTCTCTCTTGTTTACATCATTGTTGTGTACCCCTATTTTCTAGTCCTTCCCTGCCTTTGCAGCATTCATCCTCCAGTGGATAAGAATATATGTCATGAAGTAACCTCACAGCAATCCGTGTAACCTTTTCATAATCTAATGAACATTTTTCAACAGGTTCCTGGGTGTTTCCATGTGCAGACTGCAGCAATCCAAGCTCTTGTTTCTGGCGTGAAACCAAGTGGACCCCTGACTCGTGTGCGCATAACATTCTGTCCAACAAAGACGCCAAAACGTGTCTGGCTAATAAAAAGGTTTGCAAATCTTCTTCATGGAAATTCCTTTGTTGCGCAGCTTTTATAGGCTTTACCAAGATATCGCAATACTAAAAGGATTGACTTTATTTGTTTCACAGATTTTGTTTGTTGGTGATTCTACCAATCGAGGGATAATGTATTACTTGATGGAAAAGGTAAGAAAATATAATGCGCACTGTAAAAAACCAACATGCGAGTTGAGTGTGGTGTGCAGTACTAATGTAGAGTACTATAGTGAGTGAAAAAAGTGTCCCAATTAAGTGCGAAAGTGCTGAAACGACTAGATTTGTTTATTATTTGTTTATTTAGACAAAAGATTTGTTTATTATTGCAGATTAACGGCTCTCTTCGACAGTGGGAGAAAACGCACTCCATGAAGGTATACAGCAGCGCACTGAACGATGGCAAGACGTCTGTTAGTTTTGCGTACTACCCACAGTTCTGGCTCCCTCCGGAGAGAAAACCAGTCTTCCTGAAGGCTTTGCAGCATCTCATGGCAAGGTACGCATCATTTATTGATAGCAGAATGTACTACGCAAAGCTTATATAAAGATACCCCATCATTCAAGAGTCCAGTAATTCTCTAGCCGCTCACTTTCCTCTTTACTGACGTATCCAATTCGAGTCCAAAAGGAAAAATTCATTTGTCGGCTAGCCTTCTTCCATCTAGGTCGTAAGGGAAGGGGGTGAAGGGGAGGAGGAGGAGGGAACGTCTACACGCAGGCTGCTTCCAGGTAATTTGCTCTCAATTTCAATGACAACTACATGATGGTAATTTATTATTAATTATTATTAATTATTATTAATTTATTATTAATTTATGTCTCAATAGGTTTATGCCTCTTAAAAACAGCACCAACACTATCCTGGTTGTTGGAGGGGTGCAGTGGTTGTTACCCAGCCACGTCATGGCTATAAAGACAACCCTTAGCAGGTATGACGTACTATGTATGACGTAGAGTATATGTTGCATGACGTAATTCAGTATTTAGGCTTTGGTAAGAAGACGAAGGATATTTCTCCAACCACGACTGAGAAGAATTATTCCTCTATTGATCCGACGACTAAAAGGACTAACTTCCGAAACGTCAGTAAACTTTTGTACACGGTGTTTAAGCTACGAACACACGGTGCAACATTGCGCGCGATGTTGCAGGCAATCGATTTTGCGAGCCATGTCACACTATGCAATTTATTGCACTCAATTTTGTTGAAAAAAACGATCCTACTTCAGCAACATTGGCTGCAATATTGCGCACAATGTTTCACCTCTTGTGCGCGTCTTCCTTCTTATTCACTTTTTGTGAAGGATTAGACAATTTAAAACCTTCAAGGTTATAAATCCCCCTCTCCAAAAAGCAACCAAGGTCATACAATATGAAATAGTAAAGTAATCATTTATTAAATGTTGAAATCTAGTGTATTCGTGTTTTAGTTTAGGGCTTGGTGGAATCAAAGTCATCATCAAGACTCTAGGTTCAGGATTCCATCTGCCTGTTCCTGGGTTTGTTAAACTGAATCTGGTGAGTTGAATAAATAGGCTCAGGTAGCGTGAGTCCACTCGTCCCTTACCTCTGGGGTCGCGGGTTTGATTCCTGGATTCCGCATCACATGTGAGTAGAGAGAAAGCACAGGGAGCCCAATTTATAGGAGAAGGCGTAGCTCAGTTGGTGCGCGGCCTTCAGAGCTAGAGGTCCACGGTTCGATCCTCAGAATCTCCACGTCTGTTTCGAATTCCCTCTAATCCGTTGTAGTTTGAATACCCTTAAAACAGAGCACTCACGGAGAGAGAGAGAGAGAGGAAAAGTGCGCACCATGTGCTTCCTGGCCGAGATACCAGCCTCGTAGCTGAAGGAACCACTGACATTAAATATAGTTACTTTCCCTTTAATCTAGATAAAAGTGTTATAGGGTGTCATATTTTTGTGTCCTTTTAAAGGAAGGTCAACAGAAAGTTGCGCAAAGGAATCAAATGGTGATGAAAGCAGCAAGAGCAGCTGGGTTCGAGGTAGTGGACACCCATGCCATGACAGTCGCCAGGTATAAGGAGTTCCTGATGGGAAAATGTGGTTGTCATTTTCACAAGGTGAGACATGAATCTAGTTCTTTATCGGTTGCAACGATACAAGGACAAATAGAAGTGGGTTCCCTGTGGTGCGCAAAGAGATTGCGTGGCTCCGTGTGTGTGCTATAGAGCGGATTTCGTATGAGTGTGAAAAGTCACGGCACGGTTACGGTGCGTCGCGGCGCGGACACGGCACCGAATGTCGAATGTTTATACACGGCACGGCACTGACACGGTGCGGTCCGTGACGTACGTTTTTCACAGCTAATGGAAAACTGCTCTATGCCCCTTCATGCTTTTGATTGGCCCATAGAGAGCGGAAGCCATTTGAGTGTCACAAAACCAAATTTTCTTTCCCTTGCGAATTCAAGTTGCTTAAGCTATTTCAAGAGAATGATTACATTTGTTGCTATGGTTTCTCTGTAGGTGGTTGACTTAAGGTCCCATCTGAGGGAAGATGATGAAATCCCATCCACAATGCTGAACACAATTGACGATCTTCCAAGATACCACGTGATAGGGCCCATTAATAGCGCTTATTCAGAGATCATAATAAGCAGAATGTGCAGCTGACACTCACTTCAAGACATGCGCACTAATGCTGTACTCGGATATTTGGAGTTGTAAAGGGTTTTGACGAGATTCTGGACGCCAAAAAAATATCCTTTAAGAAAAGTTTATGTTGAGTATCCTTGAATGGAACGTAGTTTTAAAAAATATAAAATTTAGGACTCATGGAAGATATCTGGGTATTTTGGATGCAAAGCTACAGTTTTCCAAAAGGCGTCGCGCAATGGCAGATGGGAATGTTGGCTCTGATTGACCAATGATATCAGAAGCCAAAATGAAAGACAGAAAGAATTATGGGTAATTGTTATTAGCCAATGAACATCGGGAAATCACAGAAACATAAATCACGTGATCAAAAACTCCTTATATGGGGAGATGATGAAAGGTAAAAACGTTTTATGGGTAATCAGTTTATTAGCCAATCAACAACGAGAAGTCACAGAAACAAATAAATACGTGATGACAGAACTCATGATATATATGGAGAAATCATGAAAGGTACAAACGGTTTATGGGAATAATATTTACCTTTACACAAAATGATAGATTATTTAATACAATTTACAAACTTTTTGTACAGAAAAGAAAATGATATCAATAAAATTTATAGACCTGTTTCTTTTAAGTGGTTTAGGGTTTATTTAAAAGAGATTTGGGAGCATGCGTCTGTCTGACATTCACATACAGTCATCTGCAGGTCAGTCTGTTCTGTGAGGTATGTCGTTCCAGAAATAATCCATTGCTCTCTCACGGAGAGAAATCTACAAACCCTAGTTTAAAATTACGATAAGAGCACAAAATTAACCTTACTCTGCCCCTCACTCCCTTGGGGTTTCTACTCTCTCCATGGGTGATGTATGCATACTTTCTGGAATTATATATAGTAACCCCTCCTTAGACTTACCCCACCCATTGAGAAATTCCAGTCCCCTGTATGGGAAAGATATGCATGTATTCTGGAACTCCACAATGTCCCCTCCCCCCTCCCCCCTCCCCCCTGGAAATTCCGCCCGGTATGAGAAAGATATGGATGTATTCTTGGACTACACAATGTACCCTCCCCACTCCTTGAAAATTCCCGATATACTTCCGGATTGAGATGGGCATTTTCTGGAACTCCATAATGTCTACCTCCCCACCCCTTGAAAATTCCGCCTGTATGCGAAAGATATGGATGTGTTCTGAAAGACATGGAACAACATGCAGAATGTACGCTCCCCACCCCTTGGAAATTTCAAACCCCTGCATATGTGAGATATGGGTATTTGCTAGATTACATGTTCCCACATACTTCACGTACCAGACTTGATTTTAAAGGTATCATATAACACTGAAGACAGTCTGGCTGTCGATCAAGGTCAACCAACGTACTTTGAGTTGAACAGTGACTTTACATCATAGCTTCAAGCTCCAGTACTACCACACAAACTACACAAAGATTCATTTTTACAAACTATACATCATCCAAGATCATGGAAAAGAAACAACTCTCTACACCCCAGGTAAGAAGTGCAATAAAATGTAACTGTTGTTTCTAAGTTCTCGTCATTAGACAACGATGCAATCTTCCTCATGTGCGAGGAAACTCCATTTCGTAGGTAATAGTACGTCAAGCAATCCACATATCCGTAAAAAACGGAAAGTGCTTTGAAATTTCCTTAGTAGATTTCCGACTGGAAATAACACAATGAATATTTTAATGTCAAAATAACTAACTCGGTACGTTGACAAGGGTTTATTCCCGACTTGGCAACGCTTAAATTGCTCAGAAAATTCGTCTACGTTTTTCGGGGGGAAATGTTCGAAAATTCGAACATAAACATTAGAAAATTCACACGGTGTTGGAATTTAGAGCTGTGGCTGTTTACTGTTGCTGATGAGAGGTTTACGTACGTTGAGATTTGCGTCATCGATATGTGTTTAGCCGGGAACTTTTGTATAAGTCATTATAACCATGGTAATCGGTCATAATAGCAGTTTATTGGTCCATAAACAGGAGTAATAACACTCACTGCTTATCGCGTTTGTGCTCGTTAGTTTTATTATTAGAAAAAAAGATTGATTAAAATTATAGCAGAGAGATGAATGTTAAGGATATGAGGCTTTGTATCCCGGCATATTTTGAAAACTTGTCTTCGTGTCTTAAAAATAGGAGTGGCTTGCCCCTCCCATTACCTTCCCCTGCCCTCCCCCTCTAACCTCAGTCATGTGGTTGAGACCTTCCCGAAAACACTGTGGATATACATCGAATCGAAATATGGCGACCAATTTGAATAACTATTGTTCTGGAATGACTCGCCTCGTGTTCACGTGGAAACATAAAAGCGTTTTTACATCTATGAGAGGCTAGTCAGTCCAGAACAATAGTTATTCAAATTGGTCGCCATATTTCAATTCGGTGTATAATGCTTATATTTTTATATTTTATCATAAATATTTTGATTTAATGTTTATTATATTATTATTACATGTTTCTCTGTTCTTCCATTTATGTAGTCTGTTCTTCCCTCCTCTTCTTTCTTCCTCTCTCTTTCTCTCCCTTCTCCTCTCTTCTTGTGTTTCAATTGCAGTGGCCTACACTTCCCCTTCCCCTCCCCTCCCCCCACAAGGTCGTTGTCTATTGACTATTGAATGTCATGATCATAAAGGTTAAGGCCATCTGTATATATAGTTATTAAGTTTCATATCATTTACATTAGATGCCAATAAGACACCCATATGCTTCGCCTCTTTCAAGTTCAATCTTTTATCTGTGTTAAGAGTCTGAGATAAGCGTTAGGGCGACATGACAGGAAGCATGGCTCTTCGCCTGGCACCAACACAGGCAACCCATGAGGTCGAAAAAACTTTAAGCACGCGGAGAAAAAGGAGAGTTAAAGCACACAGGTTGGAAAATCGTATTTTGCATATTGATGTTCAATGAGCTCGATATTAAAAGAAAAAAACTTCCATCAAGATCTTAGGACGGCGAAAAATATACTATTAAGTTTTTGATACTGAAAAAGAATTTTTATTCTTAAGAGTACTAAAAAGTCATTGATCAGAGGTGACTGACTTGCTTTTAATAAAGAATGAAAATTAGAAAAAATGAATCATGAGACGGGAGGGTAGATACCGGACAAAGACCTCCAGCCTCTCCTCCCCTATCTGTAACACTCGGATTGCACTAAAAATCCTACAAATTACTGATTGAAACTTGAATTTATTATCAAATTTATATGGAGCAGATGGCTGGACTTTGTTGCGCTTTTATTTTCTTTGAAACTCTTTACTTTTCTCGAAATAATTTTACATTTTATTGACGATCTGCTGTTTTGAAATCAAGCCAAGTGCAGAGCGAGTCACGTGATACCTCCGAAAGAAATGATTACGTTTGTTTATTTATAAACATGCACAGAAAATAACCCGTTCTGACAGTTAGACCGGTGACCAGTGGAAATAAGCCAATCACAAGCCAGTATTTTATCACAACACAGTTAAATAACCTGCAGTCGAGCAACGAATCCCGATCTTCTACTTAGGGGATCGGTCTCTTAAATGATGTTGCAACATATCACATCCAATCGAATTTAAAACCTTTTTAAAGAAAAAAGAACAGATGAATTGGAATTTTAGTACATTCTGGGGTGTTGCTTGCTTGGAGATTGTCGTACAAGGAGTTGTGCTTTATTATTCAAGAGTAAAGCATCGTTGTTTCTAAGGACCTTGGCGTTGGTGAATGCGATGTAGCGCATCGAATACCACTGGTACTGCAAGCTGGCTACAAGAAAACTTCTACAATTACAACAAATGCTTGCCCTGGATTACCCATCTCGGCTATCGCGTTAGACAAGACAATTAGCTTAAAAAGGTATCTGCATATTTCAAAGCTTTTATTTGACAGTAAAAAAAGGGGGGAAATATTTTGGACAACTTTCATCTAAATCTACACTATGGAATCTACTGAAATATTTGCCTGAGTAAAAAATAATTTATCCTTGCTCTATTTCCTGTAGATTCTTTTTGAAATAGCTAATCATCGAGTTAGCATTTTCATTAGTTACATAGAAAAAAGGAGACTGGGTTCTTTTGTGGTGTAGTGAACCGTGGTCTGGTGGGAACAGACTACATCACACAGACTACGTCACAGTTACATCGAAGACTGATTACATTAATCGATTTAGAAAGCGTAACCCACCACGTGTAAGACACGACGCTTTTTCATCAGAGGGAATATTACGTCATTGAAAAACGTGAATTAACTCTTGAATGGCTTCCCAGTTTTCCAGCGCCGTGATTGGATGGTGTGGTTTTGCACGCTTTTTGACCGGAAGCCATTTTAGTTTTTTGATACCGCAGGTTTTCTACTCAGTTATACAAAATGCGACCATTTTTTGTTGCGTGCAATACTATCGGTCGTTTAGACCAAATTGTATTCTTTGTTCGGCAGCTGGTTAAGAGACAGTCCATTTTAATCTCCTCATGATTGGATCAAGAGAATCATTTAGACTTATTTCTTAAATTACGTCTGATTAATGCAAACATTAACGATTTTCTTTCTTCCTGAATAATTGACAAGATCCCTTTTTAATTGCGCATTCGAAGTTAATGATTGTCTGTTTTCACATCCTCATGGCAAACGTGTGTCAATTTTAGATGGGTATCTCCCGTTGTCGTCTGATTTTTCCCCCGGCATAAACTGTGTCCAAGGTTTCGTTAAGTGTTTGCTGTTCTTAGATTACATTTATCTATCATATACCTGGATGCATAATGGCCATTAACATCAAATTTCTATCATTTTTTTTCCCTTCAAGATTTCTCGACCATCACTTGGTTCAATAGTTTGCGTATTGATGAGGATTAGAAAGTCATTAAATACATCTCGTTACAGTCTGGAACAGTAAAAAAAAAATTGCATTTAACCATTATATCAATTGAACATCTGCAGTGATTGATTTCACTCAGGCACCCAGCCAATCATTGTGGAATTCTCCTCGTAGAGCTAAGCCTGCCGCCTTCTACACCTACGATGGTTCGGGCTCCAGACTCCAAATTAAATCGAATCAAATAGATTCTCGCCTTAGGCAATAATCGAACATCTGGCGTTCTATAAAGGAAGGGTATGAGATATTTTTGTCTTCTGATCTCGGTGTTTATTTTTCTGCGAGATCGTTGGTTTGATACAAATGCTGTATAGCATATAGAACGGTCTGTAACGAAAGTTACCAAATTTAAATTCAGTTTTGCGTTCAGCTTGATGAGTTTCGAGTATCGATACTATCCCGCTAGATAATATTGTCAGTGCTCCCACTAAATGATTTTTTTTTTCAGCCAAAAATTTTAAAACGCTGAATTTTATTTTACCGAGCGCGATCGTCATGGATACCTCAACTTCCTGTTACGGTTTCGATCGGATTTTTTTGTCGCATTTTTCGGCTTAATTTGATCCATCACCATGGCAACCTAAGCAATTCATTGCGGATATCTTTGATATTCATCAGCTTTGTTTTTATTTCTTCCGGTTTTTCTTTTAGCATTTAAAAACTATGAAACTTAATTGAAAGATTTCTTGGTTTATTCAGATGACGCTGTTCACTTGCTTTGGTTCAGACGAGGGACCATACAATCCTTCTCCTCCTCCTCCTCCTCCTTCAGCGTCTCCAAAGCCCTTTCGATTCCCTCGTCTACACAAGCGTCATGGAGAATACAACCCTCATTTGGAAAGAGAGAAGATTTTTGGACGAAACTGCAAGACAATCGAGGGCTGGTATTTTAGGAGAAGAAGCAGACCTCAGCGACCGAAGCGGAATCGACAGTTCCTCATTGCCAAGGTGAGCTTTGCAACTTTTATTGTGTGACGATTTATGCCATGATGCAGGAGTCGAACTTCTTGTACAATAAACAAACAAACATATGTACGATGCTTGGGAAAATAATGATAGTAACGTTCTTGATAAGATACTAATGTGTAGGAAATCATGCAAATTGTTGCGCACTATCGCAAGTTGCAGATAGCGAATCGGTTTCACATATTACCCGTATTGCATGTAGCAGTATTGTCGTAAACCATAGAAAGAGCTCAGTTTTATTTTACATCAGAGTTGCGCGTTAAGTTGAGCGATGTTTTGCCCGTATTACCGTACTTCAAGCTCCCTGTTATTAACTGGAATGCGAGGGAAGGGGAAGGGTTAGAGCTAGGGATATCTCACTTTTACTCTCACGTCTTCCATACAAATCTAACGCACAGCCATCTATCCAGCTGTTAAATTATAAAGTGAATCGCTAACACGTTCCATTAAAACGGAATAAATTTTCAGGCTATCAAAACTCTAGATATGATAATTCACATGATTAGAGTAAAGTCATTATGTTTTGGCGCTCGCTATCTTGTTTCAAGTGTACGCATGCTCAGTGCTCACTAACTCAGCCTTGTTTCCTAACAGCTTAGTTTTACCAAAACATTTCTGGATCAGTAGCTTGGCGGGGCTTAACATAATGCATTATGCACCGACTTCATTTTATTCTTTTAAGCCAGGAAAATTTATACTTAAAGTATATAAAGCCGCCATTTGCGCATCTCTGAACGCATATAATATTGTTCCTTGCTCGTTGGCGGTGGTATTATCTGTGAACCGGATCTTCTTTGCGTTATTCTTAATGTGTTTTTATTGAATCTGTTAATCCGTTATTTTTATGAACAGAAATCCATTTATGATATTACTTTTAACTAGTGTTGTTTTCAGCAGTTCTCTTCGCCGTCATCTTAATTTTCTATTTTTTAGCATTTTAGTAATTTGGACTTGTTTTTGTTGTATTGCTTGTACCATACCTTTTCTTGCTTCCACGCTCCCCCAGCCCCTACCGGAGAGGGGTGAGAAGAAGCGGTATTCTCATGAATCTTAGTTTTGCTCGATATTCATTTAATACATTCAAACTAACGAGTAAAGGGAGTAAAGACTTGACAAGAGTCTCACTCAGGGAGATATATGCGTGAAATATAACCCACCATTAGACAAGTGCTGAAAATGTCTACTACAAAGCTATTCTGTCTTGAATAGGCGGAACTACCTTTCCATTAAGTTAGTGCGGGCTAATGAAACTCAATCTGCACTCAGTTAAGATCAAAGCCAATATTCATTACATCCTAATCAAGAAAGAACAAGAAGAAATCGTGACAATATTTAATTCAAATCAGCCCAACGTGCAAACGATCATTCATTTTCGTTCTTCAACTGGAAGCGGCAGCGTCTCTGTGGCTTCCGGTCTTTTTCTGCACACTTCCGCCGGCCTGTCTGTTTCAATATATCCCATAATTCCTATCGAGACGCGTGTTCCATAAGTCACGTGTCACTCTGCTAGCTTTGTCTAATGGTTTCTCTGAGCTGTTTCTCTGTGCATGGGTGTATGTATGAGCTACTATTTTGTTTTATATTTTATTTCCTCAAATTGCTTTTTTGGCTTCCGGTCAAATTTGCATAAGTCAATTCCGTTGACGAGTTTGTTTCCAGGACTACGCAGCTTACTACCCATGATCCCTTATTAGGTGCGTGTGGTCTCCTAATAATTTCTATAAGTGTGCATCCATGGTATTATCAGTCATTGGATCATTC
Source organism: Anthopleura xanthogrammica (assembly GCA_964019055.1). Lineage (NCBI taxonomy): Eukaryota > Metazoa > Cnidaria > Anthozoa > Actiniaria > Actiniidae > Anthopleura > Anthopleura xanthogrammica. Next base: position 11,994,226 of record OZ025213.1, on the reverse strand, counting down.
ACCTTATTTTTCCTAAATGACTTTTTGGCTTCCGGTCTTTATTTCCATAAGTCACTTCCGTTGACGAGTCTGTTACCAGGACTACGCGGCTTACTACCCATGATTCATATGGAGGTGCGTGGTTCTTGTGGGTCTAGTCACGTGATATTGTGTTGTTCATCCAGCAGTGTTCATGATGGCGGTGGCCAACTCTCATCGTCAAGACACTTACTTACTAAACAACGAACCTACCGTCGATATTTCCAACAACCACGACTCCGAGGTACTCTTCCGAGCCTCTAGTTTCTATCAGGCTGGTTTCTAGAGGTCTAGGGATGGCCATTGTTGTGCTTGTAGTCGAGTTTGTTGAGGGTTGATTTTTCGTGCAGAAGAGAGTCGGTGTTTTTGTTTTGATGGTGAGGTAGTCAACTCCCGGGTCGAGCAGACCTGACGCTCAATATTCTTTCTTCTTCGTTCTTGCAGGTCAGATCTGTACAACATGTTATTCGACTGACTAAAGAAAACCTCGAAAAGCTGAATGCCCAGTTTTCGAACATTCAACATCCTCCGTCAATCATCCTAGAGGTTTTGATTTTATTCATATTATTTAGAATAATTTTTTTCTTGCAAAGCGATCTAAAAAGTGTGCAGTTGAACTCATCTCTTATCTGCCATACGAGAAATAATTTTCCTAGGAATATTAATTAACTTACTAGATAATTTTTCGCAGGCTATTTTCATGCAAGTCTCATTTACATTTCCAGAAATCATCTCCTTCACCAAATCCAATTTCCATTTGAGCTCGCCACTCTTCAAATTACGGAGCTTTAAATTTATATTTTGTCTTAATGGACAAGATATTCTCACCAAATTACTATTTTTGATATATGTGTGTTTTTGTCATTCATTTTCATCATCGGTGCATTATTTTGATGGAGTAACTGTCTTATATTTGCAAAAAAACATCTTGTGACTTCTAGAACGATCACAACGCCAGAGTTCACGCGTTAAAAAAGCTAAAATATCGAAATATTATTACTACCAGTTTGTAGTCTGCATGTTTAAAAGCTTTGACCTGTGAAAAATAGTTAAAAATATCCTTTTTAATGGTGTAAAACTTTATGGTGTAAAACGATGTTTTTTCTTCAACGCTGGCGACTTTGATCGCTTCGAATTTAAATAGAAAATTTTTTGGTGTCGATTTTATGCGATCATAAGATCATTGAATAACTATGTAATCTAATGTTTTTCAAGTAGTTATCTTTTATTAGAATCTTACTATTTCCTCTTCGTATAGCCATTCTTGAATATCACAAACCATGCCTAGGTTGTTTTTCAAGAAAGTGACGTTCGACAACCAACTTTAATTATTTCGTCTTTGTCAAAAATTCATTATTTACCCAAAAGACGAACTCGATAGAAAAAAATGTTTTTGAATTTAAGTAGAGGCCTTTAGCCTGTGAAATCTAGACAATATCATTGTGTTGAAAGCGCTAACAAGCTTTTATTTTAGCTAAATGGATTGAAAGTCCCGAATGAATTACCCGGTACGCGAGTTGCTTGATTGGTAGCTGTTGCGTCTAATACCATAGCCTATGTAATAGCAATTTACATTATTGTAATAAATAAACTATATTTTGCCTTTTGCAGGAGTATAATGAACTAACAAGTAAGCTTTCTGAACTGGAAAGTCGGGAAAAACAGTTGCTGGAATATCGAAATGGTGCGCCAAGTTCGACTAGTTCTAGCGCTGCACCGTCGTCGTCTTCTGGTCCAACTTCACCGACTCTAAGTACACGGAATATCTATGCTAGTGACAATCCAACATCTCCTCCATTACGAGCTCATGTAAGGGCTTATTTACCGAATCATCAGAGAACGATGGTAAGTGTGAATTACTTTAAAAAACATATCAGGAATATATATACCATTTGAGTGCTATATGTAACACTGGAATCTATTACTCTGCTAAATGATTTTAAGTTTTGACAACATTCAAATATACTACTATAACTACTTATAGATTTTATAGTTAGAAATATTGATTAATTAATGTCATATATGCATAGAAATATAGCTAGTTGGTAATACTGATGACATATAGCACAAAACTCTAATATTTTTCTATTATAACTAGAAGTAATCAGACATATAATTAAGCTTTGAAACTGTCTAGAAATAGTGCTACTAAAATAAAGTTGTTTTCTGTTGCTAGACATATTGGTAAAATTGTCTTTGGTCAAATAATCAGCTTTTTCTTGGAGTTTTTTAAAATATTATTTTGTCTTTCATTACTTTTATGCAAATGCAGTTCTTGATGTCTTGATCTTATGTAAATTAACATCTCTTTGTATATTAAAATTATTGCTTTGAGGTATAATTTTTAAGATTGGCTCTAAAAAATTGAAGAATCTGCAAATTTATTTATTGGAATATTTCTCTATTATTATTTTGAACTGAAGTGAATTTTATATCCTTTTCGAAAATAATTAGGTTAGAAAATTTATTAGCAAGAAGTTGGCTTTCATTAGCTTTTGTTTGAACTGTGGAGTTTTGAATGATGAGGATAATCATTCAAGTTTATTCATTTAACATCTGTTTGGTTAAAAAGTGTAGCCGTTACTTAGAGTAGGGATTTTTCAATGGCAGTAATCAGCTGGTTGAATCAGCTATCAATAACAATGACAGACAAATACTACACATCTTGTTCTAGTGGCTACAACATATTCTATTGTATGATAATCCTCGTAATTCGATAGGCAAATACTATCACTCAAATACTCAGCAACAATCAATTCTAATGTTATGATAATAATGTTATTATCATTATAATTATCACTATTATCATTTTATATATTTCTTAATTAATATTATTTTTCCAACATTGTTCTTTCTTTCCTGCCCTTTCCTTATCTGTTATTATGCACAATATCCCAAGGGCCTCACCAGACATTGAAATCTTATTTACTTTTAATTGTCTATTTTATTTCCTGGTTAGATTAAATGTAAGCCAGGAGTGACATTACGAGAAGCTTTGGACAAGAGAATGAGAACAAGAGGGATATTGCCAGAAACTTGTTTAATATTCCATTGTGAAACCAGGTAAGATATTGCTCAACTAATTACAGTAACTTTTGTCTTTTTTATTGTATATGTATACACATATATATATATATATATATATATATATATATACAGCTATTTCAAAAAAGGCTTAAGGGGTGAACAGTGAATGGCGATTGGTTATTATTGATTGCACAACTAAAAAGTTGACTATGTCTCATTAGATATTCACTGATATTCATAATATTTTTGAGATTGTAATTATGAGCATAACAATTTTGAACCAGACAGCTTATATATATACCATTAAGTATGGCAGCTATAATTAGCTACATCTTAGATATTGCTATTCACCTATCATCGTTAGGTAACCAGGTTGATATTAGTTTCAACCAGTTGGGGACTGTATATTTGTAAACAGAAGGCTTTTTATGGCTCATCTTGTTCAAATTCAATATTAATTTTTGGTTTCTCAGGTGATATTCTGCTAGTCCAGGAATACGTCTCTCTGATACAGTCCTAGCAATATCATTAGAATAGGCCTTATCTACTTGAGATGTAATATTTGCCCATTTCAAACCATGTGTCATTCCCTTGAGAATATAGTTCTTTGTTTGCGTTTTGTCCAAGTGCTACTGGCAAACAAAGAAATAATACTTACGGAAATGTCATTGGATCTGGTAAAGGAAAAAAGGGATTAAGTCTATTTTATACTGGTACTTAACTGAGAAAGAAAAGTTAGCCTCCTATCCTACCTCTTGAAGATTCCACCCCTTTTGCTGGGAGGCATTGAGATTTTTCAAAACTGCACATTCTAAGTTGAATTTACACTGTTAGTGAAATGTGAAACGTGAAATATTTTTATGAATCTCTTTATAATATTTACATTATTATTAGTGCTTAAAAATTATATATTCATTATCAAGAAATATATTTGTTTAATAGAGATATTATTCCGTGGGATCAGTATCTCTACGACTTGGAAGGAGAGGAGGTGAGAAATGAAGAATTCAAAAATCATGTTTATGTTTCTTTGAGCATATTTTTCTCAGGAAAAAATATGAATTTCTGGTTTGAGTGTAATTCATTGTAAATTTTTTGAAGGATTACTGTACAATTTTACTTGATCTGTTTTGATTCCTGATTCAACATACCAGGAAACCAGCCACAATTCCAGATATCTATTTTCATCGACTATTTACTTTCACCAGATATTGTACAAATTGTGATGATATTAGAAAACCCTTCCTCGGTAAGGAATAGCTGGTATTATGGATACAAATGAGATGCAAATGAGACAACAAATATTGTATTGACCCAATAGCCTCACTCGTATGATTCTTAAAACAAAAGAATATCTCATTTGCATGCATCTGTAATAATAGCGCTAGCTATTGACAGAAAGCATAGACACCAGCTGGAGTTATATGGGCTGTATAGAGTACCGAAGTGATGATGTCATAAAAATGATTTTCGACTTTATCATAATTTCAATCTTAAAATTTCGATAGAACATCAAGAAAGACATTAACATGCTAAATTTCATGGGAATTGGTTAAAAAGCAATGGCGATATGGTGACAGTTATGAATATATAATTTCCCCATATCAATCACTGTATCTTCGGCTTGGTTCCAAACATAAGCCAAAAATACAGTGATTCGTATGGGGAAATTATATATTCAAAACACCATATCTCCATTGCTTTTTAACAATTCCCATGAAATTTGGGGTGTTAACGTCTTTCTTGATGCTCTATAGAAATTGAAGATCGAAAATTGTCAAAAGCAAAATAATTATAATTGTGACGTCACACTTCGGTACTCTATTGATTGTATGGATAGCTAAACCATTAATAATGTTTTAAGGCTATACACAGCTGGTATTTTTCATGTTAGTTAATTCATGATGTATTGTTGTATATAGATTTCAGTAGAAATGATTGACGACCTTCCAAGAACAAGCAGTATATCACATAATTTTGTAAGTTTGTTTTATATAACTGCATTACTTGTGTGTGCCATTGATTATCCAAATATACTTTGTTTCTTGGGTATGAGACACTGGATTAAGGACTTCATTCGTGTGTATTTTTTCATGCATATTGCAATGATAGTAGAGGATATAGACTGTATTAGAGTGCTTTTCAGATTTCTCTGTCCAACTGGCTCCAGACGTCTGGCATTTTGGCTTCCGCCAATCAAACTTACATCCAGCAGAGTTCATTCCGATCAAGCGATAAGGAAATTCCCATGACTAGACAGCAATTTTCACATGGAAATTTCTTTATCGCTCGCAATAACCCACTTCCGAGATATGCTCCGCTTGTCACACGCAAAGGTTTCATGAAAGGTGGAATAGCTTGTTAATATTATCCCAGGATGCGACTTATCAGGGGCGGATCCTGAAATTTGCAAGGGGGTGTCTGAAAGGAAAAAAGTGACGATATAGTGACATCATCAATAATCCTGATCTGAGATTAATTTGTACGTAGATTTATTTGTGGGGTGTCTGGTGCCCCAATGGACACACCCCTTCACACCCCTTTACCCACCCCTGCTTATTATTAAATCTTTTTGTCCTGCAGATGCGGAAAACCTTTTTTACTTTAGCATTCTGTGACAAGTGTAGGAGACTTTTATTCACTGGCTTCAGGTAAAATACTTTAATAATAATAATAATAATATTTAATACTGATATTGCGCATTTTAACATTTGAAATATGATCAAATGCGCATGAACTTTGTGTTTAAAAAGAAAAAAAAAGTAAAAAGTTGCAATAATAATAAGAATAATACTGGGCCATTTGCAGGATATGGCAATAATATATTACCACTACTAAAATCCCTTGCAGACTTTCCTTTGTCAGATTAGTACCAAATGTCTTACTAATTCTATTAGATAGGGAATGAAAATTTGAATGAGAAAGAAAATTGGGGGGTGGGGGGAGGGGTGCATTCTGGTAGTGGTAGTAAAATGACACCCTTATGTAAATTGCCTTCAAAATTTTATTGAACCCTGAAACAACCTCTGGGCTGATCTAAGTCAGGGCACGGCTAACTTACAGATCGAACCCTGAAACAACCTCTGGGCTGATCTAAGTCAGGGCACGGCTAACTCACAGATCAAACCCTGAAACAACCTCTGGGCTGATCTAAGTCAGGGCATGGCTAACTCACAGATCAAACCCTGAAACAACCTCTGGGCTGATCTAAGTCAGGACATGACTAACTAGTCACAGATTGGACCCTGAAACAACCTCTGGGCTGATCTAAGTCAGGGCACAGTGAATTGGCCCACTTTGGAAACGATCAAGGGATTGGGGTGAGTTTTGAATTTTGATCTAATTAGCAAAAAAAATTTTGTCATCTGATAAAGCATCTCAAGATTAGTAAGTCTGGCAAATTTCAACGTGTTCTGTTAAAAAGAAACAGAGTTACAAGCCTTTAAATTTACAAACAATGTATGTTTGCAGGGGACAAGATAACACTTTTGAAAGCCAATAATTCTGGTTCTTTTCATTCATTCATGTTTAAATTTGCCAGACTTACTAATCTTGAGATGCTTTATCAGACGACAAAACATTTTTTTGTTATTTAGATTAAAATCCAAAACTCGCCCCAGTCCCTTGCTTGTTTCCAAAGTGGCCAATTCACAATTCAGTTTGGAATTTTGCCTGTACCAAGTGTCTTATAGTGCTGTTATTGACGGAGCTGTGTCTTACCTAGGAATATATATGGGCTGTATTTAATTTTAAAAGTCATATCCTAAGATCAGCAGTATTATTTTTGGTTAGGTGTCAAACGTGTGGCTACAAGTTTCATCAGAGGTGTGCCGCAGATATCCCGATCTTCTGCCAACAAGCAATAGATGAACATAACTTTTATTTAAGGTATGTGTAACAAATGAACAAAATTAGTATGAATAACAAACTTGTATTTCAGTTATCCAAACTAGTTTACCTTTCTTATTTTCATTTTATTTTCAATGTTTAAAACTGGAAAAACAGGGGTGTACAATGAACAATTAAAAAGAAAAGAAAAATTTAAAAAGAAAAGAAAAATAATCCAACGTTAAAGTTAAATTTTTAAACAATTCATTTAATTTTTTTGTTATAACTTTATTTTTGTATAAAAAATTTGCTGTTGGCATTGTTAAATTTGCTGTTTATATGCTGCATAACCTTGTAAAGTATTTTTTGTTTTAAACTTTGAATGTTTTTTCTAAAGTTGAGTATAAAACTCTATGGAAGAGGGAAAACATTTTTCTTTCATAACCCCAAAAATTTATGAAATCATTCAATTGAATAATACTGCTAAAACTAGTTGAAATTCTAAAAAAATTAAGTTACTGTGCAAGAATAAATTTGACAAAAAAAAACAATGAAAGTAAAAAACTACCATAAATTATGTTTTTAAGTATTTTTAACTCTATTAATGTGCGGACACACTAACCGGGACCACTTGAATAAAACTGACCAATCAGATAACAGTAAACTAGACAGAGATTGAACTGATAACAGCGTTAGCCAATCAGATTATCACGTTCTCACGCTCTTTTTACATCGATGTGCTATCTGATTGGCTAGTTAAAAATATTGAACTAAATATTACAATGTGATTGGTTAATGACACTAATTTATCAAAGTGGTCCCGGTTGGAGTGTCCGCACAGTATAAAATATGGTGTTTTAATGAGTGTACATTTGTGTTACATGCATGTATGTATGATCATTAATATTGTAAAAATCTCAAGTCAAGTCGTTATCACTTTGTTGCTAACAGCTGCTGTATTACATTTTGAGTGTTCACATCTCATGTTCATGTATCTACAAATGTACCACTTTTGAGCAATTAAAAGTTGTCGCAAGTTGTTGCTTTAGCAATGGCACATAGTCAATGCATTGAAATTTTTGCCGGCATGGCCAAGGGGCCCGATGACTGGGCAACACTAGGCCTCCATATACCCTGCCCAGGCTTGCGCCCTGGAGACGTCACTCCAGTCTCATGATCGGTGACTGACCACTACCATGGTACTACTATTATCTTGTGAGGTATAAGGATGCCTACTACTACTACTACAAATACTAATGCATTGAAAGTGTGAATGTATGCATTCATTTTTTTACCATGTCACCTGTGATATATTTACAAAGATAGGAGTTTAAAATAAATTTGTTGCTATGGTAACAGCTTTTGTGTATATACCATAAGTAGTGTATGTATACGTATATGTAAAAGTAATGTTGGTGCTATAGGCCTTTTCTGAGATAGGGAACATGGTTTATCGTGGTCTAGCTTTGATACAAACATCTTTCGTTCACTATGCTTTATGTGGTTTTGTTTGTACTGAAGCTAAACAGCAATGTATCCTGGTTTTTTTTTAATTCAGAAAAAGCTTATTGTTATATTGTCACTTCGCAAGCTTACATTGGTAAATAATGTTGGTAAATGTAACGTAATGTTTCTGTTTAACACAACTTGTTTCTTAGATAATTAACTTATACCAGCTCACTTTCTATTATAAGTCAAGTCAAGAAGCACTCTGATATACTTACAACCGTCTCAGTCAAGAAGAGTGTTTTTGTTAAAGTACACCTAACCCCCTGATACAATACTTTCTGCATCAATTCTACATGAAGTGACTAGTTGAATGGTAAAATATTTCTTCATTTGAGTGTTGCGTCTTTAAGATATGAAGGTTTATACTTTAATATGTTAATGACCGTGACGTCACCCCAGGCTTTTGAGTTTATTTGTTTTACATAATTATAATACTAAACACTGGCCATTGTGAGACACCAAAATTTACTGTAAACATTGTGGAAACCATGAGTATAATGATGATGCTTTTTAAATACTATTTCTGTGAACCTGTTAAAGTTTGTATATTAAATGAAGCCTGGGGTGACATCACGGTCATTTACATATTGGAAGTATAAACCTTCATAACTTAAAGACGCAACACTCAAATGAAGAAATATTTTACCATTCAACTAGTCACTTCATGTAGAATTGATGCAGAAAGTATTGTATCAGGGGTTAGGTGCACTTTAATTCATGCATTTGTCTTTTTCGTATTTCTTCACCATTTTTGTCCTCAGCCATCTTTGCTTCTTTTTTATATGCTTGACTGTGTTGATGTTTTTCAGGTCTGTTAGCATACTACACACAATCCATGTCATGGTCAAAACTGGCTTAGTTTGACAGCTTGTTACAGAAATCAAACCTTCCCTTAGGGACTGTTTGTTACTTATGCCTATGGGGGGAGTTGGTGTTCAGAGTAAGGGGAAATTTTTTTCCAAAGTACTCAAAAAAGGGGGGAGTTTTAAAAGTACTCAAAAAGGGGGGTAACATTCTTATCTCCTCATGAATAAAGGGAGGGGGGGGATTTAGTAGGTTTCAGGTTGAGAGGGGTTAATTTTTAAGTCATCACCTTAGGGGATTTCTGAACACTGGCCCCTCCTGTAGGCATAAATAATGAACAATCCTTTTTACACCAGGGTTCTCATTAGGCTCCAATGTATTCTTCCTCAACATTTTCAAATTCAGCTTTTCTTCCAATCGTATTTTTTCACTTTAGAGAGGTAAAAAATTTGACTGCTAACCAATTTTTCTAAAATAAAATTTTCACTCATCACTCTTTGATTTTCATTATGCAAAGCTAAATTTTCTGTCCAATGGAATTTTTTTAATGTTGTCAATAAAAAAAGACAGTATTTCATTTGCATTTTTGATTGACAGCACACAAAAAAAATGCTGACTAAAGATCCCAGTAAAAAAATAAAAGTTTCTTTTAAAACCTAATGAAAACCTTGCGATTATCCTCTACATGTAACTCTCTTTTCCCCCACAACCTTCTTATATTTAACCCCCATAATTAGTTTCCATATAACCATCCACAAACTTTACTGGCTCTCAAACTAAGCTAAAATACCTTCTTTTGTGTTCCCACTGCTGGTGACGCTGGACGACGTGTATAAAGTAATGTTTACGATTGTTTCTGGCTCACGTATCTATAGGTTTACTGAGCAGACTGACTGTTTCTTTGATAAGATTATGGAAATATGGAAGGAGTTCAAATTGTTAGTGGAAAGTATTCTCTTTGTTTCTTGTTTGTTTGAATAAACTAACTAATAATATAACACCCTTGCATGTGCTCTGACCATTGCTTTAATTTTCCTTTAAATAATCAATTCAACATTATTGAGTTCATTTTCAGTTTGACTTTTTTATTTTTATTTGAACAATTTTAAAAACATTGTTTGCAAGCTTAAAGCATAAAATTTTAAAACCATTAAACTTAACTATGGTATAAATACTGTATACACAGTAATTCTGATCAACATTCTACACGTACACTGGGCTTCTGTTTATGATCATTAACCATGATCATTAACCCACCGACAGCAGAGGTTTAAATAATAAACTAAAATGGGGATAAATGTGGTATATATATTTTATAATCGCCTATGGTGTTGGTTGTCATGGGGAGTATTTGTAAAGTGTAATTGACTTGGGGATTCTTGCAAGTCAGTTATCCAGAAATATTGTATTTTATTGCCGGCAAGGAAAAAATAGATCAAAGATAATTCATAGGAAATTTTGTATCACATCTTAATATAAAGCCCTGCAGTAAAAAGCACATGTTTGTGGAGCCAAGTTCTGAATTGCTTTCTAGTTGAGTGGCATTCAAATTTATAACCAATCACAGTCTGTTGCGATTTGTTATGGCCGGCCCTGTGTTTAAGCACTTTTTTCTACCTGAAAACTATTGACAATTGAATCCAATACATTTTAAGTCTCAGAGAAGTCCAAAAAGTCCAAAACTCTATATTTCATCTCATGATTTATCTAAAAATACTCTACTTGAGAAATGGGCCACAGGTTTTGATCAACAAAGCTTTGCACGATTAGATGTTCACTCAGCCGGTTGTGTGTGATAACTCAACCAGAATGTTGAAAGTGGGCTATTATGGTCATATACCATCATTTTTGGGTTCAAGTCATTGCATGGTAATTTATGGCAACAAATCTCATTTTCACTTCCACTTAAAATCTAATTTCTTTTTTTTCTAAAATCTATTAAATATAGTGGTCGCATGTAGCATGAAGCATTTGTTTATTCTAATGCCAAACCAAAGATTAACATTTGCTCCATGTAAACAATGGAATACAATATGTCCTTTAATTTGATTCACCAAGTAAGAAACCTTGGCGGATTTAACTCTCTGATGAAATTGGAATTTAGCACTCAATAGCCCAATTCTGAGATGTCCTTCACTTGTCATGCCCAAAGGTTTCGGTATGAGGTTCCGTGCTAAATTGCAGTTATTACAACTGAGCCCGCAATGAGATATTCTTTTGTTTTAAGAATCATACAAGTGAGACTATTGGTTCAATACAATGCTTGTTGTCTCATTTGCATGCATCCATAATAACTGCTATTATATTCTTTTCTCCTGTCACGAATCACTGAGCATTTAGCATGGAACCTCACATTGAAGCCTTTGTGCGCGATAAGGGAAGTATATTTCGAAGGTGGGCTATAGATAAAACAAAAGAATTTCGATCTCCTGAGAATTGGAACCTATTGTTTTTTCTTCCAAATTGAGCTGCATTCTGATGTGCTGCAAGGGGTCTATTTAGAAGAGTTCAAAAGCTTCCTATTGATGTCTGTCTGTCTGCTCAACATTTGACCATTTTCATTTCTCATTTCTGTTCCATTTCATCTTTTCTTTTTTCAGTAGAAAATTATTAATAAACCTAAAATTTCTTCCCCACATTTCATTTTTCCTCTTGCAAGAATCTCCTGTCATCTGCACTCATAAACAATATCATTCCATTAACTATCAATAATCTTTTTCTAACTTAGAATCTGAACTAAAATACTGTACAAGAATTTCCTAAACTTTTCATAAAATGTAGTAATTAAGGTTTATAGTTAGTAATCCCAGTTTGTACTGATAGTTATTGCATGATGCATGATATCATATTTATAGTGCGCAAACAGTATTATCCATTTAACTGTGGTATCTGATTTAATCAAGGTTGTTAGCAAGACACAACGAATTCGATGATCAAGAAGAAACCTGTAATGGACACCCACCCATAGCTAGAGAACGATCGATATCTGCGCCAAATGTCTGTCTAAATTCAGTGGGTGGAGAGCTGTTTTTAGAGGTTGGTGTGTAGTGAAAGGCACGAAACTGGCCAAACTGGATTCATGTGATAAAACATGCCATGTTTTCAGCTACAAACTTGCATGAATCTCTGCCCACAGGCATTTTGCATAGTCATTTGCTCGTTCACATGATTCATTTATGTAAATATTTCTGTCCATTTTCTAGCTTGTTGTCCAAAGATTTTTTTTCTTGTTTTTCTCAGTGTTTCCCCTAATCTAGAACTTGTATTTTCTAGAGGAAATTTTTACATTCGCATTGTGAACAAACAACTAAGAATGACTACATGAAATGCTTCTTGACTGATAAACACATTCCTTTGCTGTTGTGGAGGGAGTCATACGTGTTTGTTGTCCCATCTGTTGGTTTGTTTTTTAGTGTACTTGATAGCAAAGAGAGTAGCTTATTTGGGAGACAGAGTGTATAAGTGTTACAATTTTTAAGTTTAGTATAACAATATTTGCCATTCGTAAAAAGGCAAGAAATGTAAGTAGTCATGTATTAAGTTAATGCAACTTACCTATGTTCTGAAAATGGGTTTTGCTCCCCCCCCCCCCCCCACTCCTTCCCTCCTGCCCCCAAGCTAAAATCCTGGTTCATGACTGTTGACATGTGCTATTTTCAGGGTGCCTTCCGTAACGCTTCATCTCGGCAGCAAGTAGCAACCATCTCAGGTACTGTAAATACAGCTAATATATGTCTATATATACAGATTAATGCATTATTAATGTATGATTATTAATAGCAGGGGAAGGAAGTCGGATGCTGAAAACACGACATATGAGTGAGAGGACCCACCCACATGTTTCAGACTTGTTTGACAAGAACGTCAATGATATTCGTCCCCGTAAGATTGACAACAATCCTGATCTAGTTAATGGTAGTGCATTTGGTGATCAGCCCCCAAGTCCTCAGAAAGGTGCATCGTCTAACCTCCGGTGGCCGAGAGGACGAGCAAAGTCATCTCCAGATTCAGAGAACAGAAAACAGGTATGGAATGTCAAGATTTGAGTGGGAAAGCATATAACATCAGCTTATAAAGCAATGCATCATGGGATATTTGAGGGTTATAACTGCTTCTGGCAATTAAGTTGCCTGATGGGCTTATGGAGGGAAGCCCAAGCACAAAAAAAAAGTTGAAAATGAAATTATAGCACTAGAACTATACTATTGGTACTGGGGAAACACAGACTTCATCAGGTCTGAGCTAAAGGTCGGGGGTGGATTCAGGATTTTCTTTAGGGAGGAGCGCTGCATTGCATTGATTTTTATTGGTTATCTTCAAAGTAGGGGCACAAAGTTGACTGGGGGATGGAGTTTGCACCCCTTGCACCACCCCTCCCCTGGATCTGCCCCTGAAGGTACATTGTTGGAGATGCCAAAAACAATCGATCTGTTGGACTCATTTTGTATAAGTTTTTTTGCAAGAATTCGGAACTTCAATGTTCATTGTTCATTGTGTTTATAGAGGCAGAGAGCCAACTCTACTGACGACTGGGAAATCCCAGAGGGTGAGGTACAGATGGGACCAAGAATAGGATCGGGATCTTATGGGACTGTTTACAAGGGCAACTGGCATGGTAAGTTATTAAACAGTACATTAAACACAGGCCTGATTGAATGTTATAGAAAATTACCTTCAAATTTTATTGACACAAGTTCAAATTGAAATGTTCCAAAAATTATCCACGCCTTACCATGGAGAATATTTCTTCCATATGAACTCGTAATTTGTTTTTTTTCCTGGTCCCCCACCCCCTGGGGGAATTTCCAATTTCCTCCATGGTAGGGTGGTATGGTGATATTATTTGGAAACACACATTGACTTAGTTGGTTAGGTTTTGCATAGGGAGGAAAATCAGATTCAACCCACAGAAAAATTCCTCAAATTAAGGGAGAGACCTAACAAGTCTATTAACAGATACCAGTTAAAAGAACAGTTATTTCTACCACTATCTTTGAGTAAATATGCTTGGTTTTTTCCTGGGTTTTTGAATTTTTCCTCCTACAAAATCCTGCACTTTCAAATTGAAATTTAACCCCTGGACATGCCATGGAAAAAAAACAAGGACAAGCTAATAATTATTCAGTCTGTGAAGAGCATTAGTTAGACTAACAGTCATTTCATCAAGAAACATGAAATATTTTATCATCTCTATAATTCATTATTTACAGGTGCTGTTGCTGTCAAAACTCTTAACGTGTCTGACCCCACTCCGCAGCAGTTACAAGCCTTTAAAAATGAAGTATCAGTGTTACGGTAAGAACTTGATCCTCCTTTAACACATCCAATACTTAAACTTTAAATTACATGGGAGAATGAGTTGTCATATCTTTCAAATATCACTCCACTCTATGGTAGACGAAGTAGCCACCCAAGCTGCACTCACACACTAAGCAATTCCCAATACTTAAGATTTGAACTAGCCATCCCCTGCACTTCCCTGAACCTCCCCTCCCCCTTGGAACTTCTCAGAACAGTCTAGAAATTTTGTTGACCCTATTTATGCCTGGAATGTAAAATAAACAAACTAACAAACCCACAAAGCACAGGAGAGGACCAATAAGCAACTCTACTCATATATGGCACTCAGCCGGCTGGCAGGACCCAAACCTGGGTTGCATTGTTGTCAGAGGCGAGCGCTATCACAGCTATGCCATCTGTGCTTCTCTCTTTGAACAAATAAATTGAATGTGTTTCCCTAATGGTTATTTTATTGTGTTTTGTAGGAAAACTCGTCATGTTAATGTACTGCTATTCATGGGTTGTATGTCCAAACCTAAGCTTGCTATTGTAACACAATGGTGCGAGGGTTCCAGTCTATATCGTCATCTTCATGTACAGGAGACCAAGTTCGAAGTATTAAGCTTGATTGACATCGCTAGACAGACTGCGCAAGGCATGGAGTAAGTAGAACAATGTTACTAAGGTGAAGTGCTGATATGTTGATTTGTTATAAAATGATATTAAATGAATATCTTAAGATATTTATATTAACTAGTGGTTGGTTCTGTGTTATAGCTATCTCCATGCTAAAAATATCATTCATCGGGATCTCAAATCTAACAGTATCCTTTTATACAAACTCTGATGGTATGACGATGTGGTGATGATGATACACGATGATACATGATGATGATACATGATGATGATACATGATGATGATACATGATGATGATACATGATGATGGTGATGGTGGTAATGATGATGATGCAATGATGATGATGCAATGATGATGATGATTTGATGGCAATAATGGTTGATTATAATAGTGTATATAAATGATAATCATGGTGATAATGGTACCCGATGATGAGGGCAATGATGATGATTTGATGATAGTGATGATGAAAATAGTTATGATAATGATGATGATATGATGGTGATGATGATAATAAATGATGGTGGTGATAACCATGATAATGATGATGAAGATGATCAGTGACAATGTCATCAATACCAAGGATGTTGATGATTGTGATGGAACCTTGTGATGATGTAGACATGCTGCTGCTGCTGATAATGATATTGTGTATGGGTATCAATGTTCTGGTACAAGTGTTCTTTCATGAGGTACACAGATGATCTAAGTCATAGTGTTGTAGTATTTTAGTTCTTTTCTTAACCAGTGACCAGATATCTTCTTACAAGAAGACCTGACAGTAAAAATAGGAGATTTTGGATTAGCCACGATCAAAACAAGATGGAGTGGTAGTGAATATGCGGAACAGCCCTCTGGTTCCATTCTATGGATGGTAGGTATCAACAGCACACTATAATGTCGAACCCTTGCAATAAGTGCTATAATAATTGCACCCATATACAGATATACACTCTTCCCATATTTTTGTTACATATAAAGCTCTCATAAGTGACCACCTTCGAAATTGTTGCAATAACTAGAGGTGGTAGCTTATGAGAGTGGTCGCAATGAGAGCTTTGACTTTGTTTCACATTCTTTTTTTCGTTTTTCAGGCCCCAGAAGTGATAAGAATGACAGACCCCAACCCATACTCTATCTTTTCTGACGTGTATGCATTTGGTATCGTCATATATGAATTGATCTCTAGTTCACTGCCGTATGTTCATATTGGCAACAAGGATCAGGTAATACAGGATAATTCAAGTATATTAGGCAGCTAACCTCTATTTAGTGGCCATTTAATTGTCCCAAAGAGGGTTTTATACTAATTATATTCATGCCTTTGTGCTCCCTCTAATGGACACTTAACAATAGAACTAATCACCTTCGTATGTAAATCGCCCAATGATATTCCCTGGAGAATTGTTCCTTTTTTAATGTTTTCATATCCACATAAATATAAACAAATAAATTTCAGAAACTAAGATATTCTGTAAACATTACATGTTTTGAATTGGGCAATTTACATACAGGGTGATTTATTCCCCAATAGACCACCCCTTCTCATGCGCAACCGTTAAAGATTGAAGTGATACTCTTGGGAATGACATGTGGTCTATAATGGGCAAACATTGCACCATGACGAATAAGGTCTTTTGACCATTGCAGAACTTTCACAGCAGGTCTTGTTTTGCTTTGAAAGCAGTGTGTGTTAAGTAAGCTCCAACAGGATCATAAGTGACCTTTATGCTTGATGAAGGACTAGCATACGATAGTTCTCCTATACTGTAATAACTGTTCCCCATTTAAACCAGCTATGCTGAATTGGGAAACCTGTTTATTAAATATTATTAAAAAAAAAAAAGGTATAATATACATAATTCTTGTCTATTTTACATACTAGATGATATTTTTTTTAAATATGTAAAATTTTCATTCTAGATTCTTTACATGGCTGGAAGAGGATACTTGAAACCAGATATGAGAAAAATAAGAAAAGATATTCCCAAGTCTCTCAAGACACATAGCTTGGAATGTATAAGATTTTCAAGAGAAGAACGGCCTGCTTTCCCTCAGGTAAGTCAATATTCTTTTTGTGTTGTTTGCTCCCTTGCTATAACTGGCTTTTCTCCAGGTACCCTATTTATATTTCCTCCCTCTGTTAAAAATCAACTCTAGAGGCATAGAATATTGCTTGCATCCTCCATCTTAACTATTACTTTCATCATCATCATGTGTCATCATCATGTGTCATCATCATGTATCATCATCATGTATCATCATCATGTATCATCATCATCATGTATCATCATGTATCATCATCATGTATCATCATCATCATGCATCATCATGTATCATCATGTATCATCATCATGTATCATCATCATGTATCATCATCATCATCATGTATCATCATCATGTATCATCATGTATCATCATCATGTATCATCATCATGTATCATCATCATGTATCATCATCATGTATCATCAACATGTATCATCATCATGTATCATCATCATGTATCATCATCATGTATCATCATCATGTATCATCATCATCATGCATCATCATGTATCATCATGTATCATCATCATGTATCATCATCATGTATCATCATCATCATCATGTATCATCATCATGTATCATCATGTATCATCATCATGTATCATCATCATGTATCATCATCATGTATCATCATCATGTATCATCAACATGTATCATCATCATGTATCATCATCATGTATCATCATCATGTATCATCATCATGTATCATCATCATGTATCATCATCATGTATCATCATCATGTATCATCATCATGTATCATCATCATGTATCATCATCATGTATCATCATCATGTATCATCATGTATCATCATCATTTATCATCATCATGTATCATCATCATGTATCATCATCATGTATCATCATCATCATGTATCATCATCATCATGTATCATCATCATCATGTATCACCATCATGTATCATCATCATCATGTATCATCATGTATCATCATGTATCATGTATCATCATCATGTATCATCATCATGTATCATCATCATGTATCATCATCATGTATCATCATCATGTATCATCATCATGTATCATCATCATGTATCATCATGTATCATCATCATGTATCATCATCATGTATCATCATCATGTATCATCATCATGTATCATCATGTATCATCATCATTTATCATCATCATGTATCATCATCATGTATCATCATCATGTGTCATCATCATGTATCATCATCATGTATCATCATGTCTCATGTGTCATCATCATGTATCATCATCATGTATCATCATCATGCGTCATCATGTATCATCATCATCATGTATCATCATCATGTATCATCATGTATCATCATGTATCATGTATCATCATCATGTATCATCATCATGCATCATCATCATGTATCATCATCATCATTCTTTTAAAAAAAAGATAGAGGAATTTCCAAGTGAAAAGTGAACCACATTTTCCTCATGTTCTCATTGTAGATTCTAGCAACCCTTGAAACTATACATAGAGCTCTTCCAAAGATTCTACGCAGTACATCAGAACCCTGGAACATTGGGGCCAAACTAACTGCTGACGATGTATTCTTTGGACCATCCGTCCCAGAGACTCCCATCAGTCCATTTGGTAATGACTTTTCTTTTTTCACTAATGTGACCGCAGGTTACTAAATACAAGCTTAATGTACCCCGCCGTTGATTACATCATCACAAACATGACATTGGTTTATAGGTCTATTTTTGGCATTACCAAATATGTTTGTCATGAATCTTACGTGAATGTTGTGGCGCTGGCTTGCCATTCCAAAGCATCCATAATTTTAAAATTTAAGACTTTAGAAGTCCTACATAAATGAACTACGTGTACAGACAGACAGAGACTTCTCAAGTCCATTAAATGAACTTAAAAGTTACAATACAATTCAATCAGTGTGAGTGCGTGTGTATATTAAATGTAATTAAATGAAAGCAGAATATTTTATAAGTTGAATCAAAAGGATCTACGGTAGAATTATTGCCAGAGTCTAATAGCTCACATTCAATATTCCGCTTGAGTGATCACGCACAAAGCAATTCAAGATGAGGCTCCGAGGAAACAATGAAGTAATCCTAATATATTCTTTTATTTCCCCTGAGCCTTGCTTGAATTGCTTTGTGTGGGATCACTCAACCAGAATATTGAAAGTGGGCCATTAATGCTTGTCCAGGTTCTCATAAGTGTTTGCACCCTACCTAGAGACTTAAGGCGTGGACACATAGTGCAACATTGCATGCAAGTAGAAAATGATCCTACTTCAGTAACATTACCTGCAACAAATTGTGTTGTGTGACATGGCTCATGACATCGATTGCATGCAACATTGCGTGCAATGTTGCAAAATGTATCAGTAGCTTTAGCACTACTATTGTTGGGACACTATATTTTAACACACAATGAAATTCAGCTAATAAAGAGATTTTGTATTTGTACCCAAGCTAGACCAGCATGCATCTTGTTTATCTAGTTTTCAAAAAGATCCAATAGTATTGAAACCATGCACATGGCCTTCAAGTGTCTTGGTAAAACTAAATTTTGCATCTTTTAGTTCAAGAACTTCTTAACAACTATTGCCCTGGCTAAATGAGGAAGCATGTTTCCCAGATTAGCCACTTTGCCAACATTGCTACATGTAACATTTTTGTATTTCCATGACGCATAGAAACAATGTTACACTTGTTCCCAATGTTTTTTCCGACAGTTTAGGTACCTTTGGAAAATTAATAAAACATGTTTCTGAAAACAATTTTCCTC
Source organism: Anthopleura xanthogrammica (assembly GCA_964019055.1). Classification (NCBI taxonomy): domain Eukaryota; kingdom Metazoa; phylum Cnidaria; class Anthozoa; order Actiniaria; family Actiniidae; genus Anthopleura; species Anthopleura xanthogrammica. Next base: position 11,974,318 of record OZ025213.1, on the reverse strand, counting down.
GTTTAGCCATGGCTTTAGAATCTGGATACAAATTCAAATTTAAACTCTTTCTTTTTTTTACCTGTTTTTAATTATTCAAGGATTTTGATCACATACATATTATTGTACTCGCTCACATACCAGGCATTAAGCTACTCTAGTAATAAAGGTGTTCTTCAGTACTTTGATAATTTAATTCCTATTTTGGGTATGTGTTGAGAGATTCTATTTAACCAGTGAAATAGAAAGCCTAGTAGTCCATGGCAATTAGGTGAATGAAAAGAAAAGAAAACATAGGATGTCAGTGTCAAATAGACTCTATTTCACTGCTTAAATGAAATCTCTAATACAGTTTGATAGAGTGATTTCATTTAACCTGGGAAAAAAAATAGAATACAGTCGAAGATCTCCTTTTGACCACTCTCGTAAGCGACCAGCTCTAGTTATGACCACGATTTTGAAACCCTGTTTGCATTGCCGCTTATGCCTGCAAGCCCATTCTCGTTAGCAATTAGCTCTAGTTTCAACCACTTTTTCCATTTCCTGAGGTGGTTGCTTATGAGAGCCTCCTAGACCTTTCCCGAAATCACTTGAGTGACCACAAAACAATGGGTCCAAGTCGAGGTTGGATCTTGATGTGTTTATTATTTTACTGTGTTTTATCAAATCCAACCTTGATTTGAAACCATTGTTTCGTGGTCACACAAGCGAATTCAGTGAAGATCTATCAGTATCTACTGACCCTAAATGGAGTTAAATTCAAAAAAACTTGATGTCGACCCCTGACAAATCTATTTTATGGATCAAATGAAATCACTCTAAACTAGACTGATCTCACTCCATACCAATATATCTTACTAGTAATGATACCTGCTTGAGGACCATCTGGCAGTTCATTGCCTGGATGTGGCTCAAGTAGGATCGTTTTCTGCTTCAGCAACATTGTGTGCAAAAAAATTGTGTGTGACATAACCACATTGATTGCCTGCAGCATTGCGCTCAATGTTGCATCATGTGTCCATACTAGTTAGTTTAGTATGTCCTAAGGCTCCCAACTACTGTATATGTAGTTCTGTGCTGATGATGGTTTTTAGGTTGTAAGTGTGTGTGTGTGTGTGTGTAGTCCTTTTGTGCATGTATATAAATGGGAGGGGTGGGGTGTCAACTGCTGTGCTCTGTCATGGCGGTATTTGCTATGGTTGGGGTGTATTATGTACATTAACATATAACTAAATTATAACTTGTCAAGCTTCTTAAATGAAAATTACTAAATGGCAACAATGAAGACAATTTTCATATTGAAGTGTGGTCTGTTTTTTTTTCTCTTTATTTATTCATCTGTCCCTTCTATCCCATTCCATTCACCCATCCATATATCCCATTCATTCAATCCCATTCATTCAATCCATCACAGCTATCCAGTTATTCCATTTATCCCAACCATGCATGTATCCCTTCCACCCATTCCATTGATTCCATCCATGCACCCATTTCACCCACCCCATCCATCCATTCATCTATCCCATCCACTCATTCTATCTATTCATCGCATTTATTCATCCCATTCCATCAATCATTCAATCTATCCCATCTTCCCAATACAAATCTTCATCTTATTTATCCCATTCATGCATTCATTCGTTCAGTGTGCTTATTCCTATACATAATTGGATAACACATTGCCAAAGATTCCCAGTTTTTCACCAGCCATTTTGTAGGCAAGGAAAAGAAAGTTGAAGACCTTTTACAAAGAGAAGGAAACTTTTTGGGAAGTTTTCTACTCGAAAAAAAGATAAGAATATATCTGTATATAGATATAGATGTTTATAGAAAAATTGTTTTTTTAGGAAATAGACTTCTTTACCTTAGGAGCAATGTTTTCCCGTTTCAGACCACGTGCCATGCTCTTGTGAATAAGATTCTTTGTTTCAGTTGTATCCATATTCATGTGTCTTCTCATGTGCAACCGTTAGACAAAGAAATGATACTCTAGGAAATGGGAAAACATCACACCCAAGGTAAAAAAGGTATATTACTTGATGCCTCCTTGAGCTGAAATGAGAATTGCATTACGGGCATGCTTGCATCGACCAATCGTAAACTAGCTGTTTGTTAAATGGTGGCAGCGGCACAAAGCTACAGGATTCCCCTGAGCCTCAATAACGCCAAACGAGATTGAAATATGCAGATTTTAAGATGTAAATAGGAATAAAAAAATAGTCCACTTCACGGTTCACCTTGGACGATTATTAACAAAGTCTATCATTGCAAGCTTCGACGCAAAGGCACGGCTACCTTTCAAGACGGCACAGGGAACTGTGAAAAGGACTATAGACGCATCAAGAGTTCCGCGCTGCTGCTCAATGCGCATGCTCAGGGGATTAAAAAGTGGGATAATATTTTGTATAATATGCAATTTTTCTGTATATTTGATATACCGAAAAATCTTGAATATTTAGTGAAAATTGTACTTGACAAGAAAGATACAACTAAAATATAGCATATTTTACAAATTTTATCCCACTTTTTAATCCCCTGAGCATGCGCATCGAGCAGCAGCGCGGAACTCTTGATGCGTGTATTGGAAAGAAGAAGCTCCATCACATGTATGGCACATGCGCAGTTTGGGACAAGTACATCCCACAAGTATAATTGGGTCCTGAGACATCACATTGTTGCTTGAAGAAGTCATATTTAATTCAAAAAGTATAGCCTGAATTTTGGGTATTCTGAACAGGATACTTCATCTTTAGTTTGGCTCGGCTTCAGATGAGAGTGACAGGACATCTTTAATTTTGAAGTAGTCGCCCACTATGTTGTGCGTTATTGCGTGCATGTTCATTGTGAGTCAATGATCCAATGCAAATAAGGTTTAATTCATATTTGCGCATTTGGATTTCAAGCATTGCAAAGATTTCATTTTTTACATTACAAGGCGCGCGTCATTTACTCTCAAGTTAATTGCTGTTGAGGCTTTTCCATTTGGAGTGTTTTTACGCCTTCTTTAGTTCCTACCGTCGAGTATTCTTGGCATTCAAAGTCCCACATGGAAAAGCCGAACATAGAAAGAATAAACCTTTCCCTTCAATTCCCATGGGACTAAAATTACTGGGCAAAAATTCAAGGTTCTTGTTTGATTTGCATCGATGCATGAGTGTCAACCTGTCCAGTATTCGTCAAAAATAATAGTCGAGCGCTTGAAAGTCCACTAGAAGGGCATCGTGAAAAACCTTTTATATAAAAAAATATAGTCTTAAATACGATTCAGAATAATGTAATATTAGGAAAAAGCTTTGTAAAAAGTACACATTACTTTATGCATTGCGCACCTTCTTGTTTGAACCGCGCGCTTGGAAATGGCATTATCCACGATAAACATTGTCCTGCTCTTTACTTAGATCCAGTGATATTAGAAAATAATAGTACGCGTTATAGAAGACCGCGCATCTTATATTGAAAAGTTCAGCATCAGTTGTATTATACTTGTCGTTCTAATTTCAGGAGATTCTAGTTTTTTTGTATCAAATGAATGCTTCACAATCATGTACAAAATGCATGAACATCAAGTGCGAGCAGTGTACAAGACAGAACAAAGGCAAAGTCAATGAAGATCCCACAAGGATGGATGGGTTGTTAGGATAGAGGTAGATCATTAAGCTCCTATAGAGGGATGGTGGTAGGGGACGCGGAGGATAGCTATATGGATTTGCCACTTTTTCATAGATGCAACTTTGAGATCTTGCCTTGCTGGATAGCCGGAGTTTGCAAGGATCTGATGAAGATGCTTGATGCAAGGCGTCTCTACATGGGTATTCCATGATTGTCTCTGTACAGAGAGTACGATAAAAGACAAAATACAGATACTCTATTGAAGAGAAATGATGAATAAATGGTATTCTTGTACAAAAAATGTACATCCCACATTGATATTTGTATACTAAACTTAGATAAGAAAAGGATCTGTCAGGGGAGGAGGACGGGGACGATGGAGGGAGAAATTATGAAACGAAACTGAACTTCTAAACAGAGAAATGAACACTTAGTATATATCCAAGATTCTTAATTAGACTCTTAAGGGTCGGATCAAAAGTACCCCCTTTGAAAGAATTAAAAAAAAATGTTTTAAAAAAAAAAAAATGATAGAATAAAAAATGAAGAATAAAAAATGAAGAATAAAAAAAAAATCAAAAATACTGTTAGGGTTAGGGTTACAGCGTTAGGGTTAGGGTTAGCGCTAACCCTAACCCTAACGCTGTAACCCTAACCCTAACAGTATTTTTGATTTTTTAAAAATTATTTCAAAGTGCTCATTTCATGAGTTTCTTTTCATATTTTCACCAACCATCTTCCCCTCATTTCCTGCCCGCAGATCCTTCTCTTATTTAAATGTAGTACACAATTATCAATGTGGGATGTACAATTTTTTTTACAAAAGTACCATTTATTCATCATTTCTTTGCAATAGAGTATCTGTATTTTGTCCTTTATCGCACTCTCTGTACAGAGATATCATGGAAGACCCATGTAGAGACGCCTTGCATCAAGCATCAGATCCTTCTAAATCTGGATATCAGCAAGGAAAGATCTCAAAGTTGCATCTATGAAAAAGTGGCAAATCCACATAGCTATCCTCCACGTCCAACTATGCACCTGCACTAAGTGGGAGCTTATTCATCTACCTCTATCCTACCAACCCATCCATCCTTGTGGGATCCTCATTGACTTGATGTTCATGCATTTTGTACATGATTGTGAAGCATGTTCATATTTGATACAAAAAAAACTAGAATCTCCTGAAATTAGAACGACAAGTATAATACAACTGATGCTGAACTTTTCAATATAAGATGCGCGGTCTTCTATAACGCGTACTGTTATATTCTAATAACCCTATCTAATACAAGTAAAATGCAGGACAGTATTTATCGTCGATACTACTATTTTTAAGCGCGCGGTTTACACAAGAAGGTGCGCAATTGCATAAATTGAAGTGGACATTGCACAGACCTTTTGAAAACTAAATTTTCTTTATTACAGAAAGTTTTTCAAGATGCGCTTCTGGTGAACTGTCAAACGCTCGACTATTTTTGACGAATACTGGACAGGTTGACACTCATGCATCAACGCAAATCAAACAAGAATCTTGAATTCTTGGCCATTAATTTCAGTCCCATGGGAGTTGAAGAGAAAGGTATCATTTAATTCATATTCGGCTTTTCCATGTGGGACAAAACTCTAATGAAGAAAGATACTTGGTGTCATAGATATTTATTCATTTATTCAGACCTTGAGCATTGTTTTCCCTTCTGTTTTTCAAACAAAGAAAACGTATAGACCCCTTGCAGGACGTTGGAATGCATCTGAAATTGGAGGACAAAACAAAAGGTACCAATTCTCAGTAAATTGGAATTCTTTTACTTTTTCCTCAAAATTGAAATAGCTGTCTTGAATTCACGTGAATTTTTTTTTCCATTTTCCGTTTTCCATTTCTTGACTCGTTTATGAAGTCAAATAAGAATTTTTTACGAATAAGAAGTCCTTGTCCTGCTTGAACGTGTATAAAGGTATCATTATGGATTTTCTTGATGATAGGAATTGGATGTAAAAACAACCTCATGTCTCAGGACCCATTAATACTTGTGGGATGTATTTATCTTATATATACACTGCGCATGCGTCATATATAATGCAGCTTCTTTCTTCATAAGCATTTCTCGACGATTTTTGAAATGTTTTTGTCTTATTTACATCTTCAATTCTGCACATTTGTAGCGCCTTTCGGAATAACTATAGAATACCCGCAAGTTATAGTAGGATGCAGGTTATTCTGTAGTTGTGCCCTTGCGTTTTAGTTGACATTTCCTCTGCATAAACATAATTTCAGTCCCTTTAGTAAACGTACAAAAGAAAATGGAATAAAAAGCAGTAGAATTTATAATCTTGAAGATCCTGAATTTTATCGCAATGATATCACAAATAACATCTTTACAATGACTGCACTTTCCCACAAGGTATCATGGGAGCAGTTGATCTAATTTTCAATATAGACATTTTTTAGCTTGGGCGTAATGTTTCCCCATTTCAGACCATGTGTCATTCTCTTGAGAATAAGATTCTTTGTTTGAGTGGTATCCATATTCATGTGTCTTCTCATGTGAAAACCATAAAACAAAGAAATGATACTCAAGGAAATGAAATGTGGTCTGAAATGGGAAAACATTATGCCCAAGCTGAAAAGGTCTATTGTGACATTGATAGATGGTGCAGAGATTTTGTCAGAAACATTGAGCCAGGTAACCCACTTTTTCCCCTTATACACAACCGTGTTGTGAAATCCACCACTCATTTGCCATTGCGATCAGGGAAGCACACACATCCCATGATCACCCGAACGGAACGATTTGCTAACTTCGTTACTGTAAAGTGCCAGCCGTAGCTTATATGATTATTGTATCAGCCAGCAATTCAGTTTTCTCTAACTGCAAGTGGCCGAAATAAACCATATTATTATTATTATTATTATTATTATTATTATTATTATTATTATTATTATTATTATTATTATTATGGTATAATACTATTTTGCTAGTACAGACTGAATGTTACTAATGGCTGCTAGATACCAATGGTCTACCCAATCTACACGTAGAAGAGAGGGGCTGGTACTAATGGGTCCATCTTGGTTCTGGCAAGCTGTGTGAACCTAGAAAAACACATACAGTTCTATTTAAAGTTGCTTTAAACTTGTTTGCTAAAAATAAAATGTATTGTATTGTATTGTATTGTATTGTATTGTATTGTATTGTATTGTATTGTATTGTATTGTATTGTATTGTATTGTATTGTATTGTATTGTATTGTATTGTATTGTATTGTATTGTATTGTATTGTATTGTATTGTATTGTATTGTATTGTATTGTATTGTATTGTATTGTATTGTATTGTATTGTATTGTATTGTATTGTATTGTATTGTATTGTATTGTATTGTATGAATTGATATACTCTCTCTCCTCTCCTCCTCCCACTTTCCCATTTTGTGATAATATTTACATCATCCCATTTTCCCTTCAAATCTTATTCATTCACTTCCCCACTTACATTTTGCCGATATTTGTGGTATCCTATTCGATCTTTCCTCTAGTCATTTTCATTGGTTGTTTTTGTTTTGAACACTTTCTTCGACATACATCTGCATCTAAAAACACAATCAATGAAAATATATTTACACAATTAGGTAAATAAACTTAATTTATACCCTGAAACAGCCTCTAGGCTGATCGTAGTTGGTGCATGGCTAACTCATAGATTGGATAAATAACCAGATATATTTGAATAATCAAGATGGGATATGAGCTAAGTAAAACTATATTAATTTTGTTGTCTATATATAATAATAATAATAATAATAATAATAATAATAATAATAATAATAATAATAATAATAATAATAATAATAATAATAATAATAATGGGAAGTTCTTTTATATTAGCGCATTTCACAATGTCTCAATGTGCTTTACAATTGTGACCAGTGGAGGACTTTACAGGCTGCATATTAAGGCGCTATTAGCAGCTGTGCAGCTTACAATCATGAGCGAATTGTTAGTAATCAGTGTTATGCCTCCAAATTGGAATAGGTTGTTGAACCGGGAGACAATCCCCTACTCTTATACCAATAATTCAACAGGTTCTTTTATGTCCCCAACCCAATCTGTCCGTCCTAGCACCATTGCTCAGATGAGCAAGGTTCCTTGGAAATTCTCCCCCCCCCCCCCCCCCCCACCATGAAGGAGATCTGGGATAGCTGTCTAAATACCTTAAGGATTGGTGACGCCATAGATTTTAATGGAATGATGTTGAAGTCACTCATTGTAGAGCTATCTTGTTCAGCTGGTATCCAAGGAAACTCCTGAACACGATAATAATAGAAATATTGGATGATGAACAAAAGAAAACCTGTTAATTTTATCAATAACAGGAAGAACGAGTGGCATAGTAGTGAGAGTGCTCGCACAATCGTGAACCAGGTTTAATTCCCGTATGTGAGTAGAGTTTCTAGTTGGTTCTCTCTGGTCTTCGAGGGTTTTTCTCTAGGTGCTCCAGTTTTCCTCCCTCCTCAAAAATCAACTTCTAAATTCCAATTCAATCTTGGAATGAGGGTCACAGGTTTGTTAGCCACTGGTATTAAGTACTACCCTCATAAAAACAAGGAGGGTTTCATAGGTACCCCAAACAACCTCTGGGCTGATTGAGGTCAAGACATGGTAAGGATTAGAAGGAAAACTGGAGAACCTGGAGAAAAACCCTTGAATCAAGGGAGAGACCTAACAAACTCTACTCACATGTGATGCAAAGTCCAGGAATCAAACCTGAGACTCCAGAGGTGAGAGACAAGTGACCTACCACTACATCCCCCTTGGTTCAGGCAATTAATATCAAACACCAAATTTTCTTTCATGGAGTAATACTGTTTGATGCTAATCCTGTGGCAGCCTCACCTACCTCACTTTTGCTGTCAGACTGAAGTTCAACATGGGCCGATTCTTTAGTATGCGCAAGTACTGTAAAAGTACACTCTGAAAAGAAAAACAGCATATCCTTGATTAAGCTTACAATCATTAGTTCATGACTAGTGTATTAGCACAACATCACTTTGATGTAGCTCAGTGTAAGAACATTCTATTGAGAGTTTAATTTTAGGAATGAATGTGGCCATTGTTTTGTTGTTGCAACTGAACACACTAAATTCTAATTCAATCTGCCCTGATCTGAGTTACCTGTGCCTAAAGCTGACTTACATTACCCCAGAGGTTGTTTCAGGGTTCGAACTGTGAGTTAGCTATGCCATGACTTTCATCAGCCCAGAGTTTCAGGGTTCCATAAAACATGAAGGATTTTTTTCAACCGGTTGTGGCACCCAAGGAGCATATTATGCAATTGAGAGTTATTGTACCACTGACCAGATTCAGCTCGATGTTAACTTTGCTTATATGCTGCTTTCTTACGACCCATAAAGCATTTCGATTTGGCTCATTTCAATCAAATTTGAGGAGCACTTTGCATAAACACAATAGTTTATATGTGCAAGCGAAGGATAACAAGCTATTGTATTTATGCAAAGTGCCTCTCAAAGTAGAGAAAATGAAACCAGTGAATAAATAATGGCATAACCGCTGTTGAGTTTCCTGTGTTTGTAGTCCATACCTGGTGGATTGTTTTTCAGCATGGCATCACAAACATTAATCTTCAGAAGGAATGCCCTCAATGCAGACTCAGTGTTCAGTAACAGGTTGTCATTGCTATGGAATATTAATAAATAATATAAAAATAAAATAATAAATCCTATTGATCAGTTGCAATTCTATGGAGTAGCTATTTGTCCACTGAAATTCAAATTGGATGGAACAATCTAAGTGACGTTGTTAAACAATCTTCAATCTTCTTCTTTTTTTTCTGAATGATCTCTTTAAAGTATGCTATTTGAATTTTTACATTTTTTGCATAATTGTAATTTTTTCTCATTTCGTATCGATAATTTGCCTTCTACTTTTTAACTCCATTATATGATGCATAAAAATTAGTTTTACAGGACCTTCTTGAAAATCACTGAAGTGAAGGAGCATCCTGTTAAAATATCATTATAAATAAATAAATTGTAATTTAGAAGTTGATTTTTGTGGAGGAAAACTGGAAAAACCCTCAAAGCACAGGAGAGAACCAACAAGGAACTTGAGCCCTGCGGGACTCAAACCTGGGTCGTATTGGTGAGAGGCAAGCACTCTCACTGCTACGCCACCCATGCTTCCATTGGAATTTCAATATCAAGAGGCTCTTAGACGAGGGATGGGGAAGAAAGAAAGGAGGTCTGGAATGAAGCAAATGTGGTTGAAGGTTGTTTGAAGTTCACTCGCATCACATCTTTAATGTTTGTACCTGAGTGACATGTCATCTGGTTGGGCTATTTCAAATGTAAACCTCTCAACTGGCTGAAAGCTCTGCCAAAAACAAGAAAAATATTTACTCACAAACATCAACAATAGTGAAATGGAATTCAGAAGTAAAACTATAACTCATTGGTTTTCTGTTTTCAGAGACAAACATGGATATTACATTAATTTTTACTTTGATTAAGTTACTGTTTTTGTGATATTACCTTATTTGAAATCACTAGGCTGATCTTGGATACTTTATTCTAAATATGCAAGAAACAATGCATTGAAAACTTAAGGTGCAAATAACACACAGTGCAACATTGCGCACAATATTGCAGGCAATGTTGCTGAAGCACCATCTTTTTCTACTTCAACAACATTGTATACAAATAGTATCCTGTACACATGTGGAATGGCTTAGCTTGCAACATTAATTGCCTGCAACATTGCACACAAACAACTCCAATGCTTCAGCCATAACTGTTAAAGCCACTGGTAACAATATAAAGCTATGGAGACATGGTGCAATTTTTATCTTCTATAAATTTTCTCCTTATCAAATTTACTTCAAAGTCCATATAAGTTATATTTTATCAAGGTATTTGTAATAAAGATTAACTGGTAAAGCTATAACCCAAAAGGATTGTGGTTCTTGACTTTGATAACTGATTATACCTTTTCTATGAGTGGTTTGATTGTCACTAGAACATCTTGGATGTAACGGTTAAGATCAGGGTGACAACACATCTGGAAGAATACAAAACACAGTGACCTTAATCTGGGAGAGTATATGGTTGGAATATCAAGTTTGTACTAACCTCTTTCCCTACCCTAGGGATTTCCCCATAGCCTGCATAGCTAGCAGGGCTTCCCCATCTCCTACTCCCCTCCCAAAAAGTGCCGCTACACAGACCATTTTCCCTGTGATTAGTATCAGGGCTCAAAATAATGGCCGGTCAACAGCCAATGTCCGGGCAAATTTGGTACTTGACTGGTTAAATATGGTTTTGAACAGACATGTTGAAAATTACCATTGGTTAATAATCATTATTTATTATTAACATTATTGACCATCCAAAAATTGGCAATGACTGGTCAAAAATGTATTTGGCAGGACATCTTGACTGGCGTATGACTTGCTGTTATTTTGAGCTCTGAGTATGGATAAGTCTCTGGATACTGTAAGTTGCTATAGGTTCCTAACCTCTCTCCCCCTCAGTATGGATAGGTTGCTCCTAATTACAACCCCCCCCCCCCCCCCCCCCCCATATGGATAGGTTGCTCCTAACTGGCTCCCCCTTCAGTTTCTTACTTGTACTGGAACATTATATTTCTTTCTTCTTTCAAACACAACAGCTGGATAAACCTCTCTCACGTAAAGAATGAGATGGAAAGCCACCTCCAGGAAGTCACAGAAGACGCCAGCACTGACTACAACAAAAATAAACATCAAAACATTTTGAACCAGGATCGTCAATCCAAACCTGCAAAATATGCAAGCAATATCACAGATAACTCACTTGCTTGTACATTGTAAGGCTCCTTGTCTTGTCCAGCCATAACAATACTACTCAATTTTGATGCAATCTCTTAAAACAATTCATTTAATTTGACGATAAGTACTGCTGCTCATCTCTGCTGCTTGTTTTATCCAACATGGCGGCTGAAGTCAGCGGTTCATGTTACATCGCGGGCTCATTATGTCACCGAGGGACTGATCTGAGCAAAGGCTTTGGGTGTCTGTCTGTCCGTTTATGGTGGATAAATATCGTGAATTGCTATAATAATAAGGTTTATTGACAATACTTTCGCACCATTCGGTGAATTACAGTATCACTAAAATCGCAAAAACTACTAAATAATCCGATATAAACGACACTTATTTAGTGAAATTATAAGACATTCAATAATACATTTCTACTACAATTGACTATTGAAAACCGGAACAGCACTAGGAAGAAAACTTCTTCTAAACCTCTCAGTCCTATATTTAAATAAAGAAAAATGCGATGCATTACGCAATCTACGGCCGTTTAAATCGGCTCTGGTCGGTGGCAGGATCGAATGTAGGCGTGATGACGGCTTACAGGCAATTTTCTCAAATGTTTGGGAAATAGCAAAACTATCCAAATTTTATTTAGAACATCTTTGAAATCACAAAGAAATTGAAATAAAGATTGTTATTGAATAGCATGAGAATGTTAGTTTTCCACCCAGCATAGGGCACTCAAAGATAAATGAGTAAATTGTTTTAGAGTTGGCAATTTTAAGGGGTAAAACTCATTAGCTGCCACGCCCGCCTGGATAGGACTCAGGTACCTTTAAGTTGGTCATTTTTTCAAAATTTACGACGAGCATTCCCGCCCTAGTATATCGTGGAGTCCCCCGCCCCGAGGCTTATTAACGACGAAATGAAATATCAAACTATTTTTCAATCAAATACTTTATTTCGGTGAGCCATAAATAATATAATGTATTTTGTAAGATATTTCGATCAGAATTACATCATAGTTCTGTTGATAATAAAATGATTTGTTGTTCTATACCAGTGAATATAAAATAAAGTATTGAATATAGTCCATATCACTTCGTGCATTTTCGATTAAATAAAAGCTAATTAAAGGTATAAAGAATATTTTAACATCATAATTGGATCTCCAAGATCTTGTGATGCTAACAGTACTTGATAGTGAAAATAGGGAATAAAACGACCGTGCAACTGTAACGGTAGACCAAAAATTAGAATGCGACAATATGCAAAAATGCGCAATACTGTCATGGAATTGCAAAATGTCAGCGTGACTGTTGCAATTTCATCAATAAAATGCGCAAAGCCATCATAGTACGTAACCATGTTGGAAATGCGCAACGTTTTGATGGTAATACACAAAGCCATCGTGGGATTTCGCAATAATGAACGCACAAGTTGCTATCTAAATGCGCAATGCAGAGATAGGATTCGCGATTTCTTCTGGGAATGCGTAAGCTGTCATTAAAGTGACTTATGCCCTAATGGAGGCATGCACTTCCATTGGCAATGCGCAGTACCGTATTGGAAGTTTGCAAGACTATCACAAGCTGTGCAATGTAGTCAAGGAACAACTACCCACTGCTATAATGGTAATGCGCAATACAGTCACGGAATTCCTCAATACCATCAAGGCAAAGCGCAATGCCGCGATGGGAGTGCGCAATAACACGATGGAATGCGCAATACAGTCATAGAATTCCCCAATGCCATCATAGCAAAGCGCAATGCCATGACGAGAGTGCGCAATAACACGATGGAATGCGCAATACAGTCATAGAATTCCCCAATGCCATCATAGCAAAGCGCAATGCCATGACGAGAGTGCGCAATAACACGATGGAATGCGCAATACTCTCATGGAAGTGCTTAACAGTAGTCTTTAATACCTAGGGGCTCAAGACGCAACTACCCAAATGCAATAAAAACTCGCACCCAAAAAGTTCACAAAGATTAAAACCAATATTGACCATTCAAATAAGCGTAGCCAAACTTGAAATATATATAAATAATCTATGAATATAGAATAAATGGAATAGTCGGCACCAAATAACAAAGTCATGATAATTACATCAAAAATGCCATACTATAGGGAATATTATTTTCAATGTCTTTTGGCTCGTTAAGATATCGAGTCAATTTTGTTTTCAAAAAAATAGGATAACTCTCTCTATGCGGATGTCAAGGAATTCTCTCCCGTTCCAATATATTGTAATGATAATCGATTTCTCCTGACTTAGTTAAAACAAGAGTAGATCAATTCAAACCATGCGTAAGCCACTAAAAGTAGCAGTATCGTTTGTAGTCGGTGTTTCATTAACGGCAGTAGCCGCTCCAGATAAGGCCATTCAACATACCAATAATTGTGTCCAACAAAGTGTAATTATTTGGATCCATTAACTATGTTATGTTAACTTCTAAGTGAAGATCCTCTATACTTGTGAAGAAAATCATGCTTCTTTGACTTGCGCCATCAGAATCTTAGAAGAATATCTGTCAGGAATGTTTTTAGCTATTCGGAACTTTTAGCCAGTCTTTCCAGTTCTTTTTGTTCATTTTCCAGTTGAACGATCTTCCAGTGGTCACGGTTTGACAAGACGGTGTTGTAGACTACTGAGGTTTCTGAGATTATGTCCTTAAGTGCTCTGAAAGAAAATGCAACAGCATTTCAAATATAAGGGTTTTAAGTCACGGCACACGGCACGGTTACGGCGCGACGCAGACACGGCACCTAATGTTGAATATTTTCATACACACGGCACGGCACAGTCACAGCAAGGCACGGCCCATGCAGTAAGTTTTTTTTTGTCATACGAAAACTACTCTAAGACAGCTATGAGCCAAATAGAAGTCAAGAAATACGAATGGTACTTACGAATAGACGGGCAGAGCAATAGATTCAAGGAAGTCGATCTGTAGCTTAGGAATACATGCTCTCTCACGATCCATCATTTCACTTGGGGTGTGGCCCATGACTTTTTCCTGTAAAATCAACAACTAATGTTAAGTAGAATGATCGTACTGCCGTGGTAGATGATTGAAAGCGAGATACCTACCAAATCACCTTGAGTGAAAAACTCTGTGTAGATTAAATCCTAGGATAATGAAGAGATAAGAAGACTGTTATTGATTATTTTGAAGTTAATTATTTACGTAAATCATTCTTCTCGGTTGATGTTCTGGGGACACACTGTTTGTTAATCATTTTCTATTCAAGAAATAGAAAACGCGCGGTTGCTTGCTGACTGTACAATGAACTCGAAATGAACTCGGCTCCGCCTCGTGCGGTATTGAACATTTCTCATTCATTGTACAGTCAGCGTGTGCGTGTATTAATAAACAAAACACTCACATCAGTCTCTAACCCTATATAATGCACGTGCCCCCAACCAATCAGAAAGCGAGATTTATAACAGTTATTTTATAATTCATCTCAGACAAAGTATTTCATTTCATTTCATTTTTTCACCGATATCCTTTAACGAGGAAAAAAGCATTCTTGATGAATTCTAAGGAGGTTTATCGAGAATAATCTACGTACCGCGATCTTTCTTGTTCCTTCCCAAGGTTTGGTTTGATCTGACAAGTCACTTGCAGTCATCAACAAACAAACCAGTAGATTATGATGGTCAGGTCGATCATCTTTGTATCCCTCTGATGAAAACAAGCGAAACACTCAGGATGGTAATAACCAAAGGGTTAGTTGTAACAGGTAGGGAGTCTCAGGAATAGACCCTTTTACCTTGGACACAATATTTTCCCATTTCAGACCACGTGTCATTCCCTAGAGTGTCATTTCTTTGTTTAACGGTTGCACATGAGAAGACACATGAATATAGATACAACTCAAACAAAGAATCTTATTCTCAAGATAATGACACGTGGTCTCAAATGGGGAAACATTACGCCCAAGGTAAAGAGGTGTGTTACAATTAGACTGAGAAATACCTTTACAAATGACTTTAATGTCCTTGAAGATCTTCAGATGATGAGCAAGATCTGTGGCTAGTATGATGGTTCTAATCAGGTCCAAAACCTTGGAGAAATCCTACAAAGAAATGGTTGTCATTTTCGAAGACTATTATAATTATCATTGTCAAGAAAAAGCTACCATTATTAATCTTAATCGTTGTCATACAACACCAATTGCTCTATAACAATAAGACATCAGGTCAAAATAATCTATTGTTTTTAACGCCAAAGATCATGGTCACCAGAAGGGGTAAAATAGCAGCAACACAAATTAAATCACAACAAAATTTGTTTTATGAGGTAGTGATTCTGAACAAAAGAAGACTTGGCCTAAATTTCTATTATTCTTGCCCATGTAAACAAGCTGTAATGTCATGGTGTTATAGGTCAATACCATCACAATGCACTACCATAATAATTATCATCATTATCATCATCCACTGCCATTATCTAGGTTGTTTTTTCATTAACTTACTTTTTCAGACAAATTCTTGAAGATGTTGCAGCCTGGTGAGTTGAGGATACAGACTGTCTGAGCAAAGTGATGCCTCTACACAGACAGAACATGATGGTTAGACATAACAATAGCAAATAATAATCACTAACAAAATGATTAGACATTTCAAAAATAGACCTCTTTATCTTGGGCATAATGTTTTCTCATTTCAGACCACATGTCATTCTCTTGGGAATAAGATTCTTTGTTTGAGTTGTATCCATATTCATGTGTCTTCTCATGTGCAACTATTAAACAAAGAAATGATACTCAAGGGAATGACACGTGGACTGAAATGGGAAACCCTATGAACAAGTTAAAGAAGTCTATTTGCTTGAGTGACCATGAAACAAAGGCTTCAAATCAAGGTTGCACTTGATGTGTTCATACATTTACTGTATTTTATCAAGTCTAACCTCGACTTGGAGCCACTGTTTCATGATCACTCAAGAGAATTCAGGAAAGGTACATGGTCCAGGCTACATACCTCCATTACTGAACCTTCAGAACTGTACAATGCAGCAAGGGTAGAGTTCTTAAAAAAAAATAAGGGAAAATGAGAAAGAAAAAATGGGAAAGACAAAACGGGAAATGAAAAATAGAAATACATGAAAATAGTGAGAATATGGATTTGAACTTACAGAAGTCACTTGGAATGCGTTGTTGGTTCCCCTGTGATCTAAGTCATGACACAAGCATGCCACAAACAGTGCAAGTCTCTCAATGTCCCTGTTAAAGATCACAAACAATGAGCACACACCATTGTCATGTACATACAGTGATTTCAAAAAAGGTATTTAGTGGAGGTTTTGTTGCATGTTGCATGATGGGTGATGTGAATGCAATTATCAAAAGGTCACCACAATAAACAATATGAAATTTCCCCAAACTTTATCTGCAAGCTTTTTCAGTCTATTTTCTTCTGTGCTGACATTATTTGCATATGAATATAACAGGGGCAGTAAGGGGGAGTCTCGGCACGTTTCACAAAAATTTAAAAAATGATGATCACGGATAACAGAAATTATGAAATGTTCAAATTCAAGAAAATTCACTATTCACAACGTTTAGAACATGTTCATCACAGATCACAAAAATTAAAAAACCTGTTCAAGATTTCACGTCAAAACCCCTTTCCGCATTTCCCATTCCCCATTTCAAGCCTGGTAAGTAACATACAACATACTGAAAAACATGCAGTGTGCAACAAAACCTTTTTTTGAAATAGCTGTATTTCATAAAGGAGTGTTAATAGAGGACTTACGATAGAAAACCGTCAATTGCAGTATTCTTGAAGACAAGGTAACAGAAATGAGCTACAGTGAAGGCATGGAACCAGTTGTGGTAGGGAGGAGCACGGTAGCCTCTTTTTACCATCAGTGTGAATCTGAACGATAAAATATACTATATAGTTATACATCATTATATTTGCAGACTATACTTTACCTATAGTATAAAGTATACCCATGTGATAATGGTAATTATGAGATGTTGATAATGATAATACATGATAATGATGCAGGATCATGATGATGATGATGATGATACATGATGATGGTACATGATGATGATGCATGATGATGATACATGATGATGATACATGATGATGATGATGATACATGATGATGATACATGATGATGATGATGATACATGATGATGATACATGATGATGATGATACATGATGATACATGATGATGATACATGATGATGATGATACATGATGATGATACATGATGATGATACATGATGATGATAACATGATGATGGTACATGATGATGATGATGATGATGATGATACATGATGATGATACATGATGATGATACATGATGATGATACATGATGATGATACATGATGATGATACATGATGATGATACATGATGATGATGATGATGATACATGATGATGATGATACATGATGATGATACATGATGATGATGATACATGATGATGATGATACATGATGATGATACATGATGATGATGATACATGACAGCAGTAAAATTATTTTTTTCAGTTCCACATAACATTACATCCTGCAAAGGATTAATTTTCATTGTAAAACAAAGCATTTTGTAAACTGCAACTCTTAAACATATCTCATTGTGATGTGCTGCTAGACACATCACATCATCCTGGTTCTGCTAATAACCAGTAGCTACCTGATAACGATCTCCTTGGGGATTTTCCATCTGTTGATGAAATTCTGGTCCTCCATCATAAACAACACAGCCTGAGTAAAAAGTTTTGATGAAAAATAATATCAATCAGCTGAATAAAGCTATTAACAGCTTTAAGTGATGGGCAAAAACTACCCTCCATGATCAATCATCCGAATGTAGGTTTCAATCTACTGAAAACATGCCATTTAGCCGACGAGACTGGAAATGTAGAGGGGTTTAGTATGTAGAGGGGTTTAGTATGTAGAGGGGTTTAGCATGTAGAGGGGTTTAGTATGCATGTATCGCTATTTGTACTTACTGGGATTGTCTGGTCCATCTCTAAGGTCCTTGGCATGTAAGGAAACGTTGCAAAATCTGGACTGAACTGGTTCATTTCACTGATTGGCTGTTTGAGCAAACTGTCAACTTCATGTTGAGGGACCTAAACAAGACAAAACAATTTCAATCTCCTGAGAATTGGAAACCTAGTGTTTTGTCCTTCAAATTGTGCTGCATTCCGATGTGCTTCAAGGGGTTTATAGGCTGGTGAGTCTTTGCTGTGAGTAGGCTTGTTCAGCTTCTAAGCAAGCAACTACAAGTTGGGACAGTCCCCTTGCTCACTTCAGAAATATCCAATGTTTCACACAGCCAATCTCCATGGATGGGCTTGCCACAGACTGGGAGTGGCTGATGCAGATGTTATAATGATATTAAAACTAAAAAATGTCTACACTCACTGTGGCTTGCACCTTACTTGCACAGTTCTAGTACTATCACTTTTTTGGGGTAGTCTTTGGTCCTTAGGAAATCAGGATTGACTGAGAGGCTTGCTGAGTGAGATTCAGTTTCTTTAGTATTACTTACATTCATGTGATATATCATGAGTTCACTGCTGACTTGACTTCTTTGCCAGGCACTGCTTGCTTTCTTGTACAACATGGACTAAAAACAAACAAAATTATTTTGGTTTCTATTTTAGAGATACTTTTAAAACTGTGACAACTTGGTTATTATATTTGTATACCAGCCTTACCTGGAATATACTGATTCCACAGTAGATGGCAAATGCTTTTGTTAGATCTTCATCAAACTTGGTAAAGCAGGACCCTGGTGGAACAAAAAGCAGCAACATCAACAAAGAGTATAAAACATCTCAATACAGATTTTTTTTCAAAATAGTCCCCTTCACAGTTCCCTGTCTCATCTTCAAAGGTACCGATGCTTTTGCATCAAAGTGAGAAATGAGGAGACCTTGCAATGATAGAGACGTGAATGATTTTTCAAAGTGTTAAAATAGGTATTTATGATTGCAAAAGGTCTCTTCATTTCTCACTTTGATGGAAAGACACAACTACCATTCAAGATGGCACAGGGAACTGTGCAGGAGACTGCTGTTTCTAAGGTTTTAGCTAGGAAAACACTGTATGTATGAACAATGTCATGCTTACCATTGACTTTGTTGCACAACTCAGCTACACCTATGACTTCTGATGTAAAAAGAAATGAAAGGATCTGTTAGTGATATCAGGATTTCTTTGCATTAGAACTTTGAATATGCAAGACTTACCTTCTTCATCCTTGATTGGAAAACACAAGACACTCCTGGAGATGAAATGTCACAAAGTCAAGATCATTTATTCATCATTATAATCATAACCATCATCATCATGTGTCATCATCATCATGTATCATCATCATGTATCATCATCATGTATCATCAGTATCATCATCATGATCATGTATCATGTATCATCATTGTCATCATCATCATAATTATTCATCATCATTACCATTGTATCACTACCATCAGCATTGCCTTCATCACAATCACTGCAAACCCTATTACTATTGTGCAGTTCCAAAAATTATCCACGCCTTGCCATAGAGAATATTTGAAAAGGGATCCCACACACCTCTGGAATTTCCAATTTTCTTCCACACAAACCTTGTAATTTGGTTTTTTCTCTGATCCTCCAGCCCTGGGGAATTTCTGATTTCCTCTGATTTCATATGAATATTTTTTGGAACTGCACACTATGTCATCATTACTATGATGTATCATCATTATTACCATCATCTGTAACATCATCAATACTCCCATCATTTCCTAAACCAAGCTCAAAATAAACAAGTAATTCTAAAATTCAATTGATCTCTCTAAGACATACTTGGTTCTGAAGCCTGTTTTTTCATCCAATCCTCTGTAGAACAGTGGGTGGTTGTAAGTGTCCTTGATGTTCAGAAGCTTTCCTGAAAAAAACCAAAACAGAATGGATTAAATTAAAGAATTTCAATTAAATAGGTAGTGAATAAAGAAAACTCACATAATGTCAATTTCAGGAATCATACTCAAGACCCCAGAAGTGAGAGGCGAGTGCCCTACTGCTACACCACCCTTGATTCCTAGCTAGTCACAAGTGATTATCATTGATATAATATAATTGATCTAGCAGTAAAGATATAGTGAGTTACCTGTTAATGCTACGTGACCAACAATCCCTTGATTAGCAGGTATAGTCAAGTCCCATCCTTCCTAAAGACACAAATATATCAAGTCAGTCACATTTTACATTAATGTTCCCTGGTTATTGATCTGTAGTACTTCATGAATCTGAGTATAAATACTAAAAAATATATAATGTTAATATAATAATTTTATTTATTTATTAGCTTCGCCATATATTAAACTGGAAATATAATAACTGAAAAAATACTGTGATATATATGACAGGGTGACCGCAACAGCGTGAAGCCAATTACTGCGGGCCCAAAAATGTCTTGTGATAACTTAGTGTATAAAGATAATTTAAATAGATATATTGACACATTTGAATTAAATAACTAACAACAGGAGGTAGCGAGAGTGAGGCTTCTGCAAGAGTTACATTTTAAACAAACTGTTTTGAAAGTACGTGAGTCGTAGCAGTTGTAACTGTCCAGTGACGTTACGTAGTAACTTAGCATGACGTGTTTAAATGAGTTGAGTTTGTCCATGTTCAGGTTTAGTTCATCAGCGAGAGCGTTCCATATTCTAGTTGTCCTGATGAGGTAGGATTTTTGGTACGTAGAGGTCTTGCACTGACGTACTGTGTACTTGACGACATTACTGTTTGATGATCTTGTTGGTCGTGTACGTTGAGGAACAGGTAGTAGATTAGGCTTCACGTGTATCAGGCTGTGCGTTAGTTTAAAGAAATAAATCATGTCAAGGTATTCATGCCAGTAAGTTATTGGTAGTAAAGATAGAGTTTTCAATCTTGAACTGTAAGGGACGGTGGATAAGAATGGCAGTTTGAGAATGTATCTTGTGGCACGTCGTTGTGTCCTCTCAACTCTTGATATTAGTTCAATAGACTGTGGTGCCCATATTTGTGATGCGTATCCAAAGTGAGCACGAACGAGAGTAAGATACAGCGTTCGTCTCACGGAGATACTTTGGATGTATCGAGTGTTTCTTCTGACGTAGCCCAGCAGTCTGTTAGCTCTAGCTGTTTGTTCCAGCACCTGCTTGTTCCAAGTCAAGTTGTTGGATACCCAGACACCCAAATCGCATTCAGCTTTGACAGATACGAGTTCAGAGTTCTTGAGATTGTAGGTAGATTCCACAGGTCTGATTTTTCTTGTTATTCTTTGCGCCTTGCATTTAGTCTCGTTGAATGTGAGACCGGATGATGAAGACCAAACGTGCAGGCTGTTTAAATCGGTCTGTAGCAACGCAGCATCTTGAAGAGACTTGATATTTTTGTAGATTTTTGTATCATCAGCATACATGACAACGTTGCTGGACTCGACTACTTCTGGGAGATCGTTCACGAACAGAAGGAACAAAGCTGGTCCCAAAATAGAGCCTTGAGGAACCCTGGAACCGACAGGCAGGGGATCTGACGTAGCTCCGGCCACAGTAACACGCTTTCGTCAGGGAGCCCACTCACAATAGTGATTTTCAGTGAGGCCCTGAGAAACACACACACACAAAGTAATAATAACAAAAATAATAAAAGAAAATATAAATATAGGAATATAGAAGTACGAAATATATATAAGTAAAAATTAAAACTATGAATGCATATTAAATAAAAGTCAATAATAGCTAACTTAAAACGACTAAAAGATAAAGTTCTAGTTTGTTCAGGAGAGTTCCAATCACAATCACATATAGAAATGAAAATAAAATATCTGACCTTGTGCTTGCCATTTCCAGGGATTTCTCCATCAAACACTTTAGCCACAAGTTCATTGCGTTCACGATCAAGTAAAAACAATGAGCACCTTGGAAAAAAACCAAACATTAATTTTATATCTAGTACACCTAAAGATTACATTTATTACAAATACACATCCAAAAACGTTTATACATGAATAGAGGTTACTGAAGAAACAACAGGAGGATTCTGACCACTCAAGGAACCAATCAGATTACTCTATTTTCTTCCTAGTAACCAGGTTGTCACATATATTAAATGTGAATTATATAGAGTGGTAGCTCTTCTTGCAATTGCTCTTGTAAGCAACCAGCTCTAGCTATGA
The DNA here is from genome assembly GCA_964019055.1 of Anthopleura xanthogrammica. Classification (NCBI taxonomy): domain Eukaryota; kingdom Metazoa; phylum Cnidaria; class Anthozoa; order Actiniaria; family Actiniidae; genus Anthopleura; species Anthopleura xanthogrammica. Next base: position 11,951,718 of record OZ025213.1, on the reverse strand, counting down.
CCACAATTTTAAAACCCTGCTTTTTTGATTTCCTAAGGTAGTTGCTAACAAGAGTTTCAACTATATTTATGTTCCAGCTGACTGCTGCCAAAGCCAGCACACAAAAAAGTGGAGTAGTAAATAAATTAGATATTATACTAACCTCTCTGCATTGGTCAAGCTTCGTGCTTCTGTCATGATCTCATTCAAAAGAACACTGACGTTATCTGACAGTCAAAATAGATATCAAATAAGTCCAAAATAAGGTAGTAGAAGCCATAGGGGCACATGTCCCTTCTACGTCTATCAATCAATCAATCAAACAGTCAATGTACCATCAGTCGGTAATACGCAAGATGAGCACCCCATCTTTTTTTCAGAAACTGTCAGCTGCACAACGGCAAGGTGACAGTAGTGTAACGGTGGGGTGTCGACTGACCATGGCTGGGTTGCTGATCTTGCATATTTCCCCATCAGTCAATCAATCAATCAATTTCATTAAGTGTCAAGTCTGCTGGTAAGCTACAAGTTGTATAATCAACAATGAAATTGCTTACCAACATGAGTGAAGAGGTTCTTTGCAACTTTAAGAAGGTTCTTAATAGAAATAAAAATATACTTAATTTAATATTAATAAAACAAAGCTAAATATCCACCAAAGCTAGACAATTGATTTTTTATTACTAAAATTATGCTTGTCATGAGTGAAAATAGATACATGAAAACATCAAATCCAATACAGTATTTTATCCCTTGGCAAGTGAAGCCTTTGCCACTGTTAATTTTACAAATTTTGAGCTTTTGCTGCCTAGTGTCAAAGGCAAAGGCCTCACTTGGATAAAAAACGTTCCTGCCATACTGCTGAAAACCCATTTTATCACAAAGCCCAACCTTGATTTGGAGGAAAAATTGTTATGGCTACTCGTACAAATTCTACCCTGAGTGTTAGAGGTCCTCATGCTGTGGGTGGAAGATGCCACAGGTGCCAAAGAGCATGATGCTGCAGGCTCATCATAAGAGAATCTCTGTTCTCTCGCAGCAATGAATCCCATGACTGAGAAGCACTTAAGCAAGAGAGCCTCTGGAACCCAGGGTATACAAATTCAGGAAAAATCTTAAATTTTGGACGACTGGCAGTATGTATCAAAGCTTCACTGAGGTGTGTACCAACCTCTTGCTGTCTCTTTATGACCATTTCTTTCTCCCACTCCAGTGAATTGCCCAGTAAACCAGCAAGATTGCTGCAACAGAACTTGAGATTGGACTCATCTGCTGTTGTAAACCTGCAAAAAAGTCAATCATATAAAAGTATGAGTATAGGCCTGTCTTTCTTAATATTTAGGCATAAATAAGTCCTTAGCCTCACATTCATGCAGCTATGACCAAATTTAATGTATTTGCATACTTCCATGCACAGGCTTTTTGCTGCCAAACAAGCTTTATTTTATGCACCTTATTTGGTAAAACAAGCCAGCTTTGCATCGTGAACATGCAAATAAGAATCATTTCTATACTACTATTCCATGATGTTAATATTTTACATTCTAATCTTATGAGGGCTGACAGAAATTCCCTGACTTTTTGCCTGACTTTTGGGTAAATTGCAAAAATTCACTGACCAAAATTCCCTAACAGTTCCCTGACCTTGAAAAAAATTCAGAATTCACTGACTTTTTATGACCATGGGAACCCATGATATATCTGCCATAATAAATAATTAAATAATTAATCAGTGTATACCTATCAGCTGAAAGTTCCTTGTTAAAGGCACAGACAACAGCTATAATTTCATTAGACCTTGTGCTTACAACAGGTGCACAGAGTAAAGTCTGCACATAATGATCTGTTTTAAAACAAGAAGAAAAGCTGTCAGGGATGTCATAACTTTGAATTGAATTCTTTGATGAATTAGCTTAAAAGAAACCTTTCCCGAATTCGCTTGACTGGTTACAGAATAAAAGATTCAAGTCCAGGCTGGAGTTTTCAAATCCATACATTTACTACATTTGTCTACACCAGCCTTGCCTTGAATCTATTGTTCTGTGGTCAGTCAAGCGAATTCAGGAAAGGTCTATAGAATGGTTACATCATTTACCTGTAATTCTTACTAAGTCATGTCTTTCTTTTGTATCCTGAGAATACAACACATAAAAGTGATATCCTGGTCCATTATACAGCATGAAACTACCATTTAATGCATTTCAGCATTATAATCTTATCATTCAATACATTTATTATTTATTAATCTTTATTGTTAAGTGCCTAGAACAGACTTGGATAGGCGCTGTATAAATTGATCATCATCATCATCATCATCATGTATCATCATCATTATTTATTATTACATTGTATATTTAACAATTAAAACCCAAAGCCTGAATGGTCTATGAGTCAATAGGTGAAGGTGAAGGACGTCAATGAACTATTGACTCGTAGACCATGAGGGCGAGAGGTCTAATTTACGATTTTAGTCTTAGCTTACTATTCTGTCAAATGGATAGAAACAATTTTGAAATTAGGCTAAGAACACAAGTTAGCTGCCACTGTTTTGGTTTTCAAAACTGGCACTTTTCACTACTAGTGATCTATCACTAATAGACCACCCTTAGCTCAGCCAATCAGAGTGCAGGATTTGTGATAGACCATTAGTTAGGCTGTAGTGGTTTTGTCCCTTGCCTGATACACTGTGAGGATGGTTTTGACAACTCACCTTGGTTATATTACTAACAGAAAATAAGCTCTTGGATTTGATTGGTTCTTCAAAGATACTACCATCCACCTATTAATAGCAAATAAATATATATATATTGAATAAAAACACTAAATATTACCTTCTGGGATATATATACGGCATATATAGAGGGTTATATAAGCAGTTCTGATTACTCGCTACTCCCACACTCTGTGCGGTGGCAGGTCCAGGCCCACAACTCACTCTTTATTCATCAAATACCCTGTACAATTTGGAATTCGTCTTGGAAAACCAATAAACTATCACATATAGTTGGGTGTATACCATAAGGATAATAATAGTCTTATTCATGAAGACTACTAGTTAAAATATAATAAGGTTACTGAAAAAATTATCTCGATCAAGTGTAAGTTCACATTGAGCAAGGACCACACTGATCTAACTCTGGAATGTCACAACATATAAACTTCTAATTTACATAACTCTTCCTAGTTCCTCTCGTCCATATAGGAAATTATTTCTCTCTTCATTACCAACTGGTTGTCCATTACAAGAGAAGTACATTTCTTTTTTCCCCCCTTCTGATGCGCATCCAAGTGAGCCAAGATATTCAAATACTATACTCACCTCAATCCTTTTTTCTTCCTTTTCTGATTCATACTGTAAGAAATGATTTGAGTTTAAAGCAATTAAAACATAAAATGGTCTGCAAAAATCAAAGACAGTAGGTTCATTACCTTGTTGTAAAGCTCCCCTGAAGCTTGATCTAATATTAATAAAACTGCAGACTCTGAGTTCAATTCCTCTTTGACCTGGCAAACAAATATGTGAAAGAATAATGAATGAATGAATGAACGAACAAGGAACAAACAAATGGATGGATGGATGAATGAATGAATGGACAAATGAATGCATGAAAAAACAAACTTATGTATTTCAACAGCCGTATATTGTCCCCTAGAGTCATATCATGTCAAGGCAATCACTTTTTAAAACTAACAATGTTAATAAAACATGATTTTATGTGTCAAATCTCTTCCATGGCCTGTGTTTCAGTACATTCTCAATACTAGATGCCTTTTGTCTCAATTCAGATCTTGGTTCAACCCCACAGAGCTGCAACAATGCTGTTATTTACAGCCAATATCAAGTGTCAAAAGATAACATTGCAAGGTCATTTTACAGGTAACACTTTCAAATACAATACTTACAAATGAGCACATTTTTTTTGAAAATGTTTCTAATCCAGTTTCTATTGATTTAGCTGCAATCAAATGCAAAAAAAATACTTATATTTTACAACCATCACTACTGTATGGGGCTCTGTCATAAGGTTTGCTCCACATGCACTACCGCTACATTCTATGTTTACAACATACAACAATCAACTAACACGTTGATTTTTACGGAGGAAAACTGGAGAACCCAGAGAAAAACCCTTTTGGCAAGGGAGAGAACAGCACATCGAACAAACTCAACTCACACTTAACCCAGTCCAAGTCAGGGCTCGAACCCAGATCACAGTGGTGAGAGGCAAGCAGTAAACTGCTACACCACCCATGCCACTTAACAATAAAAATATCTGTAAGCTACAATATTAGTACAAGGGATGATGATAGATATTTACCAAAAGTATTAAGAAAAGTATCTTGTCTGTTGAAATAGTCCATCTTTTTTCTCCTGTCCAGAACTTGGTTGAAACAATTAATAATCTGTAGTAAATGAAAGAGATTAGAAAATTCATATTATAATAAATAGAAAAATTAAAGAAAGCATTAAGAAGATTTTGAAAAGGAGCTTGTGCCATTGTCTGACGTCGCTGTGCTGCTCTCATTGTCCTCATGCGTAAGGTCTCCATTGTTCCAAGACTGAGCCAGGGCTAAAAATAATGGCAGTTGCCGGTCATGATGACCGGCCAAAATAGCTCCAGCTCAATCATAACTCATTACTGGCTCAAAGTTACTGGTCAAAATGACCAGCAAAGCAAGGATTTGACTGAACAAGTTCCAATTCTGACGTGACATTTTCTGATGACTGGCTGGTATTTTTAACACTGTGAGTGATCATGGTTACCTCCTTAGATGGGTGTTGCTACCCTGCTAGTTGCACCCATGTTGCATTCAAGACATCTAACCTCTATCTTATCTTGTATTGACTATTTAACAGCATAGATTTAAAAGTATGAAGTGGCCTATTTTTTGATGAATGTTTATCAAAAGCAGTACCTGATTTTCTGCAAAGTCCTGACCAGCTTCTAATTCTTCTGTGTATGAACATACTGTCTGTAAGAAAGAGAAAATATTCAAAGTTCAGGTTGCATCTTTGATGGGAACTCAAATCAATCTCTTTGGGATACTTACAACTACAACCATACAAACTTGACCATCTTCATTTAATAGAGGAGACAGCATTACTAAAAATAATCAGAAATTAAAGAAAAATTTGTAAGCTTCACATATCAATACACCGTTATCAATGTGTAAAATAGAGAAGCAATGTGCAACATAATTTTTCATGACAGAGGTGACTGTAAAGGGCGTCTACCAGATAACGAAAGTGTCTGTTGGCATAAAGCATGACTGGTCATGACAGTTTTGTGTCTTGTTAAAGGCATGTGGTATCAATAGTGTCAGAATACCATGCTCAGCACTTCAAATAATTGCCAGTCAGTCTCCATTCATGATGACCAGAGACTTGTATTACTGGCTGTCAGTTTAGTGTTAGTTTTAGCTTGGTTATCACCTCATTTCTGACTCAATGTTACTGGTCAAAATAACCGGCAAGACAAAGATTTGATCAGACAAGTTCCAATTCTGGCCGGATATTGGCCGATGACCGGCCATATTTTAAGCATATTTGATTGTTAAAAATACAGGATTTATAAATTGATCATAATTATTATAGAGTACCTTGCTGATTATTATTATTATCATAATTTAAAGTTGTGACTGATGGCAACAAGACTGTAAGTGGATCATCACTAGGGAGATCATCTATTTGCAGTTTCTTCTTTTCCAGAACTACTTGTCTACAAAACAAGGACAATATACCATATAATAAAGTTTGAACCTGTTATAACATGCATCAAGAGTTCTATTCTACTGCTCTAAGCACATGCTTGCATGATGAAAAAGTGGGACAGTATTTCATAAAATATGCTATATTTTAATATTGTAATTTTCTTGCCAAGCATAATTTTTATTAAATATTTAAGATCTCGCACCATTAAGCTAATTCAGAATCAAATATAACATAACATAATTACTCGTTTAAGTGCTGCCCCTGATTAAGCACCACCATGATGAAAAAGTGGGACAGTATTTCATAAAATATGCTATATTTTAATATTGTAATTTTCTTGCCAAGCATAATTTTTATTAAATATTTAAAATCTCGCACCATTAAGCTAATTCAGAATCAAATATGCTATATTTTAATATTGTAATTTTCTTGCCAAGCATAATTTTTATTAAATATTTAAGATCTCGCACCATTAAGCTAATTCAGAATCAAATATAACATAACATAATTACTCGTTTAAGTGCTGCCCCTGATTAAGCACCACCCTTGATTAAGCGCGGCATATAAGAGCAAAATATCAAAGAGCACCACCTCAAATAAGTGCTTCCCCCAAATAACCACCGCAACCAAAACATTAAAAATCTAAAGAGCGCCATGGTGCTTAATCAAGTAAATAAGGCATTTTACAAAAAACTGTCCCCTTTTTTCATCATGTGAGCATACACTTAGAACAGTAACGTTGAACTCCTGATGGGTCTATGGGTACAAAAAAAAACTTGATCAGCAACAAATTTAAAGAAAGGTAAATTCGAAGAAATTTTGAAGCAAATTTTAAAAAAATAATGAAAATCATTTTCAAATTTGTTGGTGGAATTTATTTCCAAACCTCTTTTTCTTATTTTAGAGGCCTCTTTTTTTATTTTATGGGTCAATGTTTTTTTGTTTTCGATGTTCAACCCTGTTCAACCGATGTTCAACCCTAGGATGTAGGAGTTGTTCAGTATTTACAGAGGTGTACATGTATACGTGTGAAATTTAGCACCATCACCCTATAAGAGGTGGAATATTATATCAAATAGTTGATTCAATATATTTACAACAAGGTCCACGGATAATAAATTTGAAAACTGCAATTGTTAGGTTTTAAGTATTTATATAAGTATTTATAAGTGCCTTATACCTTGAAATGCCCTTTTTAGGTAGCCGAGGTATGTTAATGACATCTTGGCTCAAGGCTTCTAGTTCATCACTAACAGGATTAAATATAAATACTAATACATCAATCTGAAAAGAAATGCAGAAAAGAAAATCATGAATATGGTAAAAAATTGTGGAAATGGGATGGGATGGGGTATTGATAAATGGAGAGAGAGAGAGAAAGGGATGAGAGGATGGATGGATGGATGGATGGATGGATGGATGGATGGATGGGTGAATGGATAAATTAGTGGATGAAATGAAATTGGTAAGGTCAATAATGGACAGATACTGTAGGATGGTAGATAGCATTGCATTGAATGGATGGATAAAAGAAAAATATGAAAAAATAATGGAAATGGAATGGGATAGGAGATTGATAAATGGAGTGAGAGGAAAGGAAGAGTGGATAGATGGAGAGAATGATAGACAAATGGAAAGTGGGTGGATGGATGAAAGAATAGATATAGTGATGGATAAATGCATGAGATGGGATTGAAGAGACGAAAGACTCCATGGATTAATGAATGCATATAATATCTATAGACAGAAAAGGGAAAAAATGAACAAGTTATTCACCAAAAGGAATTAATTGCTATTTTTTGAATGAAAAGTGAGTAGTGAAATTTAAAGGATGAATAAACAAACCACTGATAAATGAATAAAAAAAAAGATGGCCTAAACGAACAAATAGAAACTGTCAATAAAAAATACCCTCTAGCCATGAAAATAATGGCATCTGAAGGATTGCATGAAGAATTACAATATTTGAGTTCTGGTATGCTGTTATCTACCATGAATAATGATGAAAGTGACTTAAACATATCTTGAACATGTCAGATTCTTGGACACGATTCTAGATTACAATCTTAGTCCATTAAAACATACTTAAATAAAAAACAGTCAGAAGTAGGCAAAGTCAGTCTAAATATTTTTGAAAGATATGTCATTTTTTTACTGAACAATGATGAATTTCCTGATCATTTTTCATTGATATGATCGATGGAAGTACTACAGTGTTCCCACTCATCTGGAAAAATAGAATTCCCTGACTTTTCCCTGACAAAAAAATTTTTTTCACTGACCACAATGTTCACTTATTTTAAGAAAAAATATATTAATAAGGTAGAAAGCCCAACTAAGAATTTAAAACGATTTTGTGAAGGTTGACAGAAATTCCCTGACTTTTGGGTAAATTGCAAAAATTCACTGAACAAAATCAAAATTGCCTGACCTTGAAAAAAATTCAAAATTCACTGACTTTTCCCTGACTGTGGGAGCCCTGGTACTAATTCTAACAAGCAAAATGCTTTTGTTTTTACGTTTTTAGAAAAAGATAAAAATGCATTATTATTGACCACTAGTAACAAGACATTATGCCCTATAATAAAAGCTGTGGGTATAATTCTTTCTTTAAAAAATCAGCATTGAATGCAATGAAATTTTTTACAAGTTCAATTTTCGTAGCCCACATACCCAATTTCAATTCAAATGGATATAATCATAATTACATTATTTTAAGGCTTTAAAATTCCTTAGCCAAAGTTATTGGCATTAAAGAGCAAACAGACCTATTAGGCTAGCTTAAGGTTAAACTTTTTATAATAGTCAAATAATCCTTTACTTTTTCGTTTAAATAAAATCAACAAAATAAATGGCTTGTGTGTAATTATGAGGATAGTGTATGCCGGTAATACTAATACAGGCGGCAAAGGGTCGCAAGCAACGCTACTGAAGTCATAAAAAAAATGACTCAGAAAAATCAAGAAAAATTTATTATAAAGATTTAAGGGTTTTAAGAAAGAAATTATTTTAAAGATTTAAAGGAAATTCAAAAGCAATGATTTAAATGAATAAAATTTAGCATGAATTATTCATTTATGGTTTAGCCATATTTATTTTGATTAAAGTAATTATAGAATAGTAATTTTTTTCTCACATACACTAGTCAACTACATTCGATATTCTATGTATACAACTCTGTTTGATTCTAAGACTTCTGTTTTCCCATCAGAAATGTCTTGGACATATGGTTTTTCTTGCTTGCCTGTCAGGGTAATATCAATACTAGTGTGTCTTTTTAACTATTACTGGTAAAAAAAACTTGATTTATAAGGAATGGCAACTGGTTTGAAATTGAAATGCATTACTTATACTCAAACAAATAAACAAAAAATTAATGAACAAGCCTTTGAGGTAAAACAGAAAAATTTTAGAATAAAAGTTTGTTAATGGGAGAACCTTGAACGAACATAATTAAATCAAGAATCAAAGTTTTGTTATCCCAAAATTGTTTCTTTTTTAAAGAAAAGGATATTATCTTGTGGTTTACATCAATTTGATGGTGAACTAATGGATGGCACGCTCAAGAAATGTGTGATTTGTAGGTGCTTTACATTTCTAAGCACCATCCTTAAATACTTTGAGTTATTAGCACCTTACTTGAGCAAAATAATTACTATAGTATATAAGGTTAAAAAAGACGGCACTAAACAAAATGAACAGTTTTATATATTACATGGATATATGTAAAAAGAGTGAAGAGAAATACAATATTTTCTTTACATGTTTATTTGTGATCATTGAGTAATTCCAGCAATTCTAGAAAGTAGAATTAAAATCTTAATCCAATGGGAGCAGTATTATTTCAAGTAGTTGATGAATAGGAGCTAAAATGCTGTTAAATTGGGAGATTTATTATATTTGCCTCTCCTTGGACTACATTTATAATGAGCCTTTAGACTTCCTAATGGCTATGCAAATCCATCTTCCTAAATACAAGCTTGAATAATTGAAGATCAACTGACACTTTCTTGAAAGGCAATTTAAGGGCATTATATTGGGAAGTTCCTTAAGAATTGAAATGTCATGTATTCTGACGACAAACTGTCTGACCTGACGTCAGCCAGTTAATGGTAAATACACTGAGTAATAAACACGAACCAATAAACACAAGCCAATTGGTTGGACAATCCAAAAATTAACAGATACCAAAACAATGTCTATGAATACAAATCATTATAGCTTTGATTGACTTTGATAAAAAAAACAGAAGACTTTTTGAATATTTAAAGCTCACAGAAAGTACTAGGTGTGACAATTAATATAAAGTCTGACAATAAAGATTTGAAAAAGTCATGCAATGGTTGAGGCAAGTTAAGCCTTAGATTCTTCAACGCTTAAGGGAAATGCGAGCATTAGTTAGGAATTTAGTCCTATTATTCTCCTCTTAATGGGTTGATTGGGATTTTGATCCAAAACTTGTGTTAATTTAGATGAATGGGGTAAGCCAAACATTGGAAAACCCAAACAGCTTGAGGGATGTTTTGGAGATTTCCAGTGTACATGGTAACCTTAAAGGTACCATTCTTGATATTTCATTGCTAGCACTTGACAACAAGGACATACATATGATTTGTGGTGAGATACAAGAGAGTCCAAAAAAAAGGCCTGTATGCACCCCTGATTCAAGAAAACCTGCTGAAATAAGAAAATGTATTTACATCAAAATATTATCAGTGTTTTGTCTCTATGATATGCAGATCGCTTAGGGTCGCATAATTTGTGTCGAAAATGGTTAGCGAATGAGGAACTCCTAAAGGAAAGGATAGTCTTCCAAAAACCAATAAAATTAATAGGATATTGAGTTTTGTTTTGAAAAACAATATCTGTGAAAAGCGACATGGAAAAATCCTGATAACCACGATCGAGATTCGAGACATGCAGATTGAAATATCCAGCTTCACCTAAAAAATAAAATATTGGTCTCACGGGGGCATTTAAGTCTGTTACCATAGATCTCAAAATAAAAAGGAGGGAAAGATTGGCTGTATTCATAGCGTTAAAGCTCCCATGATAGATTTACCGAGATTTGGACCAATATTGAATTGAGTAACATGTTATTTTTTTGTAATATCAGCTGGTACCAGGATTAAAGTATTTTATTTGTTGTGTTCACACGTCAATATTTTTTGCCACTCGTCCCAACTAAACCCTACACGTCTATTATTATTTATTTCCAATGACCATCAGATTAAGAAATTTTCTCGTTTCGAGGATTAAGTCATTCTTCTCGACCCTCTAAGTATTACTAATGGTGAATTCTTGGAGTTATTGTCGCCTTGCTGCGACTAAACAAAATATTTCTATGCTAAAATAGTAAACGACAATAATATTATAACGAGAGCGTCCTACGAAAAAGAGTAAATATACAGTTTAGCACGCTTTTCAATAAAAGATATTTTACTTGGTGCGAAAAATACTGTTATCGAAAGAAAGGCAGACACAGTAAAATTTTAATTACATGCTGCTGAGAGATAGATCTAGGAAATTAGAAACAGAAATTGATATTTAGAAAATATCGTACGTAAGGAAACAAACAACAAGAACGCAAAGGAGTTTCCTTGACAAATTGACTTGCAGTTCCGCAGAGTTCGGTTAGCCAGCTAAATCAAACAGGAAAACGGGTTTAAAAAAGGCAAAAGGAGATTCTAGAAGATAGAGTAGCTGGTTGTACCTTAATAATTACGATAAAATGACTTTCAATAGTAAAGTAATCAGACCGTAGAAGTGTGTATGACAACTACCACTTTACATCTCAAAAAGACAACAACTACATACGCAAACGACAGGTAAACACAGCTCTTGAACGATGCACCACATAAAAAAATTACTCACAGCCTCAGGTAGCAGGCAGTGAAGAAGCGTCTCTGCCGATATCGTAAAAGAAAGAAGATCTTTTGCCGTGCAAAGACCCGCTAGAGCATCCTGAAAAAAAGAGAGAGAGAAAGAGACAACGTAAGCTAATTTAACTTTAGGTTGAACCGCCAAACCAACACAATACTCAAAGTGTAAAACTGTACAGTCGACAAAGCCACAACTTCAATGAATTGTAAAGAGTGGAGCTGAAGCTTCGACGTCTTTATGACTAAATAATACAAGCGGAGAAAATTGGTTTAATGTGATTGCAGGCAGCAGAGCCAAAAACGTCTCTAACCTGAGCCTGACTTGTCAGCCATACTCCTCGACTCTCCTCCTTCCCAGAAACATTCAAAGCTAAAGCCTTGAGCTTCTTCGACAGGTAAAGCAGAGCAGACACGATCATCTGGTGGAACACAAGCACCATGTTGGCACAAAGTAAACTTTGTACACAAGTTAAAAAACGTCCAAGAAGAGTGATTTTTGAAGTGAACGTGGATCAAAAGATTACTTCAGTCACTCACTTCCAGCCAACAAACCCGCGCTAATGTTTGCATCCAACCCCAAATATGGGCATGGAGAATTAAAATCCTCCAACCTGATTGGTTAATCCGTTTTGAACTTCCAACGTACCACCCATCCCCCTATCTTTACCATCCATAAACTTCTTAACTTTACTTAAAAAAACTATATCAAATTAATTTATCATTCGTATATCATACGTGAATTTTTTTTACTAGATTGGGTGTCGTTTATGCCTTTGAAAATAGATTGAATTTTGGCAACGGATATGACTTTGATACTGAATGTCATAATTGACTTTTTGGGGGGTCTACTACGTCGCATCTCATTTGTTGAAGGGATATTTTACGCTTTCTTTAAGTGACCCGACAACGTCCTGGGAGTTCTTTGCTGTTCTCTCTTTTTAAATACACGTCTATGTTTTGAGTTTGCCTAGAATTACAGTCTTACTGTTATACATTTTAACACCTCCTTTTAATGCCGAACATCAGTAATAATTAATTTTATTGGGAAACAATTTACTAAGAAGTTTTCTAAAACAAACCTTTTCAAAAGAGACAAGTTTTTTTATGTGTTGTGTCGTGTTTTTGATGATGTTAGGCTTCAAATGACAATGTTAATTATAAAACTTTTGACAAACAAATGTATCTTTTAGGTTGTCAGCCAGACCGTTCATTAACTCAAAATAATATTTCCCTAATCCGCAATTTGAATTTTACCGAGACAAGTCAAGAAGCTGGAAAAAAAAACTAGACAATAATAGTTAGTTTGAATAAAGTGGCAAAATATAATGTTTTTTTATGCCATCACGAGACCGACAGGACATGGTATGACGTCATATACCGTGGAAGTTCCGATTGAAACCGTCCACGGCTTAATGTAAATCGATCAAACAATTTTTTGTGGTAAAACAGAGGAGAATTTAATCCGTTCATCTTAATTGGTGTGGATATTTGTGGTATATACAGTAAGAAATTGTGGTCTCTAGATAAATGTATAAAATAATAAAAATTCCTAAAACGCAATTTTTCTAACCATCATAGGAGTTGGTAAGGGTATGACCGCTTTTCCGCCACAAAACCACGAGAAAGACGGTATGCATGCAAACGGGAGATCAGCCATTGGTTTTACCCAGAAATAACAACACAAAGCTTCTTTCAGTGGAACAAAGGAATGTCACGAAAGTTCTTAATTGGCAGGTCCGGTGAGATTTAGTGGATTAAATAGGATAAAGTAAGTTTGCACAATAGAAGCGTTGGTGTTAGAGTTTGCCACGAAATCTCATGGCCAAGCAAGAGGGTCCTGAAGGGGTTAAATGGGAACTGGGATTCGCCTTTTTTGGGCTAGGAAAATGGTTTTTCATGCACTGGGACTGTGATTTAGCCATCACTCGGAATGGGGGATTTTGCAAAATGTTGGGCTGGGAAATGGGATTAAGATCCCCCTCCCCCTTTCAGGACCCTCAAGCAAGGCTGACATCAGTGCTGTATCATGGACGGACTAAAGTCAAGACTAAACTAGAGTGCAAACATTATATCATGGAACAGTACTACAGGGCCGTAGCTACGATGAGGCAAGCGAGGCATTTGCCTCGGTAAAATTTCAGATATTGTTATTTGTTTAGTTTTCTTTAATTCTTAAAGAATGAAAACAAATTCTCTTCTTTTCCTTTGCTAAACAGCACTAACGAAACAATAAAGAACAATATAGACATCTGAAGCACTTAATTTGTACTAATTTAGTTTGAAATAAATTTAGACGGTTTCACGGTTACTAGTAAGTGAAAAACTCAACTCAACTCAACTCAACTCAACTCAACTCAACTCAACTCAACTCAACTCAACTCAACTCAACTCAACTCAACTCAACTCAACTCAACTCAACTCAACTCAACTCAACTCAACTCAACTCAACTCAACTCAACTCAACTCAACTCAACTCAACTCAACTCAACTCAACTCAACTCAACTCAACTCAACTCAACTCAACTCAACTCAACTCAACTCAACTCAACTCAACTCAACTCAACTCAACTCAACTCAACTCAACTCAACTCAACTCAACTCAACTCAACTCAACTCAACTCAACTCAACTCAACTCAACTCAACTCAACTCAACTCAACTCAACTCAACTCAACTCAACTCAACTCAACTCAACTCAACTCAACTCAACTCAACTCAACTCAACTCAACTCAACTCAACTCAACTCAACTCAACTCAACTCAACTCAACTCAACTCAACTCAACTCAACTCAACTCAACTCAACTCAACTCAACTCAACTCAACTCAACTCAACTCAACTCAACTCAACTCAACTCAACTCAACTCAACTCAACTCAACTCAACTCAACTCAACTCAACTCAACTCAACTCAACTCAACTCAACTCAACTCAACTCAACTCAACTCAACTCAACTCAACTCAACTCAACTCAACTCAACTCAACTCAACTCAACTCAACTCAACTCAACTCAACTCAACTCAACTCAACTCAACTCAACTCAACTCAACTCAACTCAACTCAACTCAACTCAACTCAACTCAACTCAACTCAACTCAACTCAACTCAACTCAACTCAACTCAACTCAACTCAACTCAACTCAACTCAACTCAACTCAACTCAACTCAACTCAACTCAACTCAACTCAACTCAACTCAACTCAACTCAACTCAACTCAACTCAACTCAACTCAACTCAACTCAACTCAACTCAACTCAACTCAACTCAACTCAACTCAACTCAACAAGTCCACGCATGCGCATTTGACAGTCCTTCAAATTTTCCCGCCATATTTGATTTGTCATGCGCGAGTCAATATATTCGAATCGAAGATGGCGACGGCTAGCGATGAGAGAGTTCAATCCTTAAAACAGACCTTGATCGAAAGCCTAACAGCGATTCTTTCGCCGAATCAGGAAATAAGAAGAATTGCAGAAGACCATCTTAAAGTTCTAGAGGTTACAGAAGGTATGAAATAGTAAAAATCGAGTATCAACTCCAAGAAAACTGCTTAGAAATTTGTGTACATAATGTGTTGTGCCATGTGAAATGTACATAAGTCGGTCTAGCTGGTAATCTACGAGATATGTCTTGACGAATCACGATCGTATAGTCGCCAGAGGCATAAAATACGATCTCTAAGTGCATTTCATGCCCAGCTATTTGATCTTTCGTTTGTATTTAGCTTAAGAGCTTATATCGATTGTGAAATGTATTATCCAAAATAATATTGCATATAAAATTAATGTCATTCTCCCTTATTAAAGAACTGAAGCTGACTGAAGGTGTTAGTTCAGGATAACATTATTGAATATTTTGAAAATCATAATTTATGGTTCCAAAAAATGTCCATGCCTTGTTTGAGTGGATTGATGGTATCCCCCCCCCCCCCCCCCCCTTCCCTACCCTTCAGGTTTTAAGGGGGGTCTGTAGAATCAGGACCCCATTTTTGGTTTCATATTATAAGTTTTTCCACAACATAGATTGGTGGTAGAGTGAATTAAAAAACTGGGATTGGGGGAGGGGGAGTGAGCATGGTTATATACCCAAATAATCCATGGGTATAATAATTGAAATCTGCCGCCTGCATTTATTAGCTCTATATTTAACCACTATATATCCTAGCAGATATATCACCTACATGTGCCGTCACATGATGGTTCAAAAGTCCCCAAATAGTCCCCTTCACAGATCCCTGCACCATCTTGAAAGGTAGCCAGGCCTTTGCATCGAAGCCAGATGAACCGGAAGCTTGCAATGATAGAGACATGTTAATATTATTGTCCAAGGTTTTCAAAAATAGGTCTCTATCATTACAAGGTCACCATTCGTCTCGCTTTAATATAAAGGCCCAGCTACCATTCAAGATGGTGCAGGGAACTGTGAAGGGGACTATATTCCTGCATAATGATGTTATTATCAATGAGATCAAAGCCTTTAGAGAAATCTGTGAAGAAAATCCAGTTTCAATATCAGATTTCCTTTGCACATTTTTCTAAAGGCTTTGATCTTATCTTATTGATCATAACATCTTTATAGTCTTGTATGTTTTTTTCTGTACATGTATTATTATAATACATAGTATATATGTTATGGCCAATCAAGATAAGAGTTTCATTTTCTTACAGTGCTTTTCATAATTCTGCGACCTAACCAACTCCAGATGTCTGGCATTTTGGCTTCTGTCAATCAAACTCAATTGACAATTCCCATGCGAATATGGCTGTCGAGAAATTTCTGCGACTCAGCAGCCATTTTCACGTGGGAATTTATTTATCCCTTACAATCGGATGAGCTTGGCCCTTCATAGTTTGATTGACAGAAGCTGAAATGCCAAAGGCTTAAAGGCAGTTAGGTCACAGAATTATGAAAAGTGCTTTAATATCAATTTCTTTAATAATATAGAGTTTGGTGTGCATCTCGCTGAGTTGACTGTTGATGTACGTGAAGCCTTAGCAATCAGACAGGTATTTGAAAATTTTTCATTCATTTTATCAATATGAATAATTATATTTTTATCTTAACTTTTTCTTGGAATATTTTTGTGATTGACAGCTTGCATCAGTCATTCTTAAACAGTATGTGGAAGCTCATTGGTGTCAGGACTCAGAAAAATATCATCCTCCAGAGACGACAGAAGCAGTAAGCCTGTGCTTTCAAGTTCCTTGTTGAAGTGAATTGTGGATGATTTTGAAGTTTATTAACAATTGCATTTTATTATTATCAGGCTAAAACAGAAATCAGAAGACTGCTTCCTGCAGGTTTACAGGAGTCAATCAGTAAAGTTAGATCAAGTGTAGTAAGTAATGATTTTTGATCATAACGGTAAATTTCTGTATGTTTTCTAGTATATTTTTTCTGTCAAATGTCAAATTTTTTTTTATCAAAAAACTATCCATATCTCTCTAAAGGACTGTTCATTTTTACCAAGGAGAGGGGCCCACTAGGATTGTAAAAAGTCAGGCTCAAGGGGGGGGGGGGGCACACAAGAGAATTTGGAACTCAAGCTGCATAGCATGTTCACACTAAAACAGAATGGAAAACAAGGGAGGGGCATTTTTATATGCAGCAATAGAGAGGGCAGTCAGATTTAAATCGTATCTAGGTTACCAAGCAGGGGGGAGGCAACCCAACCCAACCCCAACAGATAGAGATAAATTTAGGGCAGCCATCAAAGTGGCCGCGTCACTGCAGTGATATGCCAAACACACACATAGGTTACCAAGTGAATCCCACTGCCCTGATAAAAAATGAAGGGTCTCTAATGGAGTGGAGTTATACTTACATCTTTGTACAACCAGCGAGTTCCATAGAATTGAAATCGTCTTTGAAAGCTCATTAGACATGAGTCTCTGGTTCACCAAATTAAGCACTTTCTATATGTGATCAATATAAAGTGTAAAATATATTTGAAAATAGAGACATTAACCAGAAAACATCTACATTATTGATAAAATATATTATGTTACAATATTTCCTGGTCTTGTTGTTTCATATTTATAGGCATATGCCATATCAGCTATTGCTCACTGGGATTGGCCGGATGCTTGGCCTGAACTATTTGGACAGCTAATGCAAGCACTAACTAGTGGCGATGCTAATCTTGTACATGGAGCAATGAGAGTACTGACAGGTATGCTGAATGCTATAGAGGCTTTGCATCATCACGTGATGGCAGCATGACAGGAGGCAGGAACAATTGAATCTGGTCTAATATGATTTACATGAGAAAGAATTCAGTTTCCCAGGGGGGAAAGACTCTATTGTTCCTGCCTCTTGTCATGGCTGCCATCATGTGATGGTACAAAGCCTCTATTGCCGCGAGTTTGGAAACAAGGGTGGTCAGGGGCAGATCCAGGAACTTTAGAAGGGGGTGATTATTACCACAGAAACTAAGATCAAGACTTTTCTAGATGGAGAGTGAAGTTTTTGCTTTCTAAAAAAATGACTTTTTTTCTCAGAATTCTGCAGAGAAGTAACAGACAACCAGATCTCGCAAGTTGCTCCAGTGATTCTACCAGAGATGTATAATATATTTGTTCAAGACCAGGTCAGTCAAGTAATACTGGAGATGAACTGAAGCAATAGAAAATATACACGAATGCGGTGTCAAGTTATAAAGCATGCTGGGTTTGCAGAACATGAGAGAATGTATACTGACAATCTCCAAGCCACTGCTTTATGACTGCACAGGGGAAGTATTAGACTAAGTTTACATTGAAGCCAAAACTAGTTCAAGGTTGAAGGAGGTGCTTGGGTTCACTAGGAAACTTCCTAAAGTAAATTTTTCTGTGCTAATCTTAAGATTTCTACAAGTTTCATTTGTCATATTTACCTCAGGCTTATAGCATCAGGACAAGATCAAGGGCTGTAGACATCTTTAACACTTGCGCGGGACTTATCTGTGCCATGACTGACTATCAGAAGGTAAACAAATGATGCAAATAATTTTGAGGGAAAATATAGTGATAAAACTCACTTGAAATAAAACTTGTTTTGAACCTGTATTACAAGATGCCTCAGATAGATATTTCCAGCTTTTCCCACAGCTTTGGTTTTATGATGGAAAAAAATAGAAATAAAACCTGTTTTGAACCTGTTTTTTTAGGATGCCCCAGAAAGATACCTGTTCCCAGTCCTTCCTCAGTTTGTCCAAGCTTTCACCCAGTTTCTTTCTATGCCTGACAGCTTGACGTCTGACTGTGGGCTCAAAATGGAAATACTCAAGGTAGGTGTTGGAGGAGTTTCAACGTAAGTACCAGTAGTGCAAAGGATCAGAAATAGAATCAGAAACAACCATTGGGCTGGTCAAAGCTGGGGCATAATCCTAATTCACAGATTGAACCCTGAAACAACCTCTGGGCTGATCTAAGTCAGGGCATGGCTAACTCACAGATTGAACCCTGAAACAACCTCTGGACTGATCTAAGTCAGGGCATTACTAACTCACAGATTGAACCCTGAAACAACCTCTGGGCTGATCTAAGTCAGGGCATGGCTAACTCACAGATTGAACCCTGAAACAACCTCTGGACTGATCTAAGTCAGGGCATTACTAACTCACAGATTGAACCCTGAAACAACCTCTGGGCTGATCTAAGTCAGGGCATTACTAACTCACAGATTGAACCCTGAAACAACCTCTGGGCTGATCTAAGTCAGGGCATGGCTAACTCACAGATTGAACCCTGAAACAACCTCTGGACTGATCTAAGTCAGGGCATTACTAACTCACAGATTGAACCCTGAAACAACCTCTGGGCTGATCTAAGTCAGGGCATTACTAACTCACAGATTGAACCCTGAAACAACCTCTGGGCTGATCTAAGTCAGGGCATTACTAACTCACAGATTGAACCCTGAAACAATCTCTGGGCGGATGTAAGTCATGGCATGGCTACTCCGAAATTAAATTGGAATTTAGCTTGTTAGGTTTTGCAGAGGGAGGAAAACTGGAGAACCCAGGGAAAACACATTAATCACAGGAGAGACCTAACAAACTCTACTCACATGTGATGCAAAGTCCAGAAATCAAACCTAAAACCCCAGAGGTGAAAGTACTGTTCCACTACCTATTTCCCCCCATTTGATCTGTTGACAGTTATATATTCTTAATTCTAGGCTCTCACCACCTTGGTCAAAAATTTTCCCAAACAAACAAGTCAATACCTGGGTGACATTCTTCCTCATGTGTGGAACACATTAACTCAAAGTGCTGAAAAATATGTCAAAGCAGTAGTTAATGATACAGAAGATGCTGATGATCCTGTGGATTCTGATGGTAAGGTTTGAAACTGATCGTGGTCGGCATATCCCTCATTTTGTTACCTCCCTTTCTCAAGCATGAGTTCAGTACAACTTTAACTCTGGCCAATTACAGCTTGTGTTAACTGTAACGAACCCCCTAAATGAGGAATACCAAAGCCCTTAATTTGAACTCCCCTCACTTTTCGGGGGGGGGGGGGGGGGGGGGTTCAGCAGTTTGGCAGTCGAAACCCCCTAACCAAAACTTCTAAATCCCCTTGCCAAAATCCTGGTCTATTCTAGTTAATGTACTAATAATATGGAAAACTTACTTACAAGTACTTGCATGCTTGCTCAGCAATGGCTGTAACTATTCTGTTATATGGTACATGTTTATTTCTAACTTCCAATTCTCTTGACAGGTGAGGTGCTTGGATTTGAAAACCTAGTGTTTGGCGTTTTCGAGTTCATTCATGGGCTGGTTGAAACACCGAAATTCAAAAAAATTGTCAAGCAATTCCTGAATGAGCTGATATATTTTCTCCTACTTTACATGCAGATCACCGAGGAACAGGTAGAAAATGCCATTGACTTCCTTGCCCAGCAGTTGACTTCTTTTCATTCATTTTTATAAAATAAAAAGATATACTAGATATATTGGGTGGCATTGGTGACATCATCTTTCACTGCTGTGAGTCCAACCAGTCGGGTCGCTGGTTTGAGCGCTGTGGACACTAATGTGAATTGAGTTTGTTTGATGTGTTTTTTCTCCCTTACCATGAGGGGTTTTTCCGGGTTGGTTCTCCAGTTTTCCTCCGTCCATAAAAATCAACATGTGGGCTGAGCACTGTGTGCAGTAAAACAGTAAATGAATGTACTGGTAGTGAGTATGAGTGAAAGCTGTCAAAATAAGAGATGATGATGATGATGATGATGATGATGATGATGATGATGATGATGATGATGATGATGATGATGATGATGATGATGATGATGATGATGATGATGCATCATGATGATGATGATGATGATGATGGTGATGATGATGATGATGATGATGATGCATCATGATGATGATGATGATGATGATGATGATGATGATGATGATGATGATGATGATGATGATGATGATGATGATGATGATGCATCATGATGATGATGCATCATGATGATGATACATCATCATCATCATCATCATCATCATGAGGAGGAGGAGGAGGAACATACCCACCCACACACAAGTTGATTGGATCTGTTAGTTTAAACAAAATGTTTTTGTTTGAAAACTGTATGAATAGAAAACTAAGAGTAACTTTAATTTTAGATCCAAGTGTGGACAGCCAATCCCAATCAGTTTGTTGAAGATGAAGATGATGATACTTTCTCCTACTCTGTGCGCATAGCAGCTCAGGATGTCTTGTTGGTTTGTATCTTGTTGCTTTTTTTGTTTTAACTACAGAACAGACCTCTTTAGACCTCTTTCTCTTGAGAATAATATTCTTTGTTTGAGTTGTATCCATCATATTCATGTGTCTTCTCATGCACAACCATTAAACAAAGAAATGATACTCTAGGGAATGACACATGGTCTGAAATGGGAAAACATTGCTTTGAGAAAGTCTTCTGCGTGGCATGTAACTTAGATAACCAGTGGAATCCATATTTTTCAGGCTGTGTCTGCAGAATTCAAGAACGACAGCGCTGTAACATTAGCAAACGCTGTAACAAGACATGTAGAAGAAGCAAATAGTAATAGACAAAAAGGAGATGCCAACTGGTGAGTTATACTTAGTCATCTTCATAAATGCGCAACCCATTCCTTCCTTCCTTCCTTCCTTCCTTCCTTCCTTCCTTCCTTCCTTCCTTCCTTCCTTCCATCCCTTCGTTCTCTACGTTACACTTTGTTTGTTTGTTCATTTGTTTGTTTGGTCTTCATCGTGCCTAAAGTAGAGAAAATGACTGTCTAGTTAATAGGTAAATAAAAGAGAAGCTAAGGATTATTTCTTTTCTTTTCTTTAGGTGGAAGATCCACGAGTCGTGCATGCTTGCCATGGGATGCGTCAAGACCCTACTAACCGACAAAATCGCTCGAGAAGACCTGATTTCCTTTTTAAATAATGTCGTGTTGAGGGGACTACAGGAATCGGGTGTGTGACAAAGTTTATAACTGACAAAAGGCCTAAAAATTTTACTGACAAATAAGCGAATTTTTTACTGACAACTGACTAGACACTCATTACTGGATTCTAACTTAAGATTATATTATGTGTTTTTTTCTAGTTTCTCCGTTTCTCGTTGGTCAAGCCTTGTGGGTTGGAAGTCGGTTTAGTCTCATGATGGATGAACAGTTGTTAAACAAGTAAGTGAGCTATTGGCGGCAATGATCGGCGGCTATGAGGACACTTGCGTGGGGCAACAAGTGATGGGATAACGCGGGGATAAGCCCCTGCGATTGTCTTCTTTCTATGATGAACTCTTGTTCCCAATAGTGAGGTATTTTTTACCGTTTGTTCTGAGCGCGCTACCCTACTTGGCAGAAGTTTCCTTTTTCTCTCCTCTACGAGAAGAGTAGAAAAACAGGAGACCTCTGTCAAGTGGGTTACGCGCGTGTGCTTTAGTTAGGACTCGTTTTATTGTGTGCAAAGTTGCGCTGACAATATGAAGGTGCGGTAATACGAGCAACAAAATCATGCAGCTTGTCGCGTAACATTGTTGTGTTGCAAGTTGCAGAGCGAATGTTGCTCGTATTACCACCCCTTGTAACAGCAAAATTTTGCTGCGCGACTTTGTTGCAGAAGTAGAAGTTCTTTCTACTCTCTGCAACAAAGAAAATTTGTAACGCGCCTGGTGGTAATAAGAGAAGCTTCCCTCTGCAGCTTGCAGCGCATAAATTTTGCACGACAAGTTGCACGATGTTGTTGCCCGTATTACCGCACCTGAACGTCATCGATCAGAACACGCCAGGTGACTTTGAGGAGTCAATACGAAGTGTTCTTTCCTGTACATTATTACTTTTTTCTTGTCAGCTTTTTACAAGCATCTGTCAGTGGTTTACAGTCTACACAGCTTCCAGCCGTCAGAATATGTGCTGTGCGCGCAGTTTACGAGTAAGTCGATATATCTTCCTGTTACCACGAATGTCACAAGACTATACTTTTAAAAATGCTCCTAGTTTTTTTGTCATATTACTTACCGAAAATAAAGTGATACGATCTTTATAGAAAGCTTTTATACCTTGGATTTCGTATTTTTTAAGGTTTTGCGAACATCTGAAAAGATCAAAGAACACCCAGATGTTGGTGCCATATTTGTCACAGATGATGGATGGACTACTTACCATGGCAACACAGTCTACTGATGACGTATTGGCACTTGTTCTGGAAACGCTTAGAATAGTCATGTCGGTAAGATTTGAGTGATTGGGTCAGTGTCCTGTCTGTCCTGGGTCTATCATCTCGTTTAATAATTCTTTTTGGTTTAGTTAAGGCGCGGAAATACGAGCAGAAAATCGTGAAAATTTTCGCGCAACATTGATGCGTTGCAAGTTGCAGAGCGAATGTTACTCGTATTACCACCTCGCGCGCAACAATTTTTTTATTTTTGCAGAGAGTAGAAAGAGCTTCTTCTTCTGCAACGAAGTCACACAACAAAATTTTGTTGTTGCATGGGGTAGTAATACGAGCAGCATTCACCCTGTAACTTGCAACACAACAATTTTTGCACGACAAGTTGCACGATTTTGTTGCTCGTATTACCGCGCCTAAACTAAACATCTGCTTCTGATTATCTGACTGTCTCTTTTGTATGGTTTGATTGGCTGTTACATCTAGCTGTTCAGTTACCGTAGCTATCATTATACCAAGATGTTCTTTCTCTTACTTTTTTTCCAGGTCGATAAAGAATTTACAGCGTCGTGTGAGAGTAGAATAGCACCTCTTGCTATAGCACTTTTCTTAAAACTAGCTAATGGTGAGCAAAATATCTACAATACTAGAAGGGCGCAACACGGCGCAACCTTGGTACCCCGAAACAAACTCTGGGCTGATCAAAGTCAGGGCACGGCTAACTCACAGATCAAACCCTGAAACAACCTCTGGGCTGATCTAAGTCAGGGCACGGCTAACTCACAGATCAAACCCTGAAACAAACTCTGGGCTGATCAAAGTCAGGGCACGGCTAACTCACAGATCAAACCCTGAAACAACCTCTGGGCTGATCTAAGTCAGGGCACGGCTAACTCACAGATCAAACCCTGAAACAAACTCTGGGCTGATCAAAGTCAGGGCACGGCTAACTCACAGATCGAATTGGAACTTAACTTGTTAGGTTTTGCGGAGGGAGGAAAACTGGAGAACCCAGAGAAAAACCCTCGAATCAAGAGAGAGACCTAACAAACTCTGCTCACATGTGATGCTGAGTCCGGGAATCGAACCTGAGACTCCAGAGGTGAGAGGCGACTGTACTACTGCTACACCAACCTTGGTTCCCGAATAGATGTTTGTTTCCTCCTAAGTGTGCGTCTCCTTAAAAAAAAAAAAAGATTAATGAATGAATAACTTGTTTTAAAGATGCCGCGTTGATCCCGCTTATTGAAGATATCTTCAAAGAGTTATCAATGAATCCGGCATGCAATAAGGTGAGTCGCCAATAGTTGTGGTCCTTTTTTGTCGGATTTATAAGTGTTCATTAACGTTCCAAAGTCTGCGCGGAAGCTGACGAACCGTGCTGTGTTCCAGTATTCTCACTGGTTGATAAGTAAATTTGCGCGCTGTGATTGGTTCAAAGGAGTGTCGTTACCTGACCGTGCCGGTATTTTTCAAATTTTATTTTTTACTTTATTTGATAATATATTCATATATATATATATATATATATGTGATATTTTTTGCCTACATATCTAATTCCTCAAATCATATGAAAGATTGAAACTGAAGGCGTCGTTTTTCAGTGTCTATAATTCAAGAAAATCTATCGAACCCTAAAACAACCTCTGGGTTGATTTTAGTCAAGGCACTCACAGACGTACTTTGAAAAACATTGCAATTCGAGTTCGTTTCATTACATATATCGTAGAAGAAAAATTTCTAAAATGCTTTTTACATTTCAGCTTTTACAACAAAGGTTCATCCCAACTCTTGTCAGTATTTTTCAGTCTCCCCCCGAAAAAGTTCCTTTAGGAATAAACGCGGTAAGTGATTTGAAAAGTAACTTGAAAAGTAGCGCGCGCGTCCGTTTCGCGCGAAAAAGGAAAAATAAAAAAAAAATCGGTATTTTGTAGCCCGAGTGGACGCTGAAAATCTTTTTTCTTTCTTTGCACAGATCTGTATGGATGTTCTTACCAACATAGTCAAATATTCAGAGCCACCTTTATCAGATGCCATGATTAACACTGTATTCCCTCTTCTTGTCAAGCTTATGCTTAGTTCTGACGATAATAGTGTACTACAGGTAAGAGGGCAATGGCCAAAAAATAAAGATTTAGGTGGTGGGTTGAAGTGCAAATACGTTATTAGGAACAGGCGTAGATCAGTTGGATAGTGCGCCTGAGGTTCCAGGATCTCCACGTCTGTTTCGACTTCTCTCTAATCCGTTGTAGCTTCAGCTTTGAATACTCTTAAAACAGAGCACTGATGGAGAGGGTGGGGGGGGGGGGGGGGGTAAAGTGCGCACTGTCGGCTTCCATTGATACCAGCCACGAAGCTGAAGGAACTACCGACGTCAACTATAGTTACTTTACTTTTTTAGCAAACGTGCAAACAGACAGTAAATTCATTTCTGTGTTCGTATTGACCGTCTACTTCTCTCCACAGAGCGGTGGTGAGTGTATAAGAGTATTCGTAATTGTCGGAGGAGCACAACTACTTAGTTGGTAAGTCGACTGAAAACATTGCCATTAGTACACAGGTGAACGAGATTACTTGGAACTTCTGACCACTAAATCAACCTGAAGAGTAGGTTTCCAATGATCATGATCAGCACTCATACACGGCACGGTTACCGTACAAAATTGACAATATCTGTTGAGCCATTCAAGACGCGCAAGATTACATCGCAGCAAGTCAGGTTATGGCCGCGGAAGTATGATTTATTTTCGATTTATTTTAACTGTCATAGAAATTGTGAAGGAAGTGTGCAAGTGACTTCACCTACCTTCACAATACATCATTTTTGTCGTGGCTTTGGTGAGCATTAGGTTCAATACCAATACACCTTTTTACCTTGGGATAATGTTTTCCAATTCCAGACCATGTCTCATTCTCTGGATCTTTAGAATAAGATTCTTTGTTTGAGTTGTATCCACATTCATGTGTCTTCTCATGTGCAACCGTTAAACAAAGAAATGATATTCTAGGGAATGACACATGGTCTGAAATGGGTAAACATTACGCCCAATCTAAAGAGGTCTATCTAACATTAAGTTCTTGACAAGATACTCACTGTTTTTAATTCCTTCCAGGCACGATTCACAGACGAACAATGGTGTATCATACGTGATCCGTGCAACCTCGCACCTTCTTGATCCGAGAGGGCCTGAGTTCACTGCTTCCTTCGTAGGGAGACTGGTTACTACTCTAATAAGAAAAGTAGGTCGACATTTTTTAATATTTAAATTGTTTTCAAAGTTCGTATTTGGTAGTTTTATCGATAAGTTATTATTAAGATATTTAGGAAAAGAAATATCTATCAGAGGCAGTCCTGTTTATCCTTAATTGGTAAATTCAGGACACCCTTTTTTGGTCATCTGTCCTGCTCACATCCTTATTTGGTAGCCCTCTCCTTATTTGGTAAATTCACAACACCCTTATTTGGTCATCTGCCCTGCTTACATCCTTATTTGGCGGTTCTGCTATACCTATATCTTAAGTTTTGATAAGAATTCATTGACCAATAGTGTTTTTTTCTTTCAGTTTGGTAAAAACCTTGGAGAGAATCTAGATTTACTCTTACGAGGAGTCCTGAGTAAACTACAACAAGCTGAAACTCTTAGCGTTATCCAGGTGAGATATGCAACTCCACTTCATCCCACTCCACTGCTCTCCACTCCACTGCGCTCAACGGCACTCCACTGCACTCCACTGCACTCCACTGCACTCCACTGCACTCCACTGCACTCCACTGCACTCCACTGCACTCCACTGCACTCCACTGCACTCCACTGCACTCCACTGCACTCCACTGCACTCCACTATCAACATTGATTCACTTGAAAACCTATCGAATTCTGTTCTGATTTCAGTCCCTTATATTGGTATTTCTACACCTGATGAATTCTCAACTCGAAACAACGTTAGAATTTCTAAGCAGCGTACCCGACCCTACAGGAAAATCGGCACTGGAGTATGTACTGAAGATATGGTGTGCAAGACAACCCGAGTTTTATGGTGTCTATGATAGCAAAATAAGGTAAGACGACTGGGTCTCAGATGCCTCCAAGCAGTAGTACTTCACGTCACATAACTTTAAGAGCGTTCCTTTAGTTTTAGCTTCAACCTTTCACGTTCAAGAATAGAATCAATAAGACATGTTATGATGTTCGATGTTTTGATCGTTTTCAGTACTATTGCTCTATGTACCGTCCTCCAGTACTTCGTCAACACGGGAGATAAAAGACTACAAATAGTTGTGAAGGGAGAAAGGATATTCGTCCAAGGAGAAGGTAGAACGGATTCTGATATGATTTGCTTCGGTTTTTTTTTTTTTTTTTTTTTTGCAGTCGAAGTATTGTAGGCATATCCTATTTAAGATGGATTTAACTTTTTTCTTTTGTTTTTGTTGTCGGTGTGGTTCAGGCATAAGAACACGTTCAAAAGCTAATAAAAGTAAGTACGTTTTGTTGTAGAAAGAAGGAAGGAAGGAAGGAAGGAAGGAAGGAAGGAAGGAAGGAAGGAAGGAAGGAAGGAAGGAAGGAAGGAAGGAAGGAAGGAAGGAAGGAAGGAAGGAAGGAAGGAAGGAAGGAAGGAAGGAAGAAAGAAAGAAAGAAACGATCGAAATTGATTTCTGGTATATATTTGGGAATGACCGAAGTTAATACCCTCGTGAAGACTTTGTTTTATGCAATAGAATAAAAAGAAACTTGCAATACTCAAGGATTTGATATGATACTCGTTGCAGCTGCCGAGCAGTGGACGTCAGTTCCAGTAGCTGTAAAGTTATTCAAGTTAATAATCAACGAACTTGGGACTTTACTGGAAAGTAATAATGACGATACGAACGCTGAGGATGGAGACTCAGATGAGGTATGGTCACTTGTGTTTTATCCTACGCCTTCTTCCGTTCTTTAGACTTGTATTTCTGGTCACAAGAAAGAAAGAAAGAAAGAAAGAAAGAAAGAAAGAAAGAAAGAAAGAAAGAAAGAAAGAAAGAAAGAAAGAAAGAAAGAAAGAAAGAAAGAAAGAAAGAAAGAAAGAAAGAAAGAAAGAAAGAAAGAAAGAAAGAAAGAAAGAAAGAAAGAAAGAAAGAAAGAAAGAAAGAAAGAAAGAAAGAAAGAAAGAAAGAAAGAAAGAAAGAAAGAAAGAAAGAAAGAAAGAAAGAAAGAAAGAAAGAAAGAAAGAAAGAAAGAAAGAAAGAAAGAAAGAAAGCGTAAAATCAACGGAAGAAAGAGAGAAAGAAAAAGAAAGAGAGTGAAAGAAGAAAAAAATGGAAGACTGTACTTTGGACTTCCTTTACCACAGGTAGCCCAGTTAAGAGTATTATTTTTCTAGGCTGAGGAAGGTTGGGAAGATGATGAAGCTGATGAAGTTGAAATGGGAGGTCACACTCTATCGTCTATCATGGGAATGTACGCACCAGCCTCGGAATTTGCAGGTACGTTCTCCTGTGGTGAAAATAGATTAGACCTCGTCACCACAGGGTACCCAAGGAGTTCTAGGCGACTTGTATAACTGTTGGTCTTGCATATTGAGAATAGATAAGACCTCGTCACCACAGGGTACCCAGAGAGTACTAGACGACTTGTATAACTGTTGGTCTTGCATATTGATCTTCTAGGGTTTGATCTATTGGATGATCCCGTCAATGAAGACGACGATGACCCAGAAATTACTACAGATCCAATCTTTAATATGGACTTACAGGTTGGTGTTTAACTCTGTAGCGATCCTTCATGTGATGTAAGGCTTTGTCATCCTTGTGCTAACCAGAGATGGATCGGCTGGTAAACAAGGCAACTTGTGAAGATCTTTCGTGAAAATGCTTGGCATATTATCATCACAATACTACCATTAGTAAACACGAAGTGTCGCTATTATTCATCGATTAGTAAGACTAGAAAAATCGAAAGGCGGGTAACCATGGTAACAGTATCTTGATTCAAACTTCTTGTGTTTGCAGGCTCATCTGATTGAATACCTAAAGACTTTCGTACAACAGCCCTGCTACCATTCCTTCGCAGAATCGCTCAACGCCATGGAGAAACACACTCTTTCCAAAATAGGCATAAACTCGTGATTGTCAACTAAGTACCAAGTGATCGATGTGAGGTTCGTTACTAGGCAACGCCGCCATCTTTGATAAAGTGTGGTTCAAGATAGAATATTGCTAAATAATTAAAATTATCACTGAAAGGTTTCTCAAAAAGCTTGGAAATGTCCAACAGAGGTGTTACATTTGTTTCAGGTGTGGATTTGTGATATCGAGACTCCAGTCTTACTAGAATAAAAATTGATAATCTGTAAGATGACGTCATGAGAATATAGCTCGTGACGTCAAAAAAGAAGTAAAAAAAAGAAGCTTAAAAAAGTGAATTATTTTCAAAGTACGGCTCAGTTCACGGGTTTCCAGCTTGTTTTCTGGAGACGGGAAGCTTTGGAGGCTTTGATGAAAATGGCGGGAAAAAGCTGACTGGTATCGTCATTCGATCTTAATGATTATCAGAACACATCAAAGTTAAACAAATATTGAAGCCAAAAATTTATAGGAGAAAAGATTTGTAGTCAGGACACAGAAGAAAACTTGTTTTGACTTCCAGATAAGGAATTAGGGCAAGGGGTCTTTAGATAACAAACGCTCTACAAATAACCAGTCTACGGTATGGAGTCACGTTTCGCAATGCACAGAATTTGTAATAGACGAAGTCTTTTTTAAATGAAAAGTCACCAAATAAAAAAGAAAAAAGGCAAATGGCGTACGTTACTAATGATGAACGCTACTTATCATCATCATGTATTATCATCATGCATCATCCTCATGTATCATCATGTATCATCATGTATCATCATCACGATCATCATCATGTATCATCATCATGTATCATCATCATCATGTATCATCATCATCACGATCATCATCATGTATCACCATCATGTATCATCATCATGTATCATCATCACGATCATCATCATGTATCATCATCATGTATCATCATCACGATCATCATCATGTATCATCATCATATATCATCATCACGATCATCATCATGTATCATCATCATTTACCATCATCATGTATCATCATCATTTACCATCATGAGCCTATTCTATCAGTCATTAGTTTTGCAGTCTTCCGTATGTCACTCTTACCCTTACTAAGGACTTACATTCATCCTATGGACAATACTTAAAAACGATCAAAAGATCTACCTACATATTTCGGAAGAATATTCCTTATTCGTACATTTCTCGCAAAAAGCCGCGGCAATCCATGCTTTTGAACACTTACTATTTCCACTGATCCCATTCTATTCCATTCTATTCTATTTAATTCCATTCTCTTCCATCCCATTTTATTCTATCCCATTCTATTTCAGCCCATTCCATCTCATTCTAAGATTTCTTAAAGGTGCATTGGCCAGCTATGAGCCCAAGATGATTGCAATTGTGCATTTTCATCTGCAAAATGTTAAATTCTTTCAGCAATTGTAGATTTCTTTGCCACTAGCTTGTCTCGTCAAGTGTCTAGACGGTGCAATGCCTGACAAAGCTTGAAACATTTATTGCAGCTTTTGAATGCAACGCTGAATTGCAATGAATGCCAATTTTAGATGCTGCAATTTTGTATGCAACCCTTGTCTTTACAGCATTGCCATACTGAGGCTGCATCGCATGGAATTGTCCAACTCTTTATTGCACTTCAAGGAATCTTAAAAAATTCGATTTTTCTTGCGCCTTGCAATTCAAATGCAAGATTTACACAGAAAGCATGAACACATTCCAGTCAAACGAAACAGAAACTGCCATCCATTGAAAGACGAAAGACGAAAGACCACGTTTTCCGGAGACGACACATTTATGTATCAGCAGCATTGCATGAAGTGAACTAAATTTCATGTCCTTGCTTTAAGATAATAATTTTACGCTATAAAACTGATACTGAAGTATTATGAGACAACAAAACGTAGAACTCTCAATAATGGGATGATAAAACCATACTTCCTCATAAAGTCCTAGTTTGGAAATCCAGTGGAGGTGCCATTCTCTATGCATGGATGGAAAACGTGTTAAGCTATGATTCACGAAAACTAAGTTAATAGATCCCTCCATTGCAGCACGTCGAGGCAGTTCAATTTGGAGGGCAATTAAAACGATACTGGTTCCAATTCTCAGAAGTTTGAAATTAATTTGTTTTGACCTCCAAATTGAGCTGCATTTCGAGGTGCTGCAAGGGGTCTATTCTTCATATGACAAGAATAAAAGCATTTATTCTTTTAGGAAGGCTTTTCACAGCCCAGTAGCCGTGTTTGTTTTCAAATTGCGAGAAATTTCATCTGACGTGGAAAAGATAGCGACAGGGTAACGTAAACATTACTTAATTGACTGGAAGACAACTGTGAAGTTCTTGATTGAAGTGGGCTCATAATAGAAGAAAAGCTATCAAATCAAGGTGTTAATACTTCAAATCGGCGGCTTATGATCATTAAATTACCATCCATATGGATCTTGTTATCGTACGTCAAATCTTGATACCTCTTGTACGTCGGTCCTGCTTCCAAGAAAAGTACGCGATCAAGTAGGTTCATAACAAAGCCAGAAATTTTGGGGGGGCCTAGTTCAAAAGTATTGGTGGTGTTATATTCTAAAACGCCCTACTATGTATTAGTAACAGACCTAACATTTTCAGTTTTCAATATACAGTACATCCGAACTTATCAGCCTCATGCTATCACTGCACTATTGTCTTGTGATCAGTGGTGTATTAGTAAGCTTAATGGTTGGGCTTACAATACTTTGTCAACAGCTATTTACGTAATGTACAAATTTGAACGCCTTGTTAGCATTTGTCGGTATTACCTGTCAAGCTGAGAGCGGCGAAATGCTAAGTGGAGGCGAGCTGGAGGAGGGGTAGTAGAATCGGACGAGAGGACGAAGTCACAGTCGTAGGAAAATTATCAAACTTCACAATTGGATCAAAATATCTTGAAACACAAATCATGCATTCTTATTTTGATAAGCTAGGTTTTACATCTCAAGCCATCGTTTTAAAATTTTACACCCGAAAGGAAAAGTGAAAATATTGGCGAAAACTAGTGTGAGAATCATCCTCGTAGCATCTTCCGCCTCTCCTGCGGTCATCCACACCTTAGCACATGCAATGCACTTTGGGATTGCGCGCGAAAAAGGATCGGCAATATTTACCTCAAAAATGAGAAGTCAAGTGCCCTATTTCACTTCTAAAAGTCCAAAATGAGCTTAAAATTCTATCAATTACAGCCAATTTAATCAAGACGATAAAACAAAAGGCGAACTAGTTAGATATCCGCGTCGGTACTCAGTTAACTGACTGACAGCTGCCCTGTCCAGACTCTCCGTCTGTAGCATGTATATTTGGCATTTCTTTGAGTCAGTTCGTTCGACTGTGTCTGTTTGTGTGCAACCAGCGTTGTAAAAACGTGGTATATGAGTTGATCTCTTTGATTCACATTTTACTGAGCTAAACGATGGATACAGGACTTGGAATTATACAAACTCTTTCCAATGGCGAGGTAGGAATGGTAAAGTTTGCTAATGATAGTAAGATAAGGTCAGTTGTTCATGGGGGAAAAAGTACGTTTGAAGGATTCGATACGCAACGTCTAATAACCCACTTGATCGAACACGAAAGAGCGACGGTAAATATATTGAATCTTGGTATGCAAGTACAAGAAAGATATAGGCTGGGTCTCCGCATTTTGCTGGCTAATCCTACAATCTAAGTAAACAATCTTTGAGCGATATGTGTTGACTTTCTCAGTAACGTCCTGAACAATATTCCACTGTACTACTAATTAAGGATATTAAGAACAAAACTAATACTTAAAGAATAGGTACTAGGAGTAAATTCTATGCTTAGCAATTAATTTAGAATGTAGTATTGTAGTTAGAACAAGCCATAAATCTAGATACATTGCGCAACATAGTGATGGTGGGTCTTTAAAGTTTCGTTGAACTTCACTACAGTACTATACTATATGTACAAAACTGCACATTTTGTAAACCGATTTGTAATCCTGCGATCTATAAGTAAAATATTTTAATACTTCTAGAGTGTAGGGTAGTGGGTGATCCCTTACCATAGCCTAGGAGGTTGAAAAACTAAGGATTCTAATGTGCAGTTCGATCCCAAACATGTTAGATGCACGCATGTGCTCATGGTTTGCGATCGAACACTGATGAAGAATGTTATGCTTTTCTCTTCCGATTACAGAATGGAACAAGAATTCATCCCACCAGAGTGTTTGTTGGTGGTCTTGCAAGAGGGGTAAGCAATATACGTCGAATTTAGAACACGTTTTCTATGTTTGCTTGCTACACAGCTTGCGTAAAGAAAGCACACTAAACCATGGGGTAATGATAGTTATGGACTTCTGGTAATGGTGAACATCTAAAGATACCTTGAAACTATTTTTTTTTCCATTTTCGTTCTTTGTTGCTTTTGCATTTAAGCCATATCCCTTGAAATTAGTGCAAGAGTTGTTGAATTTGTTTATTGACTTTATAACTTTGCCCAAAACCTCGTAGTGCCGATGGAGACTACAGACTGACTGTCGCCGAAATTGATTGCTCGGCAATTTTATAAAGAATGAAATAAACTATGAATTTTACTAAGTAGAAATGCGTGCAAATTGTTCTCTATCAAATGCGTGCATTCTTTAACCAACTTTATATACTTAGCGCAAAGAGACTTAATGATAAAAGTTTTTCGGCCCTTTTCAAGGACCGTCATTCCCCCAGTTACGGTAATTAAACCGCGCAAATTCCTTGTTCGCGCCAAAGCAACTTAGACCTACTAGACTTGAAATCTAAAAGATGATAATGCCCAAAATACTATACTATAAACACCATTCTTTTCCCAGACAACTGAGCTCGAATTGGAGAATTTTTTTTCGGATTATGGATCGGTGGTGGACGTTCGAATTGTGTGCGACAAGCGCACTGGACTAAATAAAGGGTAGGACAATATTTTTAGTTAATTTGTTGTGGTTTTAGGTCAGCTTATTTTCTTAAAACTTTTAAACAAGGCGCTTACTATCGCATTAATTGATGAACTTGAACCAATCTAAGAATGCATTCCATTCCTTCAATTTCCATTCGACTGCGAGAGCTTCAATTTTTTTTTGTTTCCGATCTTAAAATAAGTTCGTGCTTTCTACACAGATATGGATTTGT
Organism: Anthopleura xanthogrammica; assembly: GCA_964019055.1. Classification (NCBI taxonomy): domain Eukaryota; kingdom Metazoa; phylum Cnidaria; class Anthozoa; order Actiniaria; family Actiniidae; genus Anthopleura; species Anthopleura xanthogrammica. The sequence goes on along the minus strand of OZ025213.1, from coordinate 11,917,282 downwards.
TACGTACGACAACCCAGAAGCCAGAGATAAGCTCCTAAAGATGGTAAGTAGCGTAAGTAACGATATAAAAACGGCGATTCACTAGGAAAACAACTTGTTTTTTTCACTTTCCAGGGCATGGTGGACTTCCGAGGAAGGAAATTACGGCTACGAGAAGCAGTGCGAAGAAAAGTATGAACGTTTTGCGCAGTTTTCTGTACGTTATGCAAAGTCATGCACAGTTTAAAGTTCGTCTTCATTTGTTCCTTATCACAGGGAAGTGGACAGTTCGATGAACCTGAACCTGTTTTATCAACTACAGATGGTATGCAAAGCTTATTTGTATATACATCAAAGTACTTGCTATCATATTTCTTTGACTACAGTATATCTTTGGTTACCTTAGATTGTTGATCAGATTTCTATTCTTTGTGGGTGTCCTGGATGGCAAGGATCACTCTATGAAAGAATCACGTTTGTCAATCAGATTTTGTTCTTTTTTTACCAGCGCAAGGAGTGCAATGGATTCTAGTTCCTGCTGAATCAATACAAACCCCTACCACACAGGTAACTGGACCCTTTTTTACATATCACATACTTTATAATTTTGCAATTTTATAAACAGCCAAGGAGTGCATGGGTGTGTGGTGATGAGGTGGTAGAGCTTGAAGCATCACAGATACCCTTAAACAGCCTTGAGCTCTTGGCTGATCAAAGTCAGGGCACAGTTAACTCCCGGGGGGGAGGGGGTACTCCCTATAATTGACTATACGCGGATGCTCTGCCCGAAAGGGGTACGTTTTTCAGGCCGCAGGTATATACCAAAGGGGTGGGAATTTGTGAATTTTGGTATAAAAAGGGGTAGTTTTTCTTCAAAAGTATATGAAAGGGGTACCTTTTCAGGCAAAAAGTATATACTTTTTGCTTAAATTTAAATTTTTGCTTAAATTTGGTTGCTCAAAGGGTAAGGGGTCGAGAGTCCGGGCGGAGCATCCCCATATGAAATGACCTGAAGTACCCACCCCCGGGAGTTAACTCACATATTGAACCCTGAAACAATCTCTGGGTTGATCAAAGTCAGGGCACGGCTAACTCACAGATCAAACCCTGAAACAACCTCTGGGCTGATCTAAGTCAGGCACGGCTAACTCACAGATCAAACCCTGAAACAACCTCTGGGCTGATCAAAGTCAGGGCACAGCTAACTCACAGATTGAACCCTGAAACAACCTCTGGGCTAATCAAAGTCAGGGCACGGCTAACTCACAGATCAAATTGGAATTTAGTATGTTAGGTTTTGTTGAGGACAGAAAACTTGAGAATCCAGAGAACTCTCAAATCAAGGGAGAAACCTAACAAACTCTGCTCACATGTGATGCCGAATCTGGGAATCGAACCCGAGACTCTTGAGAGGCAAGTGCACTAGTGCTACACCACCCTTGATTCCCTTAGACCTGGAACTGGTTTGTTCAGCTCTAGTGAATGAAACTAGAATTAGAGAATACTTAATGTTTATTGTTAGGTACAAGTTGTTGGGTATTAGTGTTGTAATTCAGTATTCTTAAGCTGTCTTTGTATTTTCTTTTAGCAGATAATGTGGCCTCAGTACAGCACTTACGTCATGCCGACTTACAACTATATGCCAGTAAGTGATCCCAGATGTTTCATTAATTATTTGAGGAGGAAAGGATGATGATGCAGCACACACCCTTTGGCCCTCAAAATTCTACCCCCCCCCCCCCCCCCCAAAGAGGGCACTTCTGAACCACACCCTTATTTTACCCATAAACTCTACCCACAGACCCAAAACCACACCTTGGCATCACACCCCTTGCCTCTATTGGGTGGCTCTGGCAGCCATCAAAATAATTTATTAAAACATTTTATTTTTCAGCATGCCGCACAGGCTCAGCCATATTACCAGCATGGAACAGCTTACTATTGCTACGTTTAGATATGCTAGGTAAACTGTGTCAAATACTCAAGAAAATTCTCCTTTTTTGCAATGTAAAATCTGTAAAATCGACCTATAAGATGTGAATTTATATTTTTATATGCCCCTTTTTTATAAAAAGACGTATGATGAAACAAACTTAGCAGTTATCATGAAAACAAGATATCGATCAACAATGTTGATTAAAGCTGTATTGTAACGACAAATGAGGTCTGCCTAAATGTATTACCAACTCAACCGTCCTTGCTAATGTTTGTTACTTTGTTCTGCTTTATCTTTGCATTATTTTTTCTCTTCTTCCTCTCCTTCTCCTTCTTCTCCCTCAATTAAAATGACATTCACCCAAACTGGTTCGTTCGTTTTATCACTAGTGTCGTAACGTCTATCCTTCCTATCCCATAAAACATGTCTGTCGTCTACTTTGCCACATACGGAATCAATAAAGTTTGTTAACGTTAACATCCTTTCTTATAGCTGTCTCGTTAACTCAAACGAGAATTTGTTTTGTAGACGAAAAAAGGCTAGAATCATTCAATGCGAATTATTGTGTCAGATATTTCATAAAAAGTAGTCCGATTCAGACCGATTACAAATAGAGGCCAAAAAAACTTTCTTAAATGTTTCGCTGTGGCTATATGCCCGGCAGCCGGTCACGATCTCAAATAGACTAAACGCCCGGCAGTCCAAACTTTCGCCAATATCTTTGTGAAAACGTTATCAAACCAAATCAAAGTGGTCTATCCAATTTTATGGAATTATATTTTCGAAAGTAAGTTTGAACTACCTGGCATCTAGGCCATCTAGTGTAGCATGAGTGACATCTGGACTTCCTTTAAAGTATATACTACAGTAAAATACTCCGGAAGTGACGAGCGCTAGCAGTATATAGCGTAAACAATTTCAAGTACCACGTTTCTGAAGGCAAACGGCCCCTAAACCGATCCATGTAGCTCACGAGAAGCGCTTGACATTTCTAAACAAAGGTAGTTCACTTTGATTTGGTTTGATAACGTTTTCACAAAGATATTGGCGAAAGTTTGGACTGCCGGGCATTTAGTCTATTTGAGATCGTGACCGGCTGCCGGGCATATAGCCACAGCGTAAATGTTTGTTTTAAATTCAGCCCCCAAAACCTAAGGAATTCAATCAACATTTTAACAAGTTCTAGTTATTAGTGTGTGTTTTTTTAAGACAACTGACACTGAGCTTTGCGACAAATGAACAATACAAAACCAGATAAGAAACAGGTTGCCGTCATAAAATCAATTTAGGTAGTCTAAAACGGACCAAACGTCAACAGAATGGATCAGCTCCTTAAACTTTCAATAAAAGCTTAAAGCAGTTCTGTTTGAAACCTTGTTTGACCTTGTCATGCACAAATATGAATAGGGCTTACTTGTATTTACAGCGTATTTACTTACACGACATTTCAAACAAAGGATATCGTTAACCAGATCTGTATCTGGTTAATGATTACAGTTGTAATATATTCACTAAACGAAAAAGGTTACAATTTCGCATAAATTATGCATCAGTTGTTCATCATCAGCTTTGCAAATTAAGGCTGTGATATTCTTGTCGTGCTGTTCTCTAAGCTTTGAGCTGTAAAAGAAGATAAACAAGGTTTGTAAGAGCTTAAAATACCTTTCTAGTGTTTCTCCAGTGCAGAATAGTAATGCTTTTGGTGTGTTTCCAGGGTGTAGAGAAAGATAATCGAGTATTTTGCAACGTGGACTTCTGAATCAATACCATGAATGTTCTCTGGGCTATTATTTGGTTTATAGTGCTGTGGTTTCTTGCCTGGCCCATTGGCTTCTTCTGTGCCGGCTGGTACGTTTGTTTGTCGCCATTTGAGGCTTGTATCGACGCCATGAAGCAGCTTACAGAGTTGTTGATGCGCGGAGTAAAACTACCTCTCGAGGTCGCCGTTCATATGGTCGAGGGCAAGAGTGGTTGGTAAAACAAGGACTTGTGAACTGTACCGTTTTGTAATACTCTTTCTAATCAACGAAAAATGGCTTAAAATCTGTTAAATAAATCAGTTTTCAATGATATTTTTACACTTATATCGAGTAGCGATAGAAAACACCCTTCGAATCTCTGCCTTGTGACGGCCTTGTGATACAAGTGAGGTTGATAAATTTACTTAGCAACTCCTGACCCAAGAGAGATCGCTCGTACTTTGTGATACCTTTTTCAATAAAATACTATTGATTTCATGATTTTTATCTCTTGTTTTATTGTGTGATTGTCTTATTTTCAACTTAGGTGTTATGGCGTTTATCTTGTAAATATCTACCCCTGCTGGGGCAACCATAAAGAATGTAAACAAATGCTTGATCGCGCGCGGATCATAATTTATTCAACGAGCCAAAAATTAGATGACTTTTTCGACGAATTTCTCTGAAAATTTCTTTGTCCTTTTGTTTTCTAATTTATCTTTTTTGTATGGGTAAAACGAATAAATGTTTGCTTAATTAAGAATAATGTTGCCCAAAAATCAAGCGTGGGCGAGGGTGTGTTTCCAACAGGGGAGGGGGGTAGGGTATACGTTAATGCTCCTACGAGCTTTCTTTCAGATTCGTTCTGTTTTGGAATCAGCGTCGAAACTTCGATGCTTTCATAAGAACCAGTTGGTTTTGAGCAAAATATCGAGAAAAAATAATAAAATTCATGATGATATATACGAGAGCTTTTCCTCAAACTGATAGTGGGGTTCCTGTGGTATAATAAGTCGGGGGAGTCTAGTACTCTAGTCAAAGATCCAAGATGGCGGCGTCGTGAAGACAAAAAGAAACACAAAATGAAACTTCAAGATAATGTGCTACGAGCTTTCCAAGTGGCCAAGGTTTTCAGAGAAAACAGCGACTATGTCAACCATACGTCCTTCTCTGCTAACGGCGAAAATTTGATCACCAGTAGTAATGATGATTCTATTGTGATTTACGACACAGTCGATGGCAAGTGAGTGTTTGAAAAAACTGAGAAATAATATCATTAGGAGAAAAAATGCTCCTATACTATTGGTGTTAATATTACATACGGTTATTTTGAAATACGGCTTATGTGTTTCCAGTCCGTATATCGACATCAGTGATATTATAATTTTAGTGTCTGGCATGTGTGTGTGTGACAGCATCTTTTATTTTCTTAGAGCAGTTTTCTTATGACTATGAAAAACTTATGGCACAGACCATGCCTTACTGTGACCGCGTCAGTGCCGTGCCGTGTATGAAACTATTCGACATTCGGTGCTGTGTCTGTGCCGTGTCCTAATTGTGCCTTGTGCCATGATTTTTCACACTCATACGAAACCTGCTCTATCCAATGAAGTCTTGTCATAGTTAATAGGGGAACCCCTTTTAACTATGGTCTTATCATGGATCAAAATCTTATAGAGCAGATTTTGTATGACAATGTAAAGCTCACGGCACAAATGTAGTCACAAAAAGTCAGCCAATCAAAATCTAAAAAACATCATGGTCCTGGCAAGGCAAGTGCACGGCACTGAACTTTTCACAGTCATACGAAATCTGTTCTATGCATGGTCTTATTTATCATACATTTTGAACTGATGTCATCAGAAGAAAAAAAAAACATGCAATGTGTCTTTGAATTCCAGGCCCAAGAAGACAATCTACAGTAAGAAATATGGCGTTTCAAATATCCAGTTCACACATGCACCAAACACAGTGATACACACTTCAACAAAAGTTGATGGTAGGTATTTAGCAAGTCCCTTTCAGTGGTAAACTGTCAACATTCTCCCAACCCCCTGGTAGGGTACCACTGTCTGAATGTCTCTTCTCATTGGTTCGTTTGGTTGGTTTTGTTTGGTTCATAGGGTTGCAAAGGTTGTAGCCAATCACGTTGTCTCATGTTAATTTCCTCCAATCATATGCTGTCAATTGTTGCCGAGTGTTGCATCAAATTTGGCATTTTTCATGAATGCTTCACATACTGGGGCCACATGATTTTTAGCCACTGGCTATGAGTGCACTCTCATAAAAACAAGGACAGTTGTTGTATCTGATAGTAGGAGATACAAAAATGTCCAAAATGGAGCAATGAGATCACTGCAGCAAGCAGTCAGCAGTAGTGCTGTCCTTTGCTTTTTCTGATTTTTATTAATATGGTAACATGTACTTTGTTTTCTTGGTTTCAGACACTATTCGATACCTATCTCTTCATGATAACAAATATTTAAGATATTTTCCTGGACATACAAAAAGGTATGTTTGTAGATGTGTGTATGTTATAAAACATAAACCCTAAACCACTAGCCTGGCCTCAAGTGATTAAATACGGTACCAACCACTTACTAACAACTTACTGACACCTTACCAACCAACCAACGACAATCATATACCAACACTTTACCAACTACTTGCTGAAACCTTACCAGCCACTCATCAACACCTTACCAATTACTTACTGACACCTTACCAACCACTTACTGACACCTTACCAACCACTTACTGACACCTTACTAACCACTTACTGACACTTTACCAACAACTTACTGACACCTTACCAACCACTTACTGACACCTTACCAACAACTTACTGACACCTTACCAACCACTTACCCACACCTTACCAACCACTTACTGACACCTTACCAACACCTTACTGACAACTTACTGACACCTTACCAACCACTTACAGTACTGACACCTTACCGACAACTTACTGACACCTTACCAACCACTTACCAACACCTTACCAACCACTCATGTTTGACTGTCACCTTACCAACACCTAACCAGTATGGTGTAGGTTGATCACACTAGCTGATCATGTTAGTAGGAATAACAGAAACTTGAAGAGGGAAGACACAACTAGTTTACACTAGCTACATATTATAACTTCTACTGCGATTCTTATATTTTAATGCCATTATATTTCAGGGTTACAACTCTTCATATGTCACCTATAGAAGATGCTTTCCTATCAGGATCTTTGGATAAGACTCTTAGAATATGGGACCTTAGATCTCCAAACTGCCAGGTAGTATTGTAATTATTATTCATGAATATTGATTATTTTTCTCCATAAGACATTATTTGTAATTACTTTTTGGGCTAGTAAAAGAAAAATATATTGATGAATAACCAAACGTTGTTTTTTTTTGGGTTATTCAGGGATATATTATGTTTTACTTGCCCAAGAAGTAGTTATTCATTTTGTTGTGATGATTATTGTTATCATTACTAATAATTCATTTATAATAATAATTAATACAGGGTTTGATGCACGTGAATGGAAGACCTGTAGCTGCATTTGATCCTGAAGGACTGATCTTTGCTGCTGGAATTGATTGTGAAATGATAAAACTATACGATCTAAGATCATTTGATAAGGTAACTGATGGTAATAGCTGATTTGATTTAAAAAAAATAAAAAATGGCAAGGAATTTTGAAGGTTAATCTTTGATGGCTGTGTAGCTCAATTCAGGCTCTCTGATTGCATTGTGGTTAGGGTTTTGTGATTAGACTGCATCGGCAAGGAGTTTGACTTTGATAAAATGACTACTTTCAGAGTGTTTGCATTGACATGGAGATAGAAATATGGATGGATGGGATAAAGAGAGGAAGGGAAGGCAGATAAACAGATTGATTTTTTCATGGAGCCAAAGCCAGGCTTACATGTGAAATAATGGTTGGTCAGTTGCCAATCATAATGACCAGGAAATTAGAAAAATTTCTGGCTCAAAGTTACTGGTCAAAATGACTGGCAAAGGCAATTTGACCGGACAAATTCTAATTTTGGCTGGACAGTGTCTGGTGACCAGCCATTAATTTACAGCACAACACGCAAAAGTAGGACCACATTTAATGTTTTCACACACTTCTATGCATGGGATTTTGTACTTTAAACAGACACATTTGATACCAAGCTGTCTGGTTTTACCAAATAAAAACTTTTACCATGTAAAAACTTGGTTTGGCAGCAAAAATCCCATGCATAGAAGTATGCAAATATATTAAAAGTGGTCATACTTTTGCGCATCACGATGTAATATGACTCTGATCATTCTTGCATGTTCCTTTCAGGGTCCATTCTCCACCTTCCACATTCAAACAGATCCAGCAGCAGAATGGACCAGTATTAAGTTCAGTTCTGACGGCAAGATGGTTCTTGTAGCTACCAATTTGGGTGTTTACTTGATTGATGCCTTCCAAGGAAATCAGCTACATGCCTTTTCTGTAAGTTTTCCTCGATAAATCCAAGAAGAGTAAATCGTGTCAATTGAAAATGGGAGAGCAAATACTGTATTTACTCGATTAATTGCCACCCTGAATAAGCGCTAAATATATTCACAACTTGCCACATAAAACGTATAGAAAAAATTTAATTATTTCATTTCATTTTTTTCCAAAGGGACATGCATTTTCTAAATCCAATCCTGTGGATGTATGCTTTAGTCCAGATTCCCAGTATGTATTTTCAGGTAAGAACAAATTGATAGAATTTATATTTATTTATTTAGCTTATATCATGATACTTGTAGTGCTGAAGAAAATAATAATAATAATGGGAAGTTCTTATATAGCGCATTTTACATCGTCTCAATGCACTTTACAATTGTGACCAGTGGAGGACTTTACGGGATGCGTATTAAGGCGCTATTAGCAGCCGTGCAGCTTATAATCATGAGTGAATTGTTAGTAATTAGTGTTATGCCTCCAAATTGGGATAGGCTGTTGAACAGGGAGACAATCCCCTACTCTTATACGAATAATTCAACAGGTTCTTTTATGTCCCCATTCACAGGTTAACATAGACCAATTCACCATTTCCCATACATCCGTTCACTTATCAAACGAAGAATTCAGTCAAGGCTGCATGGTTCAAATTTGAAGAATCTTTTGAAACTACCTTGCAGCCTTGATTGCTTTAGGAATTGCAAATATTTTTAAAGAAGAGAAAATACCAGATAAAGATAATAATACTAACAACAACCTTATTCCTTTGGTTCATTATTTAAGGATCTCAGGATGGTCGTGTCCATATATGGGCATCAGACAGTGGACATAAGGTTGTAACATTAGACGGCAATCATCCCGGCCCAACCAAGTGTATAGCATTTAATCCAAAATACATGATGCTGGCTAGTGCTTGTACCAACATGGTAAGTTTTAGACTGTTCTTTTGTGCAAATTTCTTGTAAGTACCTGTCTCCCCAGTGGAGAGGGAATGGAATTTCCAAGAGATGGGGAGTGTCTGAGGAGGGTATATTGTGTAATTCCAGAAAATATCCATGCCTCCTCCGTGGAAGGAGATTAGAATCTCCAAAGTGTGCTGTGGGTCTAAGGATGGTATAATCCCGGGGGGGGGACTCCCTTATAAAAGGGGGCGGGGGTCCTCGTCGGAAATTTTGAAAATGACCCCTAAAAGGGACCTGTATTTTGAGATGATGGGCGTGGCAGTGATGAAATTTCACCCCTAAGAGGGACCAATCAATAAGTGACACAATCCAAAAATGGGATTAAAATAAAAATCAATCTTTGAAAAGAAGCATTGTTGCTGATCTTACACCCTAAGTGGGACCACAAAACTCAGCTAGTGGGCATTCTCGTCATTATCACCCTAAGCGGGACCAAAACACTGATTTCAAACCCTAAAAGGGACGACGAGGACCCCCGCCCCCTTTTATAAGGGAGTCCCCCCCCCGGGGGTATAATATGTAGTTCCAGAAAATATCTATACCTCTCCAAGGGGTGGGGAAGGTCTGACGAGGGTATGTTGTGTAGTTCCAGAAAATATCCATACCTCCCCCATGGAAGGAGATTCAAATTTCCAAGTTGTGATGAGGGTCTAAGGATGGTAATATATGCAGTTCCAGAAAATATCTATACCTCTCCAAGGGGTGGTAAAGGTCTGACGAGGGTATGTTGTGTAGTTCCAGAAAAAAATATCCATACCTACCCACGGAAGGGAATTGGAGTGTCCATGGGATGTGAGGAGGGTGTGTTATTGTGTAATACCAGTATATATCAATGCCTTCTCTGAAGTCAATTGGAATTTCCAAGTGTTGGGGGGAGCATATAAGGAGAGTGTACATAGTCCAGTCATATATTCATTATCCATGGAATGTCCTGTCTTTTTTAGGCATTTTGGCTGCCAAATCTTGAAGAACTTCAAGAGTCAGCTTAGTAGAATAGTAAAACACAGAAATATTTTACATTGTACAGTAATGTCATTAGTTGTGGAGGAAACTTTTAGATAGATTAAAGGCATAAAATAATGTAAGTAGATGTTTTCTTTCCTTCACTCGCTCTTTGAATCTCTCTTTGTTCTCTTCTCTTATTTTCTCTCTTCACCTCTTCCTTTTTCCATCCTCTTTCAAGTACAACATTTCCCTGCTAGCAGAATCTCCCTACAGGAACTTCCAATGTGGGAGACTGCTAGCAGGGTAGAATAACATGGACTTTTACTAGTAATGCTTTTCTTCCTGTAAAGTTGCATTGCATGAATCAAAACATTTTTTATAAAACATTATAAAAAATCATGTTTAATAAAGTCGAGAACAACAACTTGAAAATGCGTTTTTTTTATTATATCATATACAAAAGTTGCTGCAACACCATTGAGATACCAACTCTTAATGCTTAACATCGAGAGCAGTTGATTTATAACTATTATTTTAATTATTGTAAACTAACACACACAAAAATGATGATGATCTTAATGTTGTAAGCAAGTAAGCATTACTGCTATACATTTGACCTATTCATTATAGCATATTAGCAAGACTAGTGGAAAATTGATAGCAAGTCTTAAAAGTTGAGCTTTAAGTTGGCAATACATGCGTAATTATTCTTGCACCAACAATGCAATCTTAGATTTTGTCACAGGAAAATGTTACAACTTGTATCATGCTCATTAATACATGTGTGCTGTGATTCCAGAGAAAATTTCAAACAGAAAGTTTAAACTTTCTGCAATTAGGTGCTGTCGTTACAAGCTAAGACACATGATGCAACTTCCTCTCAGGCTGACAATCCAACAAAAAATAATAATTTGTAGATATTCTTCAGCACAAGAGAAAAGAGACAATTTTCTCAATAAAATGAAGAAAAGCTAGCATATCCCACTGTAGAAAGTAATATACTGTAGTGAAAAGGCAGATCAAACCTCAAAGCATTTTGTGTGTGTAAGCCATCAGTCTTTAATGCTATGAATTTGCTATGTACATTCTGTGAAGGTTGTGACCATATTGCCGACCCTTCTTGTTACAGTCCTACAACTTCTCCCTCCACCTGGAATAGATAAAATAAAAATGAAAATTGTGTTTGACAAGAAAAATACAACTAAAATATAACATGTTTTACAAAATATTATCTCACTTTTTAATCCCCTGAGCATGCACTTAGAGCAGTAGCGCGGAATGCTTGATGCGTGTATGTGAGGAGGACAAAAACCCCAGTGGTCAGCTGATCCCCCTAACAAAAATTCTGAACCCCCCTAGCAAAAATTCTGGATCCATCCCTGTATTTCCCTGGTTACGCAAGGATAATGCTGTACTTACCTCCACTAGACTGATGAAAATCTGACCGTCTTGCTGTTCCGTGAAAATCTTCTTCAAACATATTTTGTCTTTCATGATGTCTACCATGACCACCACCACCGAAAAAAGAATCAAATCCACCAAAATGCATTCCACCAAAATCTTCATCTTCTTCCTCTTCATTATCATTAAAGAAATCATCAAAACCACCAAACGAAAACTTGAATCCATTTCCATTTGTTCTTTGTCCACCACCGAAGTCACCAAAAAAGTCATTAAAGTCAAAACCACCGCCACCACCTCCGAAACCATTTCCCTTGAGTCCTTCTTCTCCGAACTGATCATATTGTCTTCTTTTGTTTTCATCTGATAATACTTCGTATGCTGTGAATTCAAATATAATATGCTTCAATCATTTTCATTTAATACAAATGTTTTCAGTTTTCAGTTTTCTACACGCTGATCGAGACAACGGTTGCGACCTAGAAATCAGACAATATCATTAATAGACTATCATCACTCAAATATATAGCTGAAGTATGTAAAGGCTGATTTACATGGTACAACTTTTGCTTACAACTGTTGCATGCAATATGCTTTTGCCAACTTGCTACAACTATTTTCTTGTCGTACACAACAGTTGTGAGCAAGTTGTAGGGTTGATTTACACGACGCAGCCTTAAAGAAATATGGCAACATAATGTTACGATTTCTTTGATTGACAGCAGTCTATTTGTTGTATTTTCTGTCATGGCTATTGTCTCAATCATTACGTAGCAATGAAAACAGTGGTAACAGATATATGGAGGTGCAAACTTGACTGATCAAGTTTTGTTACGAGGCATAATATTTGCCAGAATATTATTAAAAAGTTGGCTTTTTCTCTGTATCTATTTATTGCTATAAAGAGGTTGTGGATCCAAGGAAAGATCGAGAGTTTATGCAATCCCTATACACCTAACTTCCTGCCTGGGAATGACTTAATATAAACAACATCGAACGTCTTCAGAAAATCACCTGTGCACAGGATGGCAGTGTGCCAGTGCTGGAGTTGTGAATTTTACTTTCTTTTCATGGAATAACAAAGAGATTGCTCCAGCAGAAAGACAAAACTACCTCATATAAATACAATTTTATGGAATACCACGCACATATAGGGCTCTTTTTGGCCGGTATGCTGTATATTAAGTTAGTTAATAAAGCTTATGAATCGATACGTCATTTGAAAGTCTAATTCTGTTACTAATTATCTTTCCATCTGCTTTTTGATAAAGTTTTCTTTATTCCTTTTTCAAATTTGAGTATTTTTAAACGGAGCTTTTTACATAGGTAAAGGAATATCATTTCATGTAGAAACCTGGAATTTTTAATCGATTCTCCAAGGAATAAAATTTTAATATTTCTTTATTCACATCGTTGAATATGTGTGACAATTTTCACGTAAAAGAATCGAAATATCCAGCAAAAAAATGTGTTCTTTCGTCACTTCACAAGTTAGTCATCCGATAAGAAATTTAAAGTACAATATATTACACATTGAAATAAATCTAAGATATCTAAGAAGTGAAGTATTTTGCTTAACTCAGTACAGAGGGAATGGAAAAGTGAATCATTAGCTATTACGAAAGTACATCTGAATCAACATTGCAATAACGCATTTATCTTAGGGGTGAAAATAAGCCCAAGATGAAGTTTTTATTTTCCTTTTCGATGACTCATCGTTATAGCAAGGAATTATTTCCTTATTTTGCTTCAGAAAATATATAAAAAATCGAAAGAAGCTAACAATTAAAAGTTATGTTCATCTGACATGAGAAGTAGTTGATGTCAATAAAAGTAACATTTTCTTGAAAAATATTCGATAATAAAGTACAAGTAAGGATTTGGTGATTTCGGCGCAAATAAAGGTATTTGAAGTATTTTTGTAAATTTTTTCGAAAGAAAAAGAATGAAATCTTGAAAATATATTCGAGATTTGAAGAAACGACACGATTCATCAATAATTTCATAAACAAGTTGCACTTTAATGGTTGCCACTGACACAACAAAGTTCATTAAAGCCATCCTTTCTTAACCATCTTATATTACCAAACAGTATAAAAACCGATAAAAGACACGGCTCTTATCAAATCTTAAGTTTAAAATCAATAAAATAAGTTCGTCACTGGGGACGGAAGTACAAACATTGCATATCACTTATAGGTCCACGTTCAACTTACCTTGCGCGACTTCGCGGAATTTTTCCTCAGCATCTTTGCTCTTATTTTTATCCGGATGATATTTAACGGCCATTTTTCTGAAAGCTTTCTTAATCTGTCTATCTGAAGCGTTTTTTGGTACTCCAAGAATCTGATAATAGTCCTTAGCAAGAGCGTAGTCTGCCGCCAAGACACTCAATGCTGCTGTTGTCAAGACAAATAACTGTTCGTAATTCATAGCTTAAATATCCCTTATTTCTTCCTGTTGGTGTAGAATAAGTGTTATTCAGGCGATTCGTGGCCTTTTCTTGATCTTATGATGTTACTTGAAAGAGAAATCTCGTGATTTCCAGAACAGATTGACGTTTTTTTCACCCAGTGCTCGTGTTTTGCTGCTGTTGGACAACTGCACATTGAGTTACGATTCGTGTTCTGATTGGTTGGTTACAATGACATTTGAGACAGAGAAAGGAATGGAACCTAATGAATAACAGAAAAATAAATAAATATTAAAATAAAATAAAATATCAAAAAAAATTCCCATAAATAACTGGAGAAAAAACTGGCACTTTCGAATGATAGGAATCGAATGCTAACGAAGTGAAATCGAACGCCTAAATTATAATTCTTTTCCAAAACTATAAACTTCTTTACCATTTAACAATATTTACAAAATATGATTAATATCAATTTCAATAATTTTTTAATAAATAGAAAAATAATTTAAAAACTGTTCCAAAGTTAAGTTTTATTTTGTAAGACAGAAAATAGGTGTCAAAAAGTGTTTACTCCCCTCCCCTCCCCTATCAAATAAACTTACCCATGATTCTGTGAGATGCCTCTGTTTTTCAAAACAAACATGGCGGACGACGAAGAAGAAGACATTGAAAATGGCTACGATGCTCTTGAAGAATTCCAAGCCTACAGCGACTCAGAAACAGAAAGTTCTAGCTCCGATGGTAAAAAAAATTGTCGAACTTTATTTTTATCCAAAGGTTACAGTTTTCCTTTGCAAAATAAGTGCATGATTAATGAAAAATGTCGTTCGATTTTATGAAGAAAATTTAGTTTTAATTTTGACGTAAAGTTTATAGAACGAAAATGTTGAATCTAGTATTTTGTTCGCATTTTTACGGCAACGTAGATCAAAGTTTTAATTCTTGTTTCGCTAAGGGGATCAAATTCCCTGCTTTCCTACTTTCAGTATCTTAACATTTTTAATTTTGCACATTTGTAAACAGCTTTTTTAAATATTTTATGTAAGCTTATTAATTGTCGCAAATGATTTGTTTTATTTTCTCTAGCTGGGAGCGATGATGAAGGAGGTACAAGACCTATCAATATTACTTATGATCCAGCATTACCAGCTAGACATGAGGTACAACTAATATAATCATATTTTCCATTACCAGACAGTCTGCCGGTGTTACAGGTTGATCTATTTGAATTAGTTTATTGCTTGTCAGTTATTATAACAATTATCATTGGGTCATTGATGCGACCCATGAAGTTTGATATCTCGTTTGCAATCTAGCGTTTTGACAGCTGTCAATCAAAATACTTCCTTTTTTATGAACATGGCACTCTAATTTTTGGCAGATTTATTTTTCTTTTGAGCCCTTCATTGTAAATCTTATTACCTCCATCACAAACTATGGTTATAAATCAGAGCAATGAAATCATTCCCATTATTTTGATTGATGGCCATCAAAATGCTTGTTTACAAATGCGACTTCAAGCTTCGTGGGTAGTACTTTAATTATGACAGTCATGATTATGATGATATCCATGCCCTTCATGTATCCTGCAGTATTTAGGAGAAGAAATGGATGAGTTTAGTGGCCGGACTGTGTTAGAAACAAACAACATTGTAGAGCTACCACTGATGGTGTTTCCTACCGTTGTCCTTGTCCCAGGACAGACTCTACCTTTACATCTGTTTCATCCACAGGTAAGATTTTTATTTCTTGCATTTCAGTTTCCCTTCCATCTCATTCCCATTATTGTTCATCCTCCTATTTCTCATTTATGATTCTGCCTCTCCACACCTCTTTCTTTCCATCTCATGTCTCCACTTTTTCCTTTCCTTCTCTTTCATCCCACTCATTTTCCCATTACTCCTTCCTATTTCCCTTGTTTTCATTTCTTCCTATACTCTACTCTTCCAATACGATTTTAATTTTCATATTTTTGCAATTTTCTATTCCAGGCGGTAGCAATGATGAAAAGTGTAATTGATAAAGACAGGACATTTGGCTTGGTCAATTCAAAGTAAGGTTTTTAAACTCCAAAAAATATAACATTTACATTTCAAATTTCTTGAGAATAAAATCTTTATTTGATTCAAGCATTACCAGAAAGCAAATGAATAATGCTCAAGGAAATGAGAAGTAGTCTATCTGATATGAGAAGAAATGTCATCAATCGCCAAATAAATCTCATGTATATCTTAATCAGCCTTCAGTGAAGGGGAAGCACTGCCAGTCATGTGCTATCAACTAGAGAGTAATATATTACTTGATATCGATCAGCTGAATGAATTTCTTAAATCTCATTACAAGCCTTCAGTGACAAGCAAACACTGCCCATCATGGTTGAATGAATCTCTTGAAAATAGAAGCATAGTCATAATATGGACAACATAGATGTCTTATCATTAAAAATATTAACCAGAGAATGTCTGCATTGTCAATATGAATGAATCCCATGAATCTCATTACAAGCCTTCACTACTCCCTATTCTTGATCATCCACTATTGAAAACTTGCCATTCAGCTGGTAAAAATTTCACATGAAACCAGAAATTCTGTCTACGGATAGCATTGAATCAGATAATATAACTTATATATAATAATGTTTCAATGTTTGCCTGCAGACATGGAATAAATCAGAATCAACTAAAGGAGTCCATTGGAACGACAGTAGAAATCTTCTCCATGAAAGAAGAAGTGGAAGCTGGAATAACAACCATGATAATAAAAGCCACTGGCCGACAGCGTTTTAAGATTGTAGAAATAAGAAGACAAGTGGATGGGTATGTATAGGTATGATAAGTTGAGTATCAAAAGGATATTCAGTTCCTGGGAAAGCTGTAGCTCACCTCTGGGTTTCAATAATTCCTTGGCTAGGCATCACATGTTTGTAGAGTTTGTTTGGACTCTCCTTTGATTCAAGGGTTCTTCTCCTGACTTTCTGGTTTTCCTCCCTCTGCAGAAGTTACCCAGCATGCTCATTAAATTTCAATTTGTACTGTGAGTTTTTCATGCCCTGACTTAGCTGAGCTAAGAGGTTATTTCAGGGTTTTAAAAATTGGTGTTGTCATGATCAAAAGTTTATGTACAACAAATAGGGACACCAATGTATCCATAGTGGTAATTAATAAATGGATAATGTCAGTGACATGCATTTATTGCATGTCCAAGACTGGTATTTAACAGTGGCAAATTTAGAGGGTGGTCACAGGGTACCCATGACGCCCCTCCTTTCTCGCTTGAAATTAGTTAGTTAGTATAGCAAAAGGTGAATCTTCTTGATTTTGTGACCCCCCTTACTCAAAATCCTAGATCCTCCCAGTTTAACATTCTTTGTACTGTTGCTTAACATCTTTCAGAACTGTTATGGCAAAAGTGTATATATTACCTGAGATTTTGTTGTCGTCACACCCAGAAGGAGGCCTTATCTCCTGCTATCATAAGTCTGGTTGCCAAGCGACATGTAATGGTAGTCTAGAGAGATCTAGGCCCACATCTAGTAAGTCAAGGCTTGGCTCTACAAGGAGAAACAGGGTATGCTTTAAAAAATACAAATTGTGGCTGCATAACAATTCTTCTCTTGTAAATGCACACATTATGCACATGCTTTCTATTTCTTCAACACATTGAGTGACCTTCATAAGTTTGATGTCTAAAACTTTTTGTACCAGATTGATACAAGTTTGAGCAGCTGGCCAGCTTGGGTATACAAACTTTATGATCCAGTAAGTCACAGTAAAAGTGTATTCTAATTGTAAAAATAAAAAAAATATTGGACAGAGAGAGAGAGAGGGGAGGGTCAGACTGTCTTTTCACACCCCCTGCCCCCTTTTTTCATACATCTTGTTTAATGTCACTGTTTTCTTATATATTTACTTGTTTTTTAGTTCACTTTGATGGATGAAGTTAAAAAAGAATTACAAAGATGGAGTCAAACCATAAGGCTGGATAATGTCCCTAAGGACCCTATAGGTATGGTATTATAATGTCCCTAAGGACCTCATAAGTATTGTATTATAATGTCCCTAAGGACCCCATAGGTATGGCATTATAATGTCCCTAAGGACCTCATAACTATTGTATTATAATGTCCCTAAGGACCCCATAGGTATGGTATAATAATGTCCCTAAGGACCTCATAACTATTGTATTATAATGTCCCTAAGGACCCCATAGGTATGGTATAATAATATTCCTAGGGATCCACTAGGTATAGTGTAATGATGTCCCTAAGGACCCCACAGGTATGGTATAACAATGTCCCTAAGGACTCCATAGGTACTATAGAGTATCCCTAATGACTGTATTCCAGAAGACCCAAGACCAAGCATGGGGCATACCTACCCCAGTGGAAGTGGCACATCCAGCTTCTAATTAGAATATCATGCTTCCAAGGATACGCTTCCTTTTACAATGTATCATTGGCCATAAAATTAATAAGATTCTCAATATTCTGCAAACTTGGTAGTTGCGGGTTGCCCATTAAAATTTGGTTTTGTCACTGTCGTCAGTCAAAAATATAAAAGGTACCAACTGATTTGAGTTTTGATTGACGGCAGCAAAAAACCAATTTCACGACAAACCAGTGAAATGTCTTAGTTAGCAGAATATCGAGAATAAAGAATTAAGAGAAAAATATCATATGCCCTTGGCAGGACTTTGAGAATTGCAGTAACAGGAATAAATGTTTTGATTATTATAGATTTTTCATACTGGGTTGCAGCCAACCTCCCTTTGGATGACAGCTTAAAGCTTGAGTTGTTGTACATTGATTCCACAACAGAAAGACTGCGTAAAGAACTCAAAATCATGTATAGGGTATGTACCACCATGAAACACTCATCACATGCACAATGGACGGAGGGACTCAAAGATCACTACCCCATTTCTCATGATACTTGGATGGTATTTTTGAATCACTTGTACCACCATGAAACACCCATCACATGCACAATGGAGGGAGGGACTCAAAGATCACTACCCCATTTCTCATGATACTTGGATGGTATTTTTGAATCATTTGTTCCACCTTGAAACACACATGCACAATGGGGGGAAGGACTCAAAGATCACTACCCCATTTCTCATGATGCTTGGATGGTATTTTTGAATCACTTGTACCACCATGAAACACTCATCACATGCACAATGGAGGGAGGGACTCAAAGATCACTACCCCATTTCTCATGATGCTTGGATGGTATTTTTGAATCACTTGTAACAACTTGAAACACCCATGCACAATTAGGGGGACTCAAAGATCACTACCCCAGTTCCCATGATGCTTACATGTTCCTTTTGAATCATTTGTACCATTCCACACCAATGCACAAGGGGAGAAGGAAGGTGCTGTTCTAATGTGCTGGCTCTCACCTCTACAGTCATGGGTTGCTTGTTTGTTCTCCTCTGTGCTCCAAGTATTTTCCCTCTGGTTCTCCAATTCTCCTCCCTACACAAAAATTAACTTCTCAATTCCAATTCGATCATCAAAAGAGAGCAACAGGTTTGTTAGCCAGTGGTTATTAAGTGCTACTCTTGTAAAACAAGGACTATTTATGTATTTGTACTAAAGATATTTCATTAGGACATTAACCAATGCAATACTTATCTTGTCTTCATAGTGTAGTGTTTTGTGTTGTAGTGACTGTAATACTACGATATGCTACAAAAACGATTTATTCTGGTGAGTTCATGAAGTCCCTTTTCCTATAGACCCTTGCACGTGACATCAAAGCAGCTCAATTTGGAGGGCAAAACAAAAGAATTTCAATCTCCTGAGAATTGGAACCAATTGTTTTGTCCTCAAAATTGAGCTGCATTCTGACCTACTGCAAGGCGTCTATGGAGCCTCAGAAACTCTCTCTCATGTCCTGATTATGTGATTGGGTTACAAACTGTTTCATTTTCGTCATAGTATGTCTCTTGATGGTCCTTTAGCTGCGTACGTCAATCCTAGTGGATGGGTACATGAGACGTTAACATTTTATAAAGCCTCTGGAGTGAGGCTAAGAGGGCGACCTACAGCTGAAAATAGCTGGTTCCCTGGGTATGTTTGAAATTAAATATCTATTTGTCGTTATGTATACAGAGCATTAATGTATTTTTCTCTTATCCATTCATTTGTCCATTCATTCACTTCTCTTTTGCTCTTTCACTAAACCATTCATTTATTCACTCGATCGTGTTCGTTCATTTGTTTATTCTCTTATTCATTCATTTGATCACTCACTTATGTGTTCCTTTTCTTGTTCATTCATTCGTTTGTCCTTTTATTCGTTCATTCTTGTCATTATTCATCCCTCTATTTCTTGACTTTCGTTCGTTTTTTTTTTTCATTCCCTCACAATTTCTTTTCCCTTTCATTTACTTTTTTCATTTGTTCACTTATCCTTTCATTCATTTTCTATTTTTTGCTGTTTAGGTACGCGTGGACAATAGCTGAATGCATGCATTGTCACAACCATCTTGGTTGGCGATTCACAGCAGTCAAGAAAGGATTAAGTCCATCAAAGTTCTGGGGATTAACACGAGCCTCCCTCAAACCAGGAATGAGAAGTGACACAGATGAGGAAGAGCCTCAGAGCCCTCCCCCTACAACTATGGAATGAGCAACAACGAGAACAATAGACCCCTTGCAGCATGTCAGAATGCAGCTTAGGAGGACAGAATAATCGGTTCCAATTCTCAGGAGATTTAAATTATTTTGTTTTGTCCTCCAAATTGAGCTGATTTGACGTCACACGCAAGGGTCTATACTGTTCTCACTCATAGTGCTCGTTTTATCTCGAAGGAAAGGTGCATCTGTCTTTAGCGGCCAAAATTATTGACTGCAAAAGAATGTTTATCCCTAAACTATAAATACGAAAAATAAGATTTTAAATATTTCGAACCACAGTTCAAATTATTAGACTTAGAAAGTCAATATAGAGCAATGTACTATTTCAGTATAGTCTTCATTAGTCTTAAACTATAGTAGTTTATGCAAGTAGTTTTAAACTATAAAGTTATAAAGGACGTTGTACATGGCTGGCCGTCCCCCTCCCTTCGGTGGATTTTTTTTACCAGGGGAGGGGAGGGGTAGGAGGGGAGGGGTAGGGGTGGAGTGAGCAACCAGTACGAAGTCTAGAATTTTATATAGTAATTCATTTTGTATAAATGTGTCGAAAAAATAAAATGTTGTCTAAGTTGAACTTGTTCGATAAGGTTGAGAAACACGAGGTGGGAAGAGTAGATGTTACCATGACGATAAAGATTTTGCTTATCTTATATGAGCACCTCTATAATGCCGACACTACACAATAGACCTCTTCAGCTTGGGCGTAATGTTTCCACATTTCAGACCGCGTGTCGTTCTCTCGAGTAAAGGTTTGTCGTATTCATGTGTCTTCAGCTGTTAAACAAAGAAATGATACTCTAGGGAATGTAACGTTGTCTGAAATGGGAAAACGTTGTGCCCAAGCTGAAGAGGTCTATTCTTTGGGTGTCCGTTATGGGAAGCCTAATTTTACCTGGGGCACCTCTATGAAACGTACCTTTCACAGTACTTCAGCTGGTCGTACCTACTCGGGAACTCACTGTACAGTACCTTGGCTGTTCGTATACAGGAGTCTTGACTATACCTTATGGTCACCTTCATAATGTGGACACTGTACAGTACCTTGGCTGTTCGTATACAGGAGTCTTGACTGTACCTTATGGTCACCTCCATAATGTGGACACTGTACAGTACCTTGGATGTTCGTATAAAGGAGTCTTGACTGTACCTTATGGTCACCTCCATAATGTGGACACTGTACAGTACCTTGGCTGTTCGTATAAAGGAGTCTTGACTATACCTTATGGTCACCTCCATAATGTGAACACTGTACAGTACCTTGGCTGTTCGTATAAAGGAGTCTTGACTGTACCTTATGGTCACCTCCATAATGTGAACACTGTACAGTACCTTATGGTCACCTCCATAATGTGAACACTGTACAGTACCTTGGGTGTTCGTATAAAGGAGTCTTAACTGTACCTTATGGTCACCTCCATAATGTGAACACTGTACAGTACCTTGGCTGTTCGTATACAGGAGTCTTGACTATACCTTATGGTCACCTCCAAAATGTGAACACTGTACAGTACCTTGGCTGTTCGTATAAAGGAGTCTTGACTATACCTTATGGTCACCTCCATAATGTGAACACTGTACAGTACCTTGGCTGTTCGTATACAGGAGTCTTGACTATACCTTATGGTCACCTCCATAATGTGAACACTGTACAGTACCCTGGCTGTTCGTATAAAGGAGTCTTGACTATACCTTATGGTCACCTCCATAATGTGAACACTGCACAGTACCTTATGGTCACCTCCATAATGTGAACACTGTACAGTACCTTGGCTGTTCGTATACAGGAGTCTTGACTGTACCTTATGGTCACCTCCATAAAGTGAACACTGTACAGTACCCTGGCTGTTCGTATACAGGAGTCTTGACTGTACCTTATGGTCACCTCCATAATGTGGACACTGTACAGTACCTTGGCTGTTCGTATACAGGAGTCTTGACTGTACCTTATGGTCACCTCCATAATGTGAACACTGCACAGTACCTTATGGTCACCTCCATAATGTGAACACTGTACAGTACCTTGGCTGTTCGTATACAGGAGTCTTGACTGTACCTTATGGTCACCTCCATAAAGTGAACACTGTACAGTACCCTGGCTGTTCGTATACAGGAGTCTTGACTGTACCTTATGGTCACCTCCATAATGTGAACACTGTACAGTACCCTGGCTGTTCGTATAAAGGAGTCTTGACTATACCTTATGGTCACCTCCATAATGTGAACACTGCACAGTACCTTATGGTCACCTCCATAATGTGAACACTGTACAGTACCTTGGCTGTTCGTATACAGGAGTCTTGACTGTACCTTATGGTCACCTCCATAAAGAGAACACTGTACAGTACCCTGGCTGTTCGTATACAGGAGTCTTGACTGTACCTTATGGTCACCTCCATAATGTGGACACTGTACAGTACCTTGGCTGTTCGTATACAGGAGTCTTGACTATACCTTATGGTCACCTCCATAATGTGAACACTGCACAGTACCTTATGGTCACCTCCATAATGTGAACACTGTATAGTACCCTGGCTGTTCGTATAAAGGAGTCTTGACTATACCTTATGGTCACCTTCATAATGTGAACACTGTATAGTACCCTGGCTGTTCGTATACAGGAGTCTTGACTATACCTTATGGTCACCTCCATAATGTGAACACTGTACAGTACCTTGACTGTTCGTATAAAGGAGTCTTGACTATACCTTATGGTCACGTATTTAGATCAGTCTTTTTTATTGATTTTATTGTTAGACTCATATTAATATTTTAAACATATATTACAAAAATACGATCTTTATCCGACACTCTTTTCTAGAAATAGGTAACGATAAAACCACATATCTGGTGGTATTTTAAAGGGTTTTTCTACATAAAATCATCACTTTCTTTAATACATTAAAAATGAATAAATAAATTGTCATTTATTTCCGTGATTTTCAGATCCCGTTTTCCTGGTCAGCGGAAACTTCGTTGTCGATGCTGACCAGCAAAAACGCAGGCTCTGAACACGAATTTTTGGCTTTCAATGAAGTGCGAGCCTCGACAGCGCATGCTCCAATGATGCAGTACCACTGGAACGGAAGGTTAGCCAGAACTCCGACGGAAACGCAAAATTCCGTACAGTTTTGAAGAAAAGAATATTTGCCCAAGAAAGGGAACTAGATTTACAACAGGGACACTTACTATTATCTAAATTAATTAAACATTAAATATCGTACTTTTCTATATTAGCGTAAGAGAATATCGGATCTGCTCTAGAGTTTTCCCCGTCTCTGGTTGTGATCGCGGGCGACCAGAGCGGCGTTCGCGCAGGTGTTGTTGAGGCAGCCAGAGTCTTGATAGCATCCCGAATGTCCCGCAATTCGCCCTTAACTTTCCCGTAGATTTGATCGAGCGAATTTTCGACACTATCAATTCTAGACTGTAGCATTTCTAAAGGCATAGCACCCCGGTCAATATGATCGCTCGAGGTGCTTATATCACTTGTTTTTCGAATAAAATCTGGTCGTCTGAGGAAATATCTTTTGTTCCTCGACTCTTCTTGACTCGAGGGAAGGTTCTCCAAGTTGTTATTTGTGAGCTTTGGCAGGTCTCTTTGAGATTCGACTTGAATAACCGGTTTATCTCGTTTATCTTGTTCTTCTTTTTGTTGCTGTTGCTGTTGTTGTTGTTGCTGTTGTTGTTGTTGTTGCTGTTGTTGTTGCTGCTGTTGTTGCTGTTGTTGTTGTTGTTGTTGTTGTTGTTGTTGTTGTTGTTGTTGTTGTTGTTCAGCAGGTGATTTCCAGGAATCTACCAGGACGGCTTGGACACTGTTCGGATGGTAACACGGAGAAGGAAGAGGTGTTTGAAAACTGATCGATGGAAACTCAAAGATTCTGTCACATTCTTGCTGCAGGAAAAATAGACAACATTTGTTATATAGACATCAAAAATATAATAGTTGTAAAACGTAATAAACCCCTTACACTTGACGTCAAAGCAGCTCAATTTGGAGGACAAAACAAAAGAATTTCAATCTCCTGAGCATTGGAACCTATTGTTTTGTCAATCAAATTGAGTGCATTCAGAAGTGCCGCAAGAGGTCTATCGTAAACATATTTCCTCTTAAGTGAAATAAGATGGCGGTTAGTTTAAATTGACTCAGTTCTACGTAAGGGATCATGGTTACCAAGTTCTTATCAATTTCTTCGTAAAAATTCCAATTTCCTCTGTAAGATGTAAACAGTAGAGCCACTAGTTCCTCGATTGTTAATTGAAAATCGGGGGGGGGGGGGGGGGAGTCGACTCGAGAGGGTAACTGAGAAGAAGGAAGGGGAGGGGAGGGTGAGAAGCTGTGTATTTTACTGTCAAATCCTAATAGACCCCTTGCACGTGACGTCAGAGAAGCTCAATTTGGAGGGCAAAACAAAAGAATTTTAATCTCCTGAAAATTGGAACCTATTGTTTTGCCCTCCAAATTGAGTTGCATTCCGACGTGCTGCAAGGGGTATATAGATTTAAAAAATAATAAAAAATATAATAACTATTTTTCTTACCGTATCTTGTTTTTTAGGCACCGGGCTGTAGATAGATGGATTCCTATAAAGCGAGTTCTTGCTGCCTTTACTCCCATGTCGCATTCCCAATTGTCTCTCAATATTATTGATCGTTCTACAAACATCTGTCAATAGCATCGCTGTGTCGTCTATCACAAAGAATTTCTTCCAGTAATCATCTAATAAAACAAAATAGACAGACGCCTTTTAGTCTTTAATACTGATGGGGAAAAGTATTCGTCCCAGAGCCTGCGTTTGTCATGGTCAACTGACCATAAAGAACGCAGGCTTTCTTCGTGACGAGGCTGACAAAGAAGCAGCGGACATACATCTTACGCGCGTGCGCGATATTAGTTCATGTTTAACCAATCAAAGCGAAGCTTTTTCCACCGATTCTTCAGTCTTCATAATCAGATACAAAATATTTTCAAATAAGTTAAATTATCCAAAATTTTATATTAATATAATTGAAAATTATAACAAACAAAACAAAAATAAATAAACAATAACAAAACTCAAGGCAATGTAGAAATATATTAATTTCAAAACGAAATAAGGTGAAAAGAAAAAAATGTTTCCGCTGGGGCTCGAACCCAGGACCTTGTGCGTGTTAGGCACACGTGATAACCACTACACTACGGAAACAACCGATGCTGAATTTCTACCATTTAGTTACCTCTTGTCCAAGCTCTTCTGACTGTTCTCCACTCCCTCATTGTTTCAAAAAATTTGTGTTGTAGGAATCTCGCTCTTTGTAGCTTGAACCAATCACCGATCTCGATAGCATTGCCATGTCTTTTGATGAAGCTTCTATATCGCCAGCAGCTCTGAAGGCAACGTGCTGCCATCGCCTTCTTCTTCCTCAAATGTTCTGGCGAAAAAATGATTGAAATATGAATGAGATTCCAAGCCACCTATAGTGAACATCATCCAACATGGCTGCCACTTTTATCAGTTCCCTTGGGAGTGATTCCAAACCACCTATAGTGAACATCATCCAACATGGCTGCCACTTTTATCAGTTCCCTTGGGAGTGATTCCAAACCACCTATAGTGAACATCATCCAACATGGCTGCCACTTTTATTCCCTTAGGAATGATTTCAAGCTACAAATCAGTTTTCACACTTACCTGCGTTTTCTATGTAGGCCAAGATGCGTTTTTCTTGTTGTGTTAGCTGCAAGGTCTCGTGGACAACGCTTATAAATAAAGCCATGAGAAATATCCCAAGAACCGAGGCGAAACCAACAAATCCACGTGCAAAGACATTGATAGGAACCACGTCACCAAACCCTAGGGTCGTCATGGTAACCACCATCATCCAGACTGTGTCCTTTGGATGGGCAATAAAAATATTAAAAAAATTATATACAACTCAAAAAACTGAATGCACAGCGTCAATCACCAGAGAAGCATGCGCACAATTTCACCTTTGCCAAACTAAAATTTCTAGCTAACGCGCATGTGCCGTGACAAAACCTGTTTATCGTCGTATACGGCTAGAAAATAGACAGACAGACAGACAAACAGACAAACAGACAAACAGACAGACAGACAGACAGACAGACAGACAGACAGACAGACAGACAGACAGACAGACAGACAAAGACAGACAGACAGACAGACAGACAGACAGACAGACAGACAGACAGACAGACAGAAAGACAGACAGACAAACAGACAAACAGACAAACAGACAAACAGACAAACAGACAAACAGACAGACAGACAGACAGAAAGACAGACAGACAAACAGGCAAACAGACAAACAGACAGACAGACAGACAGACAGACAAACAGACAGACAGACAGACAGACAGACAGACAGACCGACTGGCTTCACCCAACACCTAATTAAAGTATCATTGCTAAAAGCATGGTTTGAGCAAGAAATTAAGCAACATATTAAAAGATAAAGTTTCTTATCCTCATGCATAATACATATATCTACATATATCTCTTTCCTGAGTTAAGCCACTTCAATATTCATTCAACCTTCCGATAAACTGTAAGCACCTTATTTCATTGACGTATGTAATTCTAATACCTATCAAAAAGATTCCTAATAGGGGATTGTAAGACGGCCAAAAAGAAAGTCACGAATTTCAAAACAAAAGCAAAACACAAAAACTACACAAGGAAAGTGTTGATTATTTACTAGTATATTTACACCTGCCTTTACCAATCTATTAATTTTGAGATATATAAAAATATACTATATATTTTTTCAAGGTTATTGTAGATTTTCTATTGGGTTTTAACGTTCTATCAACTATGCTACTGAACGGTTATAGTAAAAAAAAACTTTGGAAACTTTCAAGAAAAAATTAAATTTGAAAACTGAGTTAAAGAAGAAAAATTTCAGAAAAGGTTAGTGGAAATAAACTTGTATAAATGTCGTACAAGCGCTGGTTTGTACCGTACAAAAACCTTCAGAATCTTAATAAAATATATAAAGACTGGATTTTATAAAATTTGTATGAAGTCGAACGACAGTCTGAAAAGCCACAACGACACTTTCAACCTTACTAATAAAATATGAAAAAAGGGTGTACTTTCTGACTAACTTCATTACTCAAATGTACTCCTTAGAATTACTTTAATTTTGGTAAAAAAAGTCTTTATATATCAAATGCTGATCATTTTAATTGATTTCCCATCCGAAGTAATTGTCTTCAGTGAGGTTCAGAAAGAATTCATTAACGTTTTTATTGTGTTAACGAAGAAGAGGTCTTGATGTTGTTTACAGGTGGGATCGAGACTCAAAATGGTTGGTCAACTAATATACTATTTTATTAAATGTATTAGTTTTTGTCTCATACAAAATGTAGATTAATCAATGCTTGGCTTTGCTAGTTTTTTTTCATTTATTCTAGATACTTTTATTAAATGTATTTTTTTAAATATTATTCGAGCACGTTTTTCGTTAATGGTGCGAAAATTGAACAAGTTTTGTATTACCGCCGTGGGATATTGAAAGCGGATGAACATAATCGTTCGTGCTGGGAAAAATATCTAGCTGAAGCAATTAACCGTAGAATTGGTTTTACTAATATGTACTTTTAAGTAAGTCACGGAAAAAAGTTTGAATAAAGTCTTCAGGTAAGTTGTCTTTGCAAAAGTGCAATTTCAAAACGAAAGCTTGACTGACGTATAATTTAAGAACTGCTTCAACTTCTTCTCAAATTCAAAACTGCTTTAGTGCCGATAGATTTAGTTCATATTTAGAAAAAAGTTACAATAGTAACCGTAAAAGGTCTAAAGTTTAAAGCCTTTAACACGAAAGCTTACGAATGGAAATAATGTTGACTTCGGACTGAATGCTCCAACTTTAATTTTTTGAATTGGAGTAAATTCGTACTTTAAAATTCCAAATTTCGAGCTAGAAAAACTTCATAGAATTCTTTCTATACATAGTTATTATTTGAGCGAACAGAAACAGGATCTTTAGTTTATTTTTTTAAATGGGAAACGAAAACCAATCGGTAATAACTAAAAAACAGGGAGGTTTCTTATTATGATTTACTCGAGAGTTTTCGATTAAATTCAACGCCTACGGTTCTATCTTGTTACGAAGTATGAGCTAAAATGTCTGGATATTTGTCTGTGGTCAGGTTGGAGCCCATTTTAACGCCAATTACAAGTGTTTTTATTGGGTTTTCACATTTTTCCTACAGAGAAAGCAACCATTATAGTGTTCCTTGAAGTTCGTAACAATTTGACGAAGTATCGAATGACCTTGCAGTTGGTAGGACTTACAGACAATCCGAAAAAACAACAAGAAAAACAGCGAGAATAATAATGAAAAGCGCTGGATATTTTCCAATAAATCGTCATATAAATTGTAAAATTATTATAAAGATGACATGGTGTGTTTATCGTAAAAAAAAGCCATTTCTTTTCGTGAGGAAAAGGAGGATTTAAGCTAGGAGGATTTACCGTGTTTCAGGGGAGATAACCATGATCTGGGTTTGGATGGAGCATAATTAATAAAGTAATGGAAGCAAATAAGTCTAGCCCTGGCGAGCTCTAAGATAGCTTACAACCTCGTTGTATGCTACTGAATAAAACACAAGCCAATCTTAAAGAGAATACACTGTTCTTTTGAATGATTTTGCTTTAAAATAGAAACAGGTAGGATTCAGAGGTCAAAATGAAGATCGAAGTAAACGATAAACAATCAAAAATTTATCATCTTCGGACAAGTTCTAGAAGTCAAGTATTTTAGCATGTCTTTTTTGGATAGCGAGGTTGTTTACTTGCATTTATTCATTCCTTCTACACAATTTACTCAGTTAAATTTTAATAACACTTTCGATTAAGGAATTGGATAGAAAGTCGCTTGTCTTTTGTCTAACAACTTATCATTTTAGCCAAAGCTCCACGCGCTTTACGACTCTAAATGTACTAAATGTACTAAAAATCTTAAGGGAAGGATTAAAACTCTAGTTCTCGTGCTATCTCTTTGATTATCGTTTGAGAAATCGAGGAATCTGAGAGTTAAGAGAAAAACGTATCAACATTGATAAACGCTTTGAAAAAGCACTAAAAACAGAGACGAAAATAGCTGTATATTACAAAGCCATAATTTACTTCAATATCAAATTTAGACTTTAATAAAAAAATCTTTAGTTATCAATATTAACTGCTTCGACGCGTTTCGGGTTGGTGGGTTGTTTAATGTAATTAGTGACTTTTTTACTATTTTATTCCTGCCTTTCTCACTCACTCAGGCTGATATTTTGATATTTCTTTGACGTTCAATTCCGTATTTACTTTAATTTTAAGTTACTCACTATAACTATAAACAAATAAAAATATTAAAACGAAAAACAGACGTTTCTAAGTCCGTCCGGCGCTGGAACTTTAAAGAGATGTTTTATTCTACAGAAATTATTGTTGACCACTGAGTTTGCTAGCTAACTGCTCTGTTCTCAGTTATTGCTCACTAAAAATTGCTGGATAGATTAATATTTTAGCTTTTTCATCGCGTTCGATTCGTTCTTCGAAAGATAAACAAGTCGTAATCGTAGCTCAGGTTACACCTGCTGCACAAAGTTCTAGACTTTAAACAGAAAATTAAAGAATAAAACAAGTTGGAATCATTACACTTTTTGAATAGTATAGAATGGAACTATAGTAGGGTTAATGATTTCCGAGTCGGGAAAAATTCGGGAAGAACTAATGAGTCTTTGAATTCCACATTTCAAAAAGAATACGAAAAAAAACATTAATTTTTTAAATCTCGAGGTAAGGATGTCTTTTTTTTTCTTTTGCCTCCAAGAAAAGAATAGTACCCGAAAAGTTTTATCCGTTTTCTAGAGAATATCAAGTTCAAACTGTTACTCTTATTTCATATTCCAATAAATCTTTATTTTTTATTTTCAAGAAACTTTTAAGTACTTTCAACTTTCTCAAGTTTCCACTTTTTTTGCAGTTATTACCGTTTGTATTAAATACGTACCCAAGACTTTCTACTTGAAAAAGTCTAAGTGGTTATAGCCTTGCTTTTTATGGGAATTGTTTTCTCTCGCGTAACAAAGACGGTTTCTTTTAGTTTTACAACAAAGACCATCTTTTTAAATTAAGGGAATATTGACCTATTTGGAAAAATATTTTTGAGAAAAGTTCCAAAGTAAAATCTCGGAATCGCCACATTAGCATATTTATGTAATGGCGAGAAGAAGAAAAAAAGCCCCAAACTATTCTCGTACTCAAAATAACTCAGGGATCTTAAATCACTCATGAACTACTTGATCAGGTCATAGGTGCTCATTGTCTACCGATATTTTACGGTGTATATTCCAACATACACCGAGTCTTCCAGCTTTAAATATAATTTTTGAGGATTGTTTTTACATCTTTCCAAATTTCACTTTTCTAGCACCATTGTTCATAAATATTAAAGCTGCTCATTACAAAACCTTAAAATTCTTAATTGAGCCTTAATGGTTAGGTGAATTCAAACTGAAGCTTAGTGCAACAATAGACATTTATTCTTGAATAGATTTCACATTAAATGTTTTTATCTTTTATAAAATGTGGTTTCTAAATCGGTAGTGAAATTTGTCGGCAATTTCCCGAAAATTACGAAGTCTTGTTTCAGAATTAGGTATGTTTTTCTCTACGGCTTCCTGTGGCTCTTCAAAGCTGAAGTTCATGTTAATGATGGGTATTATGCCGAAAAAACCAGTTGTTAAGTACGGCCAATTCATTTTCAAAGAAACCTTTTCTTCACGAGCTTTTGTATTGTAAATCCTTTTGGAAATTCTTTATTGTTCTAGGTAGCCAAAACTTTGACCGGTGTTCCTATAGATCTAATGTAGATTTTAATTTTTTTCGCAAGCTACCCCGGGGAACCCTTTTGAGTTTATTACGATCACAGAAAAACAGGGGAAGAAATTTTTTTCTTTGCTCGGTATTTAAAACCACACATTGCCTTTATGGAACACGTTCAACTCCAACAAAAAACGTACAATTCTGTACTTTTGACAATGCTGTTTACTGCTAATTTACAAGAGCCACTGAAATAGTTTAGTTTAGTGTTTTTTTGCGATGAATTTTAGAGTGTAAACGTGTTTTTTCTATAACGAGCCATTAGTCGCTAGCGACGGTAAACAAAGATTCTGCAAATGATATCACACTTAGCCGGGCCTGAAGGCTATGCGTAAGTAAATACGTAAAAAAATAACTCGAACCATGCTTTAGGGAAGCCTTCTAACACACATAAACATGCTTTAAAGTTAAAAATTACATTAGAATAGAAAATAACTGAAATTCACTTACCAGATAAGGAGGGGAGTCCTCAATTACGTAAACGCAGTATCCACCGAGGAAAACATTGAGGGTATAAAATGTAAAAATAAGCAAAAATGGTTCTTTTAAAAAGTAGGTCTTGACAAGAAACCTCGAGGAAACCTCTGTCTTGGTTACCGAGGCTAATAAATTAGTAGACTGGTTGTTGAACAGTTGACTTCTTTCCTTGACACAACGCGTTACTAGGTAGAGCCTAAGTAGGACTAGTAGTTGTATTTTGTATATGTACCGGACCCCGAGGTTGTCCACGAATGGAGGGACATGAATCAGACATATGAGTGTTTCCAGACAGTATTTGAGCAGCAGAGACGAGGTTAGGAAGCTCTCTGATTTATGATAAAGGTTTTTCACCACGTATAGTTTCCGAGTAGTCATGTAAATTTTATACAGTGTGATACAGGTTAGAACAGACAACAGTGAAATAGTCCCTTTCAGAACGATTCCTGCGAGTCCTAGGCTATCGTCTGTCAAACTCAGTACTTCATTAGAATGGGAGATATTTTGAGATTCTGCGATTGTTTTTTGGCGGATCCTTGTACATTCGATGTCTACAATTGCAAATATCACTGCTAGAATACCCATGGCGGTGCTTAAACTAGACAAAATACGCAGACGGCGATGGTAGTGTCTCTTAGCCGTATCCACATCTCGGAAACTCACGAAAGTTTGATCCAAAGATGAGACTGTGTCACTGCGTAAGCTCGTGCGGAATGGTGAACGTTTCTGAGAAGTTCCAGCAGCACCGGCTGAAAGCGTCCCTGGTTGAATAGTGCAGTTATTTTTTCGGTAGCGATTCATGTCATTGGTTTCTGTGGAAGCATTAGTTTCGATATTCTGAAGCTCGAAATGTAGATTTGATTCAGTGTTTAGATTTCGTGGTCTTGTTGTTTTGTCAGACTCCATCGATGATCCACGTGTTTCGACACCGCAGCTCTGTCGTCCAACACACTCTGTTTAGATGCCAAAGGAGTTCCATGTGATTTATAGTTGATATGGCAAACGTAATAATGATGCCTGGACTCACAGTCAGGGCCTGTGGCACCTCTGAGGGAATCAAGTTAAGCCAGCCAATTACCGAGCTTTTTGCTTGATCATGCGCAACTTCACTCCAGAACCCTAGCAATCTACTTCATTAAGCACCCAACTACATAACACCCTGGTCGTGTTGTAGTCAAAACAGCAAACCAAAGTGATTTTAAGTTCTTTAGAAACTCTCTGTTTACTTCAATTTACGCTCCCATTCGAGGTGTAAATATATATTTTTTGTAATTTATCGTGTCACTGTTCGCAAGGTGACGGCATTGAACTGGCTTCTACCACTTTTTAATCATGGTTCTCTTAATATCGTGTTCTGTATCAATAATTGAAATTCGTTTCGCGAACCTGTGTAAATGATTAATTCTTTGGTTTATGAATTAAATAGAAAAACTTGACCTCTTTTTCTCGAAAAAATTTTTTTTCCAATCATGTTTTCATGTAGTTTTTGATTTAAATGTCATGTCAAATTATTTCGCAAGAATTTTAGGTAATTTTTTCGCCAAATTCTAGAAGATTTCCGAATTGTTTTGCAAGCTTATTACCTCAGTTTCAGACAGTTCCATAGATAAGAAAAAAACCCGAAAGACAACAATGTTTTGTCGGGTAGCTAAACCACCACCACAAGAATATAAAAGCGAAATAAATAGTGAAGAATTGGTTGGGTTCGTATTTGAATAAATTAACATTGACAGGTGTGTGTGTATACGACAGTGAACGTAAAAAAAAATA
Organism: Anthopleura xanthogrammica; assembly: GCA_964019055.1. NCBI lineage: Eukaryota > Metazoa > Cnidaria > Anthozoa > Actiniaria > Actiniidae > Anthopleura > Anthopleura xanthogrammica. The sequence goes on along the minus strand of OZ025213.1, from coordinate 11,883,648 downwards.
AGAAAATGTCAAAACTTGAGATTACTACATGATAACCTTTTAAAAAAAAATTGAAAGTTGAGACACTCATTAAGTTGAAACCGTCGATATCCTAACGCGCAAAAAAATCCTTGTAAATCGACTGTGCATTGGTTTGCGCATGGTCAGATTTTGTTTTTTTTCAAACGCTGAAATCTCGAAGATCTCCTCGAGTTGTTTTGATGTTCTATTCTTCGTTATCTTTCAACTGGTTGGGATTTTATCGAAGGATCGTGAAAGATCAAGAATCACTAGCTGGTGTTGTAGTGTCGAGAGCGTGGATCTGTATTCCCTAACAATACGAAATCCAGAGATCTGCGGTATATTGGTCGTGTTTTTGACTTATGGGATTCTCTATAATCAAAAAAGACTCATTGATTTTCTTTTGATTCTGTTGTAGATTAGTTCAATCTTTCGGCAAACGAAACGTAAAGAGACAGTTCATTGATGAATATATGGATAACAATCCTGATACGAGGGGGTTTAGGACAAGAGGAGGTAGAACGGCCTATCCTTTCTTGTTTTTGATCAACCAGGTGTATCAACCAATGTAAAAATGCGTCCGATTAAAGAGTTCTAGCCGTTGCCATGGGTTACGATCGAAAAATGTTGCCATTAGATTTGCCAGAACTATAAGTGTTTTTAAGAAACATCCTTGTGTATTAATTTAAGTCGGCGCAAAAAGATCGATTAAGAATTTGAAAAAAGAAAAGAAACTCGTTGTTTTGTTTTGAATGGTCGAATGTATCGTGTTTGGTTGAACTCGCTGCGCACTAAATAACCTTGAGGCGTGGCTCGAAGAAGATTATCTTTCTTCCTTTGAAAATCAACTTTGTTAGGTAGTGTGCTATCACCAGATGCTTAGATTTAGAGGCCTTTTGCCGCTCAATGCGCGCAAATAAACAGATAACAGCAGCAAGCTGATCACACAGTGTCACTAAGTCACGATCTTGACAAGAAAATTTTAGAACACCATAAAAAGATCAACCGTAGAGATACCGAGATTGAAAGGGGAAAAGAAAGCAGAGGTAGTCCAAAAGATATGAAGTATGAAGAGAAACAATGAACTGATTGCCTAGAGAGACGCTTTAACCCTAACCACAACCAAAATATGAAAGAATGTTTCTCCTATTTGCTTTCCATAAGTAATAATACAATGACTATATCAGAACTTTTACGCGCGCCTAAGTGCTCACGATCGATCACAAAACATCTCAGTTTTTACTTTTGAAGCGAAAAAACTCCAAGATATTGAAACAGCATTTCCATTTTTTAAGGCAAATTACAAAAACACTGTTTGTTCTGTTCAATATTTTCCGGGAAGTTATCTCAAGTTCTGGCGTTCTCTTTTGCAATTGTTTGCTTTTAATAAAAGGCTATACGCATTATTGAGAGGTAGTTCTGTGTGTTCTACTCAAATGCAGTCTATATTTTATGACTATAGTGAACGTGATCCGCAAACAGTCACCTTCAAAGTGACATGGAAATCATTACACTAAACTGCATAGAAATTCCAGCTCTAGGAAACAAAGCTGAAAAAAATTGAGGGCGTGAGAAATCTCCGGGATAGAACAATACGTTTATTGAGGTATTGTATTAGAACAAGAAGCAGTGGATAATGTCTCTTTTTGGGGGAAATTGAGGGAATAAACTCGATTGTTGTTCCAGGAAATGGTTGTACGTGCGGCCTGTCACGCGTTTCAATGTTGTGTATTTGATGAAATAATCATTGCAGTTATCAAAACTACCTCCTGAAATTAGATTTGCAAGCTGTTTGTTCCTGCGCGTATATCGTAGGTTGAGCTGAGGTGCACTGTGATTTTACTTTGATAATACGAATTTCGCTAAAGGGATAATAAAGTGAAAGAACTTTGTTCGTGTATATATGTGTACATACGTGGATGGGGTAGAATGTTAGGATTTTTTTAAGGATTAATTTAGGATTTAAAGATAAATTACACTACGAAGAAATCCCGTCAATCGCCTCTAGTTGTCGTTCCACCCTTCAATGCCTGTGGAAAACGGACCGTGTAATAAGTGTTCCTCCGATGGTGACGCCAGGGCTCGCAGCGTCTCTTATGCTAAAGATTATGCGTATTTTCTTTTACGTGTCCATTTAAAAGCGCTGTATTCATCGATCATTCATATAGCGGTGGATAGACCATTTCATTTGATTATATAAAATGGGGGTCTAATGGAACGAAGCGTTAATACCGTCAACGTTCTAGACTGTCTGGAATTCTCGACCATTTCCGCGTCTGATTGAGACGTTGTTTTTGTCATTCGCGGCTGTTTTTCTGTGGCGGTGAATGGTGGATAACAGAGAGCGATTCTGTACTGAAGGAAACATTTAACAGATAAAAGATATTAAGAAAGATTATTTGGGAATCAGAACATTAAGAGGATGTTTTGGAAAAACAACTGCAGGATGGCATGTACACTTGTGGGTGGATGGATGGATGGATGGATGGATGGATGGATGGATGGATGGATGGATGGATGGATGGATGGATGGATGGATGGATGGATGGATGGATGGATGGATGGATGGATGGATGGATGGATGGATGGATGGATGGATGGATGGATGGATGGATGGATGGATGGATGGATGGATGGATGGATGGATGGATGGATGGATGGATGGATGGATGGATGGATGGATGGATGGATGGATGGATGGATGGATGGATGGATGGATGGATGGATGGATGGATGGATGAATGAATAAATAAATGAACGGATGGATCAATGAATGAATGAATGAGATTTTGTGAATAAATAGATGGATGAACGAAAAAAGAAATGAGTAAATGAATGAACAAAAGAAGGAATGGAAGAATGGAAGAATGGAATGAGATGGGATGAATGAACACACGAACAACTGACCTGGAAATGTATAAATGAATACAAACAAATGAAAAACTACTGTTGGACAAGTGGATGAACGAATGAGTGAATTAATGAATAAATGAATGACTGGATAAATGGATGGATGGGATGAGAAAACATAGATTAAAATATGAACAAATGACTAGATAAGATGGAATGGGATGGATGAATTGATGAATAAAAATCTATAAATGAATACATAGATTTGTGATTGACATTTCGAAGTATTATATTGACTCGAGAATAATACTTTCTTTGATTGATCATCTTCTGTCAATATATTTGCAACGCAAGTATCAGGTATATTGTACAACATTGAGGAACATCTTAAGACCTGTGGAACGATACGATTGACGTCCTCTTGATATAAATAGATCAACGCTTTGGCACACCTAGTTACACAAATATATTCATACCTTTATTCGTTCATATTTATTTTTACATATTTTCTAAAATCGAATTCTGAGATTAATAGACAAGGGATGCCTGCGCGATAACTCATGTACATCATAATTTAATTTTCTAGCCAGCATGTGGGTTGACATACTCATCGAACCCAATCTATCAAATAATCGAAATATTCACTTTTTAACTATTCTCCTATTATCTATATATTTTATTTTTTCTCTAAATTATTAATTTCATTCTTGTAAAGAAATATATATATATATTTACATTAAAAATTCTCTAATAAATAAAATACAGGCTTTACTGAAGAGAATTATGAATTAAATGAGTAATCTAGCTTGACGTCAGAGCGCACTTGTTCATATTTTGTACAAATAAAAGTGGTCGAAATTAGTTCTAATAATTTCTTCTCAATTCGAGCATTAATACTTAAGTCTTGTATTTCATTTCCTTCACCGCCTGCTACGCCTTATGGTAAATGGTTTTTCCCCACAAGCTGTTGGTATCCAGATTGATAGGAGACAAGAGTCGCTTCAAAATAGTCTTGATTACTTTCAAATAGTGACGGAAATCGCTCAGCTGGTATAGCATTGCCACACGCCTCGCATACAATCCATGTTTTTCTTCACAGGCTTTTGGAAGCCAGATTGACAGGTGACTGGAGTAGCTTCAAAACAGTCTTGATTGCTTTCATATACTCAAATTAATCGTCCAGTTGGCATAGCATTGCCACGCCTCGTACAATCCATGTTTTCTCTTCACAAGCTGTTGGTAGATCAATACTCAAAACATAGTTGGTTGAATGCCCTGTGGTAGAAAGTATCCCTCGACGGGCGCTGGTTTTGTAGACTTTAAAAAAAGTTTAAACCACGAAGTTAGTGACGTCTGTCGCGAGCGAAAATCGCAAATACTGAAGCGATAGAGAGAATATTGTGGTTCAATAAATATTGAAGGAAAACTTTGATGAAAACCGCGGATATTGCTGTGACGAAAAACGCGACCAAAGAGAGACAATATTGGCACATTTTAGGTATACAGTGTTTATTGTATACCATGTATTTGAACGCCAACGATATTGAACTTATATAAGTGTACATATACATTAGGGACATCTTAACCAATATAGTAATATCCCTCTTTTTGGTATACGTACGGTGCGTGTGACGTCATAGGTGCCATGTCGGAGTAATGATGGTTTTATTACGTTATATACCACAGGGAGCCCAAGCTCGATTTTCGTGTCAGTATATAGCCGTTAGTGTATGTGGATATTGGCATACCGCTTTCTCTGAGATTTTTGGAAAAATCGAGAATTGTTTTTTCATCTGCCTTTCTTTTCTTTTCTGTTCTGTTCTTTTCTAGAACATATATAGTTATGATGTTTGAGCAATCGGGACGCGCTTTATATTTGCGTTTAGACCAATCAAGGCGCACTTTTACTTTGACTTATTTGGCCAATCGAAGCTCGCGTTATATATGTTCACTCATGTGAATAACCTCACGTCGTATTCCACCAATCGGGGCGTCCGATATTTTTAACTTTTTGAATATAAATATCCATCATGCATTGCAATGATGTTGAAAGATTTCAAACGATTCTTATAAAAAGACAGAAGCTTTGTAGCTGCCTGTCCGAGACTTACCTGGGCACGAGTAGGTTTGTTTTTCCTCCACTTTTGCTATTTCACAAGGTTTTATCCAGATCTGGGATACCTGTGTTAAGGGCCATTCCCACTATACTTCTACACCTAACTACAATAGTCTAATACAATAGTTTTCTTGCCTCTCTCCTACCCCCCATTCTTTTGCACGTTAAGTCATCGCCGCCATGTTGGTAGTATTCAACTAAAGATTTCTCTCACTAGCTTCGTTCATTAATACCCCCAACATGGCCGCCATGTCTTTGTCTTTCGACTCTCTTGAGAATGGGTGCAACCCATCAATACACCCCTTTCATGTGACGTCATAGCAGCTCAATTTGGAAGACAAAACAAAAGAATTTCAATCTCCTGAGAATTGGAACCTATTGTTTTGTCCTCCAAATTGAGCTGCATTCTATCGTGCTACAAGGGGTCTATCACATCTTATCATGTTATGGAAAAAAAGGATACAAAAGGAACAGGATCGTAAAGGATCTTGGGTAATGATTCACCAATAACCTGAAAGGAAATGAGGGAATGGAATATGAATAATAATTATTACACTTATAAAGCACAGATCAGTCTTGAATGTTCATATGTACTGTTCAGTATAAAAAGAATTAGTATAGAATGTTCCAAGTATAATAGTAACATAAATGAAGGGCATGAATACGATCAGTACAAGATAATACATGCCTTTAAGTCCCTGTCCCATCGAGCACCTTCCATATATAGTCCCTTGACGTAAACACCGTCTTCCTGTTAAACAGAAGATGTATCATGGAAAACATTTTTTCATGCAATTTACATTTCTTTAACAACAAATAAAAGTAAGAAAGAAAGACAGTAAAAGAATTAAGAACAAAATGCTGACAGACGGAGAAGGAGTATTAAAAAGGAAGGGAGGGAAGGAAACTGGATGGACGGACGGAAAGAATGAAAGTATGAAGGTAGGAAGGAAGGAAGGAAGGAAGGAAGGAAGGAAGGAAGGAAGGAAGGAAGGAAGGAAGGAAGGAAGGAAGGAAGGAAGGAAGGAAGGAAGGAAGGAAGGAAGGAAGGAAGGAAGGAAGGAAGGAAGGAAGGAAGGAAGGAAGGAAGGAAGGAAGGAAGGAAGGAAGGAAGGAAGGAAGGAAGGAAGGAAGGAAGGAAGGAAGGAAGGAAGGAAGGAAGGAAGGAAGGAAGGAAGGAAGGAAGGAAGGAAGGAAGGAAGGAAGGAAGGAAAGATGGACGGAAGTTAGGGAGAAAGAAGGAAGGAAGGAAGGAATGATGGATAGACGGAAAGAAGGAAAGTATGAAGGTAGGAAGGAAAGAAGAAAGGAAGGAAGGAAGGGAGGGAGAAAGGCATGTGAGAGAAGAAAACTCACGGGTTTCGAGTCCAATTCCTGGTTGTCGTCGAGAACTTCAAAGTCATAACCCAAGTGGTCGATGGGTATTTTGTATTTGCGCGCGTAATTCTGTGTTGCACCTGAAATGAATTTGAAATAATCGATCTCACGTAACGATACAGTACTTCTGTTTCTAAAATACAGCTTGTCACAAGCTATGTTATGTCCTCCAGTTATCCTGGATCTACATGTAAGTTTTGATGGATGATTCCGCCATCTTGGATGACAAGAACATCCAACATGGCTGCCGCCATAATAATTGTTCATACCTGTGAGGAAAGACTGTGTAAAATAGAAGCCTGAAATCCAGAAGACGTCCGGGGGGCCACTGTCTATCCATTGCTGTTGGTATAAGAATAAAAGAATAGTGAGAAACATCTAAGCTTCTCCCTCCGTCCTCGGGATGGCAAATCATTACTTAAGCCCAGGCCGTACCCCTCCGTATATATCTGTATCCCCCTGCGCGCCCAGTTCGAGAGTTGAAAATCTGGACTTTTGTTTACTGTCAGACAAGATGGAACCCCTTCCTCCGTGCACCGATCTGCTGCAAAAAGCCTGGGTGGTTTCTGGTAACCCAGTGTCTTACCTTGAAGAAGACGAGTCGTGCTACCAGGTCCGATACGTAGCTACCCAGAGGTTTGAGTGACGGGTAGGACTTGGCAGCCCACATGCCGGGTACCTAACGACACGATAAAAGAAGGAAAGAGAGGATTATTACGGTTCGAAGACAGAAGCTAAAGACCAAGCGTATTGGAGTAATTTGGGAATATGATAAAGCCAGACTGCCTCACCTTGCCTACCATCATGCTGCCAAAAACGTCTTCAAGTTCCGATGACATGACCACAAGACCCTGGGGGAAAAACAACAACAGACAGTTAAAGCATATATATACACCTTCTTATGTCATCACCTGTAATAAACGACCTCTTGCCTTCAGGTTCGACTATCGAACGTGTCAAACGCAAGCGACCGACTTCAGGTCCGACCATATGTAAGAGGCTGCCACCCTCAGGTTTGACCATTTGTAGTGCTTTCTAGTTCGACCACCTGACAAGCGATTGCCTTCGGTTTCGTCCCGGACGGCCACCGATCAAAAGTGATCATTTTCCAGTTTACACAAAGCGCAGGACAACAAGGGTGTCCCCTCTTCGTGCAAGAGGTTTTATGACAAAAATTGAAATGAACAATTGAAATATCGCACCTTGATGGCTTTTTGTATGTTGAGTAGGCTTGTACGAACAACTGAGGTGAGGCGATTGAATCTACAGGAAATAAAACAGAAAAAGACTGACGTGAACAAGGAAACATCGATGAACCAGATTTAGAACTGTTCTTCACTGATGCGATAGTCTGACTAGTGGCAGTCAAGGGGGTGGTCACAGGGTACCGTGACCCCTCTTTCTAGCTTGGAATTACTTGAGTAGTTTAGAAGAAGGTCCATGATCTTCTTGATTTTGTGACCCCCTTAATCAAAATCCTAGATCCAACTAGAACATAAAATTTTAAAAATTGCCTTTTTAAAATATTTTTAGAGCTTGAGGCCAAGACAGTGAATATTTTTCGCGCGTGCCTTTGTTTCAATATATAACTTTCCTTTGGTCCTTTGGTCCCTCACAGCGTAGAAATATTGCGACACGGGCTCCCTGTGGTCTAACTAACCTGATTATTTCTTGAAGCAGGACTGTGTTCATTGATTCTTCGTACCGCACGGGATATTTTTTCTAAAAAGGATGAAAAGATGGAAATTAAAATTAAGACAGCAAACGAATGACTAGTCAAACAAATAAATGAAAAAATAAACTCGCATGCAAAATAATTTGAGAAATGTGAAATGAAAACTGCTAGGGAGTAAAGGAAAAAGGAGGAGATGGAAGGAAGTATGAATAGGATGGGATAATATGGATAAGATAGTATGGGATGGATGGATGGGATGGATGGATGGGATGGATGGGTGGAATGGATGATCTGATGGAATAGTATGGATGGGGATAGGTGGATGAATAGGTGGAAAGGATACTTTAGATGGAATGTACTGATAGAAGTGCCGGATAGAAAAGATGGATGGATGGAATGGAAAGATGGGATGGATGGATAGAATGGAAAGATGGGATGGACAGATAGAAGAGATAGATGGATGTACAGATACAAGTGCCGGATAGATAGGATGGATGGATGGAATGGAAAGATGGGATGGATGGATGGAATGGAAAGATGGGATGGATGGATGGAATGGATAGATAGGATGGATGGATGGAATGGATAGATGAGATGGATGGAATGGAATGGACAGATAGAAGAGATAGATAGGATGGATGGCTAGCTGGACTGAGATGAAATATGTATAACTTTGTCATATGTAAATTAAGTAAATGTAAATATATTTTGCATCGCCAAGAAATAAGAAGTTCACACCTTAACCCTTGCATGACATCAACCAATTCTTAAGAGTTCTAATCGAAAAGATTATCACAAAAGCCACACCTACTAACGAACGTTCGCGGTTTTTGCGCGGATCATTCCAGCAAGCATAATGAGCAGTAAGTAAGTAATACCTGAACTTGTTCGATATCAAAATCAGGAGGGATCTTAGACAGGATATCGGCAGCAAGATCTTCAATGACCTCTTGAGATGATTTCCCTCCACTTGACGTCTGAATAGATAAAGATATGCTGATATGAAATACTGATTGACTGTAGTTATTAAGTGGAGGTTATTAATATTAAAGTTATTATCATTGAAAAAAAATCTTCAAATTCTTCTTTGAATGTATTGGAATCACGGGAGGATTTCAGTTTATCGCTGGTATGAGCCACCCTCACCCAGACACCACCCCTCCCCTCCTTTTTTCATTATTGGAACACAGGTAACCCAATTCAAGACTTCATTATTATTCCCCCCTTTCCTTTCTTTCTGGAAATCTAAATCTGTATAAACCCCTTGCAGCACGTCGAAATGCAGCTCAATCGATTTGGAGGACAAAACAATAGGTTTCCAATTCTCAGGAGATTGAAATCCTTTTGTTTTGTCCTCCAAATTGAGCTGCTTTGATGTCACGTGCAAGGAGTCTATAAATAAAAGAAGTCACGTCAAAACCAAAGGAAATATAAACGACATTTATATGTGCCTCGTGCCAGACCAAATCTCAGGTGAAAGTAAAAAAAAAAATGATAATAAAAAAATTTAACTCAAATTCTTGCGGAGTGAGAAAAAGTTGATAAAAACCCTAAAAACAACGAAAATCTCCACTCACACGACGGCGGGTCTGAAGATTTCACCCACAACCCTACTGCGGTGAGAGGCGACGCATTAGCAGCACACGCTACACGCATTCCTAAGTTGTACAGTCACCTCTATATTCTTAAAACAAGTAGAATTCTGTAACATGTAATGTATGTGAAATTCAAATACCTGTCTTGGTAGGGTCAGCAAGATTCCTTCAAAAAGTTGGAATGTTTCTCGTTGATTCTTTGTAATGTCGGCATTTTCGTGTAACCCAAAAACCTGAACATAATAAATGATTAATATCGCCGCAGATTGCCGCGCATGAATCACAAGCAGGCGAAACAAAATTGAATTATTGAAAATTAAAGAAACGTTCTACAGATATGATCGGCCCTGTTTTGGTTGGAAACCTTTCAAAAATCACAGAAATTTTGCCCTGATTTTCTTGTCTCTTAACTAAGATTTGAAGCCAGGTTGGCGCAAGGTTTGGGTTCGTGCGCAATAATAATAAACTCCATAAGAGTGTGTTTATGATTTTTAACGTCTATTGACATCAATTTTTCTCAATTCGCGTGGTCATATCTATCGTGGTTGGCTCACAGGAAGCCTGATTTAGATAAAAGTCAAAGATAAAAGTAAAACTAAAAAAATTGAGGAAAATTAACAAGATAATTAAGTGGAAATGCAGCGTGGTTTATTATCGCGCGCATTGAGATAGTTATCTTATACAATTCCGCTGTTTACCCTTGATATGCCTACTATACGCAGGAATATTTATACTTGCTCTAAGTCGACCTCTCTGAGACTCAGAGAGACACGAGCCAAGCAAGTGAGAAACACAAAGCGAACGTCGAAGTCTTTCAGCTTGTGATCGTAATACAGGTTGGGCTGCCTGTGCTTTATTCCGCATGCACGCGTTAACTAGTACGGAAACGAAGGATTTTGCAAAAGTCTATCAGGAATGCTATGAGAAAGAGACGAGTTTAGTCTATAGTTATTTTATCTATTTATTCATTTTTTTAATTTTTTTTAATTCAAAAAAAATATTTTTTATTTTATTTTTATTTTTATTTTATTTTTATTTTTATTTTTATTTTTTTTAGCTCCCTGGCTGTGGTAGATTGAGCCACAAAAATAATTCTTACCTCTGGGTGTGGTGTTAGCGGTAAGCTACGTATGTAGTCCAGATAGCTGTCATACGTCCCCTGGGAAAGGAAAAAAAAACATTCTTCATTATCTTTATCAAGAAAAAAAATTATGGGCAAAATCTTATATAAAAAAATTAGAAATAGATATAAATATATGATTGCAACACAAGCGCATCGTTGTGACGTCACAAGGTCACGTGGTACATACCTCGGGCGGTGCGTAGTAAGACCCGCTTGATGAGAACTTGTAATTGTCGTCAACGATGACTCCTTGGCAGTAGAATATCGACAGTAAACTAAGTATTAACCGCCTGTAAACAAAATATGTGTCGCGGTCAATATATAAAGCACGGTAACGGTGCGTTATACACGATAATCAATGAACCAATCACAGTACGCGAGATCAGTATACACCCCTTGCACGTGACGTCAAAGCAAGTCAATTTGGAAGACAAATTAAAAGAATCTCCTGAGAATTGGAACCTATTGTTTTGTCCACCAAATTGAACTGCATTCCGACGTGCTGCAAGGGGTCTATATGACACCATCACAGTCATGGTATGTCAGGACAATAAACAAGGTCTGTGTTTGTCAATAATTGGACCCCTTGCACTTATTCTCAATTTGGGGGTCAAAACAAAAGAATTGTTCATTTCTCTTGAGGATTGACATCGATTTTTCACGTTACCTGTCGCGATCATCCGTGACACGTCCACCATAGTTACATTCACCAGTTAGGTATGTCAGGGCATCTAGTGGAACTTTATCATAATCGTTTATAAACATCTGAAGACAAAATGGAGAAACGAATGAATGGATGGGTAGAAACAAGGGGTAGGATGTATGAGTAAGTTGGAGTGGGAGGGATGGGATGGGATGTCAGGGCATCTAGTGGAACTTTATCATAATTGTTTATAAACATCTGGAAAAATAGAGAAAGGAATGAATGAATGGGTAGATGGAAGTGATAGGATGTATGACTAGTAAGATGGGATGGGAAGTGGGATGGGGTGAGGTGGATGGATGGAAAGATGGAAAGTGGAATTGGGTGCGATAGGTCGAGGAAAAGATGAAAATAGGGGTTGGATGGGGTGGAAAAATGGAAAGTGGAGTTGGGTGAATGGGTAGAAGTGCCAACCTGTTGCTGTTTGACGCTTATCCTGAGGTCAGATTCGTTGAACTCGTACGGGATATTCCAACCAAGTGGGCCGAATTTACGCCTCTCTTGAACTATACCATGAAAGAAGCATAACCCAAACAGGAGTTTCTTCCAAACCTACAACACAAAATGTACATGTGTGTGTTATCTAAGTAATATTAGAGAAAATTGGGTACAAATAAATGGGTTTCAACGACACCAAATGGCTTCCAAATACTCAAGTGGTTTCTTCATACATTTAAATGGGTTTGATACATTTTGATGGATTATAAACACTCAAATGGTTTCTTCTTACTTTTGATTGGGTTACAAAAACTTTTTTTAAGGATTCTCGAAATCAAACAAAATTCTTGAATACTCAAACACAAAAAGAAGACCATGTCCTCTCAAAAAAGTTGTTCTAGTAAGAAAATTTGATCTTTAAAGCTAGAACTTGTTGCGAATATACTCCATTTTACCTTAGGTTTTTTGCAGCCATTAAAGAAGTAAGGGTCCGAGATTGGATCACTGAAGTACGACCGTGCTAGATTGGCTCTCAATCCTTTTGGAGGCTCGTTAGTCATCTTGACACCTGGGGAGATAACGATTGCGTTTTAACATTTCAACACTACCGACCATCTCACCGACATATTACGTCGGCAGAAAAGCCCGCCGACAACCTGAAAAACACGGAGATGATGACTCTTAGACTCACCGTTTTGTAGGATGGAGACAGGGAACCGATCGGTAGGATAACTGGTCAGCCACAAACGAAACTTCTTATGCGTTCTTTCAGGGATAATGACCTGGAAAATGGTAGACGAGAACAAATCATTATTGGCTCATTTATAACGTCATGGGTGGACATGTGGTACGCTTTCTACGGCGCACCGTCTGTGCGGGCCACAAGCTATCTGACGCTTAAAGAATTTATTTATTTGAATACCTCTTCGCAGATCTTCTCGAGTAAAGGAAGCCATGATGTAGCTAGATGACAGTTCTGGAGTACAACCCAGTCACCATCCGAGAGGGCCTGAAAAGTACAAGACATAATCATCACTTGACTTGAACCTCTTATTTATATTAAACCAACATCTGCCCCATTTTAAAACCTTTTTATAATTTTGTGTAATTTTGAAGGTGTCAGTTTCAACCTCGACAATAGGTTTCAATTCTCAGGAGATTGAAATTCTTTTGTTTTGTCCTCCAAATTGAGCTGCTTTAAAGTCACGTGAAAGGGGTCTACTGCTACAGATCTGACACTGTCTTTTCCAGTCATTCTCAATACCATGCGCGAAAAAGTAGAATTTCATACACGGCACAGCACTGACAGAGTCACAGCCGCAAGGCGCGGTCCGCGCCGTAAGTTTTTCATAATCATACGAAACACGAAACTTACATTATTGATCAGTTTTCCCGCCACGGGGCCCTGTCCTTGACCTAGAGACACCGTCTGAAGGTGTGTCCTTCCAACACCCAGATCATCTGCGAACTTGATCAAACTTGCCATTGGATCAGCGCCGGGTGATAACACAAAGATCAGCGGTACACAACAGTCAGAGTCCTCGTAACATCTAGCCAGGTCCAGCGGTGGGGGTTCGATGTATTTTTCCTCCATGTGGTAAACAATGAACTCGTTCACTGCTACTGTTACCTGAAAACAAGGTAAAAACTGGTCAAACTAGTTTTCAGTTAAAAATAAAGATATAGATCCGTGCATTTATCATCATCATGTATCATCATGTATCATCATGTATCATCATCATGTATCATCATGTATCATCATCATGTATCATCATGTATCATCATCATGTATCATCATGTATCATCATCATGTATCATCATGTATCATCATCATGTATCATCATCATGTATCATCATGTATCATCATGTATCACCATCATGTATCATCATCATGTATCATCATCATTTATCATCATCATCTATCATCATCATCTATCATCATCATCATGTATCATCATGTATTATCATCATGTATCATCATCATGTATCATCATGTATCACCATCATGTATCATCATCATGTATCATCATCATTTATCATCATCATGTATCATCATCATCTATCATCATCATGTATCATCATGTATCATCATCATCATGTATCATCATCATGTATCATCATCATGTATCATCATCATTTATCATCATCATGTATCATCATCATCTATCATCATCATGTATCATCATGTATCATCATCATCATGTATCATCATCATGTATCATCATCATGTATCATCATCATGTATCATCATGTATCATCATCATGTATCATCATCATGTATCATCATCATGTATCATCATGTATCATCATCATCATGTATCATCATCATGTATCATCATGTATCATCATCATCATGTATCATCATCATGTATCATCATGTATCATCATGTATCATCATGTATCATCATGTATCATCATGTATCATCATGTATCATCATCATCATCATCATGTATCATCATCATGTATCATCATCATGTATCATCATGTATCATCATCATCATGTATCATCATCATGTATCATCATCATGTATCATCATGTATCATCATCATGTATCATCATCATGTATCATCATCATGTATCATCATCATGTATCATCATCATGTATCATCATCATGTATCATCATCATGTATCATCATGTATCATCATCATCATGTATCATCATCATGTATCATCATCATGTATCATCATGTATCATCATCATGTATCATCATCATGTATCATCATCATGTATCATCATCATGTATCATCATCATGTATCATCATCATGTATCATCATCATGTATCATCATGTATCATCATCATGTATCATCATCATGTATCATCATCATCATCATGTATCATCATGTATCATCATCATGTATCATCATCATCATTATGTATCATGTATTATCATCATGTATCATCATCATGTATCATCATCATCATTATGTATCATCATGTATCATCATGTATCATCATCATGTATCATCATCATGTATCATCATCATCATCATGTATCATCATGTATCATCATGTATCACCATGTATCATCATGTATCATTATGTATCATCATGTATCATCATGTATCATCATGTATCATCATGTATCATCATGTATCATCATGTATCATCATGTATCATCATGTATCATCATGTATCATCATCATCACCGTCATCACCACCATCATCATCATCATCCTCGTCCTCCTCTATATCCTCATCCTCATCCTCATCCTCATCCTCATCCTCATCCTCATCCTCATCCTCATCCTCATCCTCATCCTCATCCTCATCCTCATCCTCATCCTCATCCTCATCCTCATCCTCATCCTCATCCTCACCACCACCACCATCATGTATCAACATCATTATTATAAGGGGGACCAACAGAATGGCTAAAGCTTTGGAGAGTGAGCGAAATGAAGGTAGGAATGAAATAAGGTAGAGGCATGTGATCACGGTACATGAACTAACCTTGTCTGGTCGTAAACACCTGATGATGATCAAATGTTCTAGTCTATTCAAATCATCCACCCATGGCTCTGGTAACGGCTCACTGTTAGGATTGGCTGAGTCGTAAAATGTCTTCCATTCTGAAAGCTACGGTGAAATAAAATATATATGTTACAAGTAAACTTCCAGCACATTTCATATTTGCTTCTCAATACCGCGCGCAGTATCACCGTCTCGACGAAATAGGTTTTGGTGGAAATCAATCAAGGCGTTTCCATGGCATTCCATAGGCACTTGTCCTTGAAAACTTTGTGTTTTCTGACATTGTCATGTTAACACTTTGATTGACGTCAAACAAAACCCTATTTTGTGGCGATGGAAAGTTGTACCATTGCGCGCGCGTGATTACGAAGCACTGTCATGATTTCGGAATTGTTTTTTTATGTTTCTTATTAAGGAGGCTCGAAATGGTTTTCCTTGAACAAGCGCGCGCGCTCTTAAATGACGTAGCACTGAATCATTTGAAATGGAAATAGGAAAATTTTGTCCCAAAAAACCTCATACTAAAACTAAAATAACTCAAAAACTGGACGGTAAAATATTTTAAAACTTTGCATGTGGCTTTTATTTAATGGTTCGTAAGTGCTAAGAAAAAATTAAAAAATTCTGTAATGGGGAACGTTCTGAAATAAACTTCATTGATTTTTGAGAATTCCTCATTACAGAATTTTTTTTTTTTCGGTGTAATCAAAGATTGGATCATGAAGTTCAAACATGCGAATTTTAAAGGATTTTCACCGTGTGGTTTTTGAGTTATGATTTTTTAAATGAAAAACTTTGCACACATTTGAAGTGTTCTATCGTTGTCATAGCAACGTGTTACATCATATTTTTCTTTTCATTCCAACCTTTACTTTATGGTCTTTCGTCTTCTGGGTCAACTTACGGTCATATATTAGCTATATAAAGTTTTTCAGGGTCATTTTTGTTAGTCTATATGCAAGTTCCAAAACCCTTTCTAGCCTCCTTAAGCACAACAGCGCTTTTCACATTTCTGCGAGCTGACGACTCCAAAAGTCCCTGGGGATATCTGGAATCCAAATTCCTCGAACCCCATACTTTCCATGGGTGGAGAGTAGAATCTATTTTTAGAAATATTCTTACATTCTCGGTGAAGTGCTCCATGAGGCCTTTGAAGGCGGGAAGATCAGAACAACGGACCAGCTCAGCCCAGGATTTATCCGTCAGCCATTCCGGAGCGGGGTTTGGGAACTTGCATTCCAAAGCTATCCCGCCTGTCAGCAAGAATCGCCATTCTTGTTCGTCCAGCTTACCACTAATGAAGAAAAACATCATCAACAATATGTAAGGTTTTGAGAAAGAAGGCATTCCAGTCAAGGGATCGTCAATCTTGTTCGTAGCAACAGGTTTGTGACCCAGCAGCCTCGCAATGGAGTACGTTCAAGCGAGTTTTAAGGGGGCAAAGGCAACAGTTTTTCTTTCCTGGATATCAAAATCCTTAACTTTTTTTGATAACCTTAAACAACCTCTAGGCTGATCTAAGGCAGGGCACGGCTAACTCACAGATCAAATTGGAATTTAGGACCAAAGAATCTGGAATAAAGCCCTTGAATCAAGCTAGGAACAAACCTAACAAACTCTATTCACATGAAATACCAAGTCCAGGAATCAAACCCGAGACCCCAGAGGTGCAAGGCGAGTGTACCACTACTACACCACCCTTGATTCCCAAAGGTTAATAACGGCAAATAATTATAAATCTACCTTCCTTGAAGAATACCAACACAGAGCAGGAACGAGAAGAGAAGTTTGTCCTTCTCGAACAGCGAACGACAGACATTAATGTAAACGCTGCAAGGTAAAGGAAGGAATGTAAGGGAATTATGGCAGTAATAAAACCAGAACAATGTACCAAGGCGAAAGGAGGACCACTCCCAACCCTAGAATAGACCACTAATGGAAAACAGTTGGCTAACATGTTGGATAATATATTTATTATTGGTTATTAAGAATATACCTGTATGTGAAGTGGTCGTTCAGATTACGTATCCTTTGGTTGAGATCGGGCGAGCGTTCACTATTGTTGATCGACTAGCAAGACAAATAATTTAATGAGAGGAGACAACATTTGGAGGATTGCATGCAGCAGAAGGGTAGTCCACATGCTTATGGTTTGATGTACCCTACCTACCTGTAGATATAGGTTGATGAACCACGTTAATGAATACTGGTACATGGGTTCGATGTTCGCCATGGAAGAAATGGTGAAAAACAGGATGGAAGAATGGTTGGCCACCTGAAAGAAAATGAAGATGGCATGAATGAGAGAACAAACGAAGGAAGGAAGAAGGAAGGAAGGAGGAAAGGGAGGGATGGAGGAAGGAAGGTAGCATGGATGGAAGAAAGAAAGGATGGGAGGAAGGATTGGAGAAATGAAGGGAGGATGGGAGGAGGATGGGAGGATGGGAAAAATGAAGGGAGGATGGGAGGAATGAAAGTAATGAGGGAGGGCAAGAAAGAAAAATTTTCACCGGTTTGTATCCTCCTCTCGTCTCATCGATCTCCATTTCAGTTTTTGTAGCGATTTCTTGCTTTTCAGATATTTCCTGAGAGAGCTTTTTACTGGACGACAAAACCTGTGAAAAAAGTGTTTCAAATTATTAGCTTAAACAAGCTTCTTGGTCGCGCTCAATACTTCGTAACAATATATCTGTCCCACCTCTATCGCTGTCTCATCTTCCAGGATATTTCCCTCGCTGGTCGATAAAACCTCTAGAATCTTGTCTTCAATATCTTTCAACTGAAACCATGAAGTGGAATATAGATGAACGAAACTAGTGATCTAGTAAACACATTTTTTCTGGAGTTTATTAATGTTTCTTTTTTAAATTGCCTCAAATGTGGCGGCCATTTTGAAAAGTAACTGACACCTGTACCTGCCCGTCATGTGCATTTAATAGTTAAAAATAACTCTGTACGAGACCGGAAATGACATCAAATTAAAAAGGGAAATAACTGGTTCCATTCTAAAAGAAAGGTCAAGTTATCATATTTTTCTTACCTGTTTCTTATTCTTAGCACTCTCTAGGATCAGTTCATTCTTCTTTTCTTCTAACTCAGGCTTTTCTTTTGCGGCCACAATACCGAGTAACTGGTCCTCGAGACCGAGAGGGGTGATCATGAAGTTAAGTAATGTTACCTGATAACACGTCAATGAATGAAGTAATGAGATTTGAATTACAGCGCTTTTCATATTTCCGAGACTTAACTGAGTCCAGACGTCTGGTGTTTTGGCTTCCGTCAATCAAACTTACAATGTACCGAGTTCATTCTGTTCAAGCGATAAGGAAATTCCTGTAACAAGACAGCCATATTCACATGGGAATTTTTTTATCACTCAAGATCGGAATGAAATCGGCCCGTCGTAAATTTGATTGACGGAAGCCAAAACGCTAGACGTCTAGAGTCAGTAGGTCGAAGAAATATGAAAAGCGCTATGAAATGAAAAAAAAAACGAATGGCTCAAAAATCCTGGATCCAGAATCCAAATTCCATATTCCAGGATCCTCAGTTCATGAACTAGATTCCAGGGACCAGATCCAGGATCCAGATTCCATATTCCAGGATCCTCAGTTCATGAACTAGATTCCAGAGATCAGATCCAGATCCAGGATCCAGATTCCAGGATCCTCAGTTCATGAACTAGATTCCAGGTCCAGATCCAGGATCCAGATTCCAGGATCCTCAGTTCATGAACTAGATTCCAGAGATCAGATCCAGATCCAGGATCCAGATTCCAGGATCCTCAGTTCATGAACTAGATTCCAGGGACCAGATCCAGGATCCAGATTCCATATTCCAGGATCCTCAGTTCATGAACTAGATTCCAGAGATCAGATCCAGATCCAGGATCCAGATTCCAGGATCCTCAGTTCATGAACTAGATTCCAGGGACCAGATCCAGGATCCAGATTCCATATTCCAGGATCCTCAGTTCATGAACTAGATTCCAGAGATCAGATCCAGATCCAGGATCCAGATTCCAGGATCCTCAGTTCATGAACTAGATTCCAGGTCCAGATCCAGGATCCAGATTCCAGGATCCTCAGTTCATGAACTAGATTCCAGGTCCAGATCCAGGATCCAGGAATCCACGATCCAGAGTCTGGAAGGTAGACGTACCTTAATGGTTACTTCAGGAAGATAGTGGGGATTACGTAGTCGTGTAGTGATGTAAAAACGAAAATCCTACAAGAAAGGGAAGCAAAATATTATTATGGAAGTTTATTTTCAGGGACTGATGGAAGTAAGAAAGTCTACTTACTTTGCTGAACTCCACCACATGATCACCCATGCGCAAGTACTCCAAACCACCCTGAACACGAAGAAATGTAAAAATAAAATATCAAGCTTTAGCGCAACAACTGAATTACTGCTACTACTACTGTTACTGCTGCTGCTACTGCTCCTGCTAATAACATATAATGCTAATAATGCTGCTGCTGCTGCTGATGATGATGATTATGATGATGATGCTACTACTAACACACTGCTCCCAGACTCCATTATCACTACTTCACACCACTTCTGTAACCACAACAGCAGCAGCAGCAGCAGCAGTCAGTATGCATTTGTTTTTTTACCTGTTTAAATGTTTGCCTGATTAGCAGAGGTTCTAACAGAGGGTCAAGCTCTTCACCCACGTTCTCCAGTAGAACAGGGGTCCCGAACTAAAAATATTAAACACACAAAAAAGATTAAAATGATGCTTTATTTTGCAAATTTTTGCGTGACTTTCCGTAATCGTGTAAGCTCCCAGCATTTTGAATAAATAAGTGTGAGAGCACGGTGTAGTGAACACATGTGCTGTCATTGGCTCATCATCTATCCCTTGCTTCGAGTGTTCGATCTGGGAGTTAGCCATGCCCTGACTTAGATCAGCCAAGAGGTTGCTTGAAGGGTTGTGGCCTTCTAGCCGTTTTACCTGGATGCTATTTTCCAGCGTTCGCACATAGTTTGCATCTGATAGCTTGATAACTTGCAGTTTGTTTGGTTTTTCCATGTTCTTGATCCATTTGTTGGCTTGTCCTTGTGGGTCGATCATGAGCGGCCACCGCCGTGCATTCGATACTATGATGGCGTTGTCGATCGAGAAACTGGAAGAAAAAAGGGAAAATAAATTAAATTCAACAAATAGATGAATGAAACAAGAATAGAAGAATAGAAGAATGAGGAAGTAAGAAAGAAAGAAAAAATATAAGAAAATGGAGACAGGAAAAAAGAAAAAGAGAAAAAAGAAAAGAAAGAAAGGAAGGAAGGAAGGAAAGAAGGAAGGAAGCAAGCAAGGAAGCAAGCAAGGGAGCAAGCAAACAAGCAAGCAAGCAAGCAAGGAGAAATCATTGACCAAATTCAACTCATTATCTTCTGATTCTTCTATCAATTCGATTCTTACTTATCCACAGGAAGACCAGCGATATGCCAGGAACGTGTTACCAGAGGGTCCCCAAGCGTCGAAGAAAGAGAAAAGTTATCAGAAACAGGAATGCTTTTCTCTCTGCACAAGTTCCACCACTCTTTAATCACGTCCTGAAAAGAACAAAATTGCATTTATTTTCCAGCACATGTACATTCTACTGTCAGGATGAAAGGCTGGTTGGCTATGCTCTCAGTTGGTTGAGCATCGGACTTTCGTGCGATTTTTTAGAACATTCATTGGTTTCACGACCATTCGTCGAGCATGCGCAGTAAGAATGACAGAGGTCTGGGGTCGAGAGTGATCAATTTCGTCAAGTGTCTCGATACTCATTCTCGTACCTAAAGCTCCTCGGTTTCAAAAACAGGGAGTTCTGGGTACGAGAATGCTCGATACCTTGTGATTTTCTGGGCATGCGTAGTAAAGTTTTCCACCGTGCTAAAGCGACTCACTATTCTAAAGTCGACTGTGAAGGGTCCAAGATACGCCACGATTCCTCCAGATAATAACACATCTCCTACTATGTTAGTGTAGGTCTCTTCAAGCTCTTTGGCAACCTAATGAAAATGATACATTTATTAGGGATATTATCAAATTATTGATTATTAATTGTTTGAATGAATCATACTTGTGTCCATCTTGTTCGTTCACCACCAAGACCGCTAAGGAGCTTCTCTGCTCGGAGGAGTTTCTTGGAACACAGCTCGATGTTTCTCTCCAACTCCTGGAAATGGAAGAAAAAAGTTGATGAAATAACTAAAGAAGGAAGGAAGGAAGAAAGGAAGGGATTTTTGTTTAAAGCACGAGTTACTTAGATAATGCTTATAATGCTTATACCTTTTTCTTGTTTATCTTCGCCTTGTAGTCATCATTCAAGTTATCCAGTTTGTCCATCACAGTTTTAAGCTTTGCTCTTTTCTCGTTCAGGTTTGCCATCTGCTGTTCAAGGACTGCTTCTGCTTGTGCAAGACGTTTCCTCTTTGGTGCCACAAGCTGAAAGAAGAAATGGCTTTCAACAACAACAACAACAACAACAACAACAATAGTGCAGGAACAGCAACAACAGCAGCTGCAACATTAGCAATGGCAGCAATAACAGAAGAAATGACTTTCAACAACAACAATAACAACAACAATAACAACAACAATAACAACAATAACAACAACAACAATAACAACAGCAACAACAATAACAACAATAGTGCAGGAACAGCAACAACAGCAGCTGCAACATTAGCAATGGCAGCAATAACAGAAGGACTTTCAACAACAACAACAATAACAACAACAACAGCAATAACAACAATAACAACAACAAACATAATAATAGTCTACCTAGAACAACCTACCTTGGCTACTCTATCATAGACTTCAATAGCTCTAACCCAGCTACACAGCCCTTCACATGCGGATGATACATTCTTGATGAGTGAAGGGTGGAAGTCAGGGTTACTGACGTACTTCTCTCGTATTTTCCTCATGGATGCAAGTGGAATGGTGTCCTTGTCGAAGACTTTAAGCTGCTCAAGGAACTTCAGATCACCAAGGAGCTGGAATAATATGATGGTAATAATGACAAAGGTAAACAAATAAAGCTCTCACTGTATGCCATAAGAAACCCAAACAGAATAGACCAAAACAAAATCAAAAAAATCCTTTTATTGGATTTCAGTGGTTTTAAGAGAAACAACCGAAATATGGAAGACAGCGGGCTCAAAGTTCATGTAGATGAATAAATTATCTCTGTGAGTGACGTTCAATCCACTAAAATGTTGCCAAAGCTCACTTCAGATAAATAAAATTATTTCTAATAGAAAATCGTCATTTACTTCTCCAGTTCATAGGTAACTAGTTTTAGAAAATCATATCCTAATTTTTATGCCATTTCTGAACTATTTAGATAAAGAAACGCATGTTTTGGCACTTTTGACTTGAAGCTCACTAAGCGAGCTCAAGATTCATGTAGATGAATAAATTATCTCTTTGAGTGACGTTGAAGCCACTAAAATGCTTCCGCAAAAGCTCAGTTCAGATAAATCGTCATTTACAGGGCCACATTTAAGAGCTTATTACCCTTTTGGACGACGCCCAGTAATCTTCAGTTTGTTTTCCGTCCACAAATTTCTTCTCTGGTTTAACGCCCTGGGAAAAACAAAATGAACAAAGGACGTTACATCATGGACGCACTGTGCTGCTCTATCAAACTTTGTTGCGTTTGTCTGCAATTTATTTAGAAATATTGCATTTTGCTATAGTAAAATACGTGCAATTAGTTGTTATCATCATGTTTCATGTCGAAACGTTGTTGTCGTCCTCGACAGGACGCCATTTGCAGCGTTTTCACGTTCTGTGGAAAACGTCAACCTCGTTGAGGACGGCGCACGCACGCACGAAGAAAATGCGCTCTCGCCGTCGTCTTTGACGTTTGTGTCTAGATCACGCTAAATCACTCTGTTTTCTGCCAAACTCCTCGCGCTTTTTATGCCTTCAATACAGGATGACAAACTATCAGGTATTCTGAGACTAAATCAGTGAGGCAAAGGATATTGTCTGGGGAAGATAGTGTTGCGTACCTTGAGGATACAGACAGCTTCCATGACCATACGGACGCCTGCAGGAGGGTTCGCCATGGATTTCACCAGCGAGATGTCCTGCTGCTTGAGAGTGTCGAGAGCTGATATGGCAGCGTTGAGTGCAGGCATGGCTACAGCAAGCTGCTCTTCACACTCATCCTGGTAAAGGGTTATTTTAGACATTATCATCATCATCATCATGTATCATCATCATCATCATCATGTATCATCATCATCATGTATCATCATCATGTATCATCATCATGTATCATCATCATGTATCATCATGTATCATCATCATGTATCATCATCATGTATCATCATCATGTATCACTCTCTTGATATAGATATCACGATACCTTTATTGCTTGGGATGCACTTGCAGCTTCATTGGCAACAGCTTCGTCAGCTTCCACCAGCTGCAATCAAAAAGAATTGTAGTTTACACAATGATATACTGATCACTAATCAAAAGAAGTTTAGCTGCATCTGTCAATGCCATCAGTGGTTCTTTACTATGCTGTTGCTTTGCGTACCTTTTTCTTTTCTTCTACTTCTGACGTTTCCTCGGCGATGATTTTAATGAGTTCTTCTGTTTCTTTGCTGGTCTGGATCAGCTCTGGTTGTAGTTCTTTTAATTCTTGTTGCATGATCGCGACCTGTGAAGAAAATGTAAGCCGGATATATTAAAACCTCACAACAACAACAACAACAACAACGAGAACAACAACAACAGCGAGTTCAAAAGTAACAGCAACAGCAGCAGCAACAACAACAGAAGAGGCAAAAGCAAAAGTAAAAACAGCAGCAGCATCAAAGGAAGCATAACAGTAGCAAAAAAGACACAACAGCACCAGCAGCAACGACAATATAAACGAAAGCTATAACAACAACAGCAACAACTCCTTTGGGAAAGCAATGAAAATGAAAGGGAAAAAAGACGAAGATACTGTTAACAGATTTTATTTAACAAACCTGAGAGGACGCAAAGTCCAGTTTTTGAAGACCCTTCAGGTAACGACTTTTCATGGTCAAAATCTGAAGCCTCTTTTTCTCTAGAAGTGACTTGAAAGTCCTGATCAGCTCTAGGTATGACGTAGGTGTGACGTAGTTATGACGTCGAAGGATATTATAATATCTGAGAAATGGAGAAGGACGTATATAAATGTAATTTTAGCGCCCTTTGGAAATAACCACCTGCAATCAAATGGATTCCGATGATTGTGATTGGATACCAAGAGTTGTGGTGTGTTCTGATTGGTTATTTCTGAAAATGGAAGCCATTTGCTAACTGTTCTTACATGTTTAATGTCTAATGTCTGATTGAGTGACCACGAAACAATGGTTCCAAGTCGAGGTTGGACATGATGTGTTCGTACATTTACTGTATTTTATCAAGTCCAACCTCGACTTGGAGCCATTGTTTCGTGGTACGTCACTCAAGCAAATTGGGAAAAAGTTCTATTCAAGGACAACAGCTTTTTTACCAACTGGCTAGTACGTTCTACCCCTGAAAAAAAGCAATGACGATTAGATTACTCACCTTTCAGACTCACATCGTACACTCTGATGGAAATGCTTACACACTGAGACACATTCCCTTCGTACTTCTGGTGACATCTCGACTTCGTCCAGGAACTTATTGGCTACCATTTCCAGTGCATCCTCTGGCCATGCCTTGAAAATACGGATAAGAAATAAAAGATAATAGGAATAAATAGGAAGGGATAACACATTATAAGAAAATGAGAATGTAAAATTCCAATGTTATACCTGGAACCAATCAATGGTACAGCAGTTGATGAGTGACGGGAACATTCGAAGTCTGTTCCTGAAGGCGTCACCGATGGGACTCATGGCAAGAACCACGTGAAGGTTACGACGAACGCGCTCGATGAAGAAGTTGTACATGGCGAGGGGACTGGAATCTACTTTGAGGTTACGTTCCTGGACGATGATTTGCATCTGGGGAAGAAAAAGATTACAGTCCTTGTTATAAGATGATACGAACAAATAGTACACAAGCATGCAACACAGACAAATTGACACTGACTGAAATGCAGGCAGATGGACAGACACATTGGTTGACTGACAGACACAGACAGCCGGACAGACAGACAGACTGACTGACAGTCTGATTAATTGGCCGACAGACAGACAGACAGACAGACTGATTGACTGGCCGACAGACAGACAGACTGGTTGACTGACAGACACAGACACAGACAGACAGACAGACAGATAGACAGACAGACAGACAGACAGACAGGCTGGCTGTATATTTTGACACTTAAAATAAAACAAAATGTCATAGGCATTTTAAAGAACACAGCTTGCTTCCAAACCTTTTCAATAATTTCAGCTTTCTCGTCATTTTCATAAATATTAGGTACATCCCCTGTATTAAGAATCATGTTCACATCTTCAAGGAAAGCTTCGTCCTGCAAGGATACAAAAAGCGGTTAAACTACCTTTGATAGAAACTACCCACTCTTTTCTGCCAAGTGGAATAGAAAATAACAAGAACTTCGTATTCATACGACGTCCGAAAGTAAGTTTCGTGTAACGTTCGCAAGCAGATGACGTAAGAAGTTGGATAAACGTTTAAACGTTTAAATATCGATCTGCTAACATCTTAGTGAGTGAGTGAGCGACCGAGTGAGTGAGTGAAACATTTATATATTCAGACTCCTCACAATAACTCGTTTCTACGCTTCGCGTATCCACTGACGAGTTAAAAACCCTGTAACAACAAGTGAAAACAAAAATGGAAAAGTGATGAGATTGAAACCTTTATCTGGTGATCGCCGAACAAGAAGACGGTGGACACGCCCTCGTCACCAGCCTTCCTCAACATTCTCTTGACGTCTTCTCGCCAATCCAAGAACGTGTAATTCTTGGTGATCTCAATTTGGAAAAGCTCGTAGTCTGACATGAATGCTGCGAGCCTTGTTGCACTGGCGCGTCCTGAACCACCAATACCTGAAGAGAAAAAAAAATCTTGCGTTGAAAATAATGAAAAAAAAGCGTAAGAAAACAAAGAACGGACGGATGGACGGACGGAATGGTGGATGGGATGGATAGAATGGGTAGATGAGATGAATAGAAGGAATGGATAGATAGGATGGATAGATGGATGGATGGATGAATAGATGAAATTGATAGATAGGATGGATGGAATGGATAGATGGGATGGATAAGTGGGATGAATTGGATAGCTGGGTGGAAACCCCTGAAATTGACGTTGACAGTCAGGATCTATTCTGTCAGTGCTGCATTATGGAGAGGCGCCACCTACACCACTAGTGTATCTCATCACAATATCTCAACCAGTTAGCATCCAATGCATAAATAGCAAGTTGATATACTGACCTACAAGAAGAGCGTGTCCATTAGGCTGTCTGAGTACACGACAAATACGGGACACATGCTCGATGGCGAACTTGAACATGACCAGATCCATGGGAGCCTTGCAGGAAATGTTATAGTCCTCGAGGTATACCTCCATAGCCTGGAAAGACGATGAAACGAAAAGATGTGTATTAAGCTCTATCCAAACAAGGACACATGTCGGGTTTACCGCACGCATGCTTCCTCGATGTTTTCCCAGTTTAGCCAGGTGCGCAACATTGCTACGCCCGACAAAGTTTGCTTCAGATAAGCAAAATATGTTTCTTCAATACGGCACAAGCATTTCGTGTTTCCGCTCCGCATGGCGCCAATGAACTCTACTCACATGTGATGCTGAGTCCAGGAATTGAACCCGAGACCCCAGAGGTGAGAATAGAGTGCAGTACCACTCTTGATTTCCCAGGAGGAGAACCGTGCCGTGTCCGACAATTTTCATTGGTTGAGCAGGGATCATGCGCCTTGTGAATGGTTCAACGTATGTTATCATATCGTTACCGTGCCCAATCTCTTTGGTCTTTGGTTATTGTACCTACCTGACTCAAATCATCCATGTCTTGAATCTCGTTGTAAAGTCGTGGGTTTGCTTTACGGTCCAAGAAGTCTCCAAAAAATAAACTACGAAAAGAAAAATTCGTCATGGAACCATTCTTGGTATAGAGGAAGCAAGACAAAATATGGGTTCGGCGGGTTGATGGGTTGATGGGTTGGTGGGTGGGTGGGTTAGTTGATAGGTGGGTGGGCTGATAGGTGGGTGGGTTGGTTGGTTGGGTTGATGGATCGGTTGGTTATAGCTGGATTGATTGGTGTTGGTGGGTAACTTGATGGTGTTGAAGATGCCAAACCAAAATTTTAGACATGAGCTCTTTCTGATCTCCCCCCCCCCCCCCCTCGCATGCATATCAATAGCAGAACAAAATTATCATCAACAGAATGTATATTAAAATGTTCATACCTCCTTAGGGTATCGTCAGTTACTTGACCACCTCTTTCAACAAGGTGGTGAAAAACATTGTTGATTTTCTCTTTAAACTCGTTCCCTACCACATTCTGGAATGAAAGTTATGCCAGTTAAAAAATATCAAAAAAGTCATTGTAGATATTGCGTTGCTTTTTCGTTGGTGGGTTTACTGTTGTTGTTGTTGTTGTTGTTGCTGCTGTTGTTGTTGTTGTTGTTGTTGTTGCTGCTGTTGTTGTTGTTGTTGTTGTTGCTGCTGCTGTTGTTGTTCGGCTGTTTTTTGTTACTGTTAATGTTGCTTTTGTTGCATTTGCGGTTATTGCTACCATATAATAGTAGCTGTTGTTGTTTCTGTTGCTGCTGTTGTTTATACTGTTGCTTTGTTAACAATGTTGTAACCATCAATATATTTATTGAGGAAGTACGTGTTTGACTTTACCTTGACGATGTCAAAGAAGCACTCCCTGTCCTGCTTGTCCACCAGCCTGTCATAGAACACACGATACACCTCGTGAACCCATAAACGAATGATCTTCCCACTGTCAGTAGCACATACTCCAGGAAACAGGAGAATACCCTGTGAATATCATGATAACAATACTGTAAGGGTTATGCAGTGGTACCTCTTTTAAGCGGACACCTGCGGGACATTGTCTGGTGCCCGCTTAATAAAGGGTGTCCGGTAAAAAGAGGTTGGTTTTACAGTAAATATGGGAATAAAAATTTCAAATCTTCCGCTTAAAAAGAGAACCCCTTATCATCAAATATGAGTAGTAGAACCGGTACTAACATGCAGGGCCCTATTAAAAGATTTTGTTTAGTCCAGCTAGAAAGGTACTAAAAAACATTTCAAAGCACTACACAGGTTTTGAAGCTCACTAACCTGCACCACGCGAGAAAAGTCCCTGAGGTTAAACACATAGTGTGATTTGGATGGCGTCGGTAGGAAACTCGAGATAGCTTGATTGTACACCTCTATGGTGGCGCTTATCATTATCTGCAAACAATATTCATGGTCAGCGTTAAATTAATAATTTACCCTTTTCCATCCATCGGTTCACTGGTCAAACACAAAGCATTCAAGCGAGGCTGCAAGGTTCACATTTAATCCTTTGAAACTACCTTGCAGCTTCGATTGAATCGGTTCACTGGTCAAACACAAAGCATTCAAGCGAGGCTGCAAGGTTCACATTTAATCCTTTGAAACTACCTTGCAGCTTCGATTGAATGCTTTGTGTTTGACCAGTGAACCGATGCATGGAAAGTGGTGAACTTCGCCATTTGGTTAGGCTTGGTTGCTTGAGCATCGGACTGTTGTACGAGACCTGATGGATTTAATTAAAATAACTGAGGAGGAAGTTTTGTCTTTGTAAAGGCGATGTTACACGAGACGATTTGCAACGACGATTTTTCGCGATACGCCGTTGCGCGAAAGGCTTATACCATGTAACATGCCAGATGGAACCATTTGTTTTGCGTAATTCGACTTCAGGCAACACGTTGCGAGATGGTGATCTGAAATCAAAACCTCGTAACTCAAAACGACGAATTTTTCGCAGCGTTGCACCAAAACTCGTCGTTGCAAATCGTCTCTTGTAACATCGCCTTCATTACATCTACAAATGGTTAGACTTTAACATGGCTCGGATGACAACTTTAAATGGCGGTCCCGTCTCTCCAAACTTTATCATAACGCCAATATCAGAGGACGTATAAGAACAACTGAACCACCTCTCATGGTTGTAAAGCACCTTTGAGTATAAACATGGAATGGGCGCTACTGATAAAAATCACAGAAGTCCATAAATAAAGTACCTTGGAAAAGCGGCGCAGTTGGTTTTCAAAACCTCGGTTAAAGTGCCATTCCATGATAATGGAGAAGATATTCTTCATGGTGTTGACGCTGAATGAGTCGATAGATATGACGTTAAAATGACACAGGAATCTTGGTGTGATCTCGTTTCTTCCTCCACCAGGAGGACCCATGGCAGCTACCATAAGCAGGTCGACTAGATGAAGAACTGATGTGTCTTTTCTGTGAACAGATAAGTGTTGAACGTTGAGAGAACATTTAGGCAGGCAGGCAAGCAGGCAAGCAGGCAAGCAGGCAAGCAGGCAAGCAGGCAAGCAGGCAAGCAGGCAAGCAGGCAAGCAGGCAAGCAGGCAAGCAGGCAAGCAGGCAAGCAGGCAAGCAGGCAAGCAGGCAAGCAGGCAAGCAGGCAAGCAGGCAAGCAGGCAAGCAGGCAAGCAGGCAAGCAGGCAAGCAGGCAAGCAGGCAAGCAGGCAAGCAGGCAAGCAGGCAAGCAGGCAAGCAGGCAAGCAGGCAAGCAGGCAAGCAGGCAAGCAGGCAAGCAGGCAAGCCAAACAGACAGACAAGCAGGCAGACAAGCAGGCAAGCAAGCAGGCAAGAAAGCAGGCAAGAAAGCAGGCAAGAAAGCAGGCAAGAAAGCAAGCAAGAAAGCAGGCAAGAAAGCAAGCAAACATGAAATAAAGCAAACATTAAACGAACAAACAAACAAACAAAGAAGCTGACAATGGCCAACTAACTGACTCAACTCAAGGTAATTTACAAACCTGTCAAACCAGTATCCATGGTCCGCCCACTGTCTCAACACCTCGATAGGTGGCTGTGCTCCGTACTTCTCTTTAGCTGGCATATTCAGATCATCTACAAACACCACGCACTTCTTACCGATAGGAGGACCATATGTACCACGCTTACGTCTGTAGGGAGACAGTAATAGAATACTCTAGCAACATTTGTCCATGTATATACTTTATTCCTAAGAAATATTTGTTGTTTTAACTTACCTGTCTAGTTTGGATAAGATAAGATCTTGGGTTTGGTTTGAGGTGGTTTGAGCTGAGAAGTTCATGAAATTGGCAATATAACTGAAAAAATGAAATCACAATTATAATCTTGATAATTTTGGCTGTAAGTATCATCATTACGTATCATCATCATCATGTATCATCAACATGTATCATGATATCATTGGTACCATTTGCGTTCTTGGCGTTATCAAATCACTACGAATGTATTAATGAATGAAAGGTAGTTGCGTTACATATCGTGAAATTGCGTTACCTGTCTGAAGGCATCCTAAGAATGAAATGGTTGGTAATGGCTGACTTTCCAGTTCCAGTGGGCCCAACAAACAACAAAGGCTTCTCATGGGCCAATAACAATCCCAGGAAATATTCCTGACGGACAGTTTCGGTGGTGGCAATAATCACATCACTTGGCTGAACACAACAAAACAAACAACAAAAACAAAATCATGAATATAGCTTCTGGTGTTCTTGGGGGGGGGGGGGGGGGGGTGGAGAGGAAGAAGAAATATGAGTATATGAGGGGGAGGGTCAGAGGGAGGGTCAGGGGGTGGGGGAGGTTTATGAGTTCCTAGAGTCCTGATACTGATCATACGTTACCTTGAAGTCTGCGCGTATTTCAGTAGTTGGAATATTTTTCTCCCACGGGTGCCAAGTGCCAAAGGTTGATTTATCGAAGAAGTAATCATAAATGATTCCCTTGCCGGGAAACTGATAGGTCTTCGGTAACTTGAGATCCTTGGGCCTTCAAACCAAGTATGATATTATAAACAATATTACAAGCTGATGACACTTTCATAGTTGAAATGAATTTTGAGACAACCGCAACCCTCCCAAAGTCCAAAGTGTTCATCGTACGAAAATGTTCAATAAACAATTTCCGCTACCTCCACAAGACACCTATTCACTTCCGACACCACCACAAGGTGTCTTCTTCTACCTACGGAGATGAGCTTTCTATCGCAATCTATAATGGATACCCCCTCCCCCCATGCCGCTCACATGCTGTTCTCCCCTTCCCCCACACGACACTCTCTCATTCACCCACCACCACCAGCATCACAACAAGGTGTCTAACTTCTTCTCTCTAAGGAGAAGATGTCCCCACGCACACAGACACACACAGATGCTGTTCTCCCCACCCCTCTGGTTACTTCCTCCCCTCCCGTCAGGTCAAAATGTGTAAGTTGGATAGATGAATGGAAGGGGAGGATTTTTCCATACCTTGGGTGTTGCTTGTTGGTCCCTGCTTCTAGTACTTTCACGAAATCACTGAACTTTTCCCTGGAATCACGATCCAGATGACCTCCCACCGACCAACACAACGAGAACAGAAACAATGACTGCAACCACTGCATGATCTCAGCTTCTGTTCTTGGTGGTTTATCATCATTTGGTGCGTCTGTCTCGTCTTCGTCTTCTTCAAATGAATCGTCCTCAGACGAACACTTCTTTTTCTCATCAGGACACTCCCTGTAAAACGAAAAAAAAGATCGTCCTTCAGGGCAACGCTCAATTAAGGCGCGGAAATACGATCAACAAAATCGTGCAACACTATTGCGCTGCAAGTTGGAGAACGACTGTTGCTCGTATATTACCACCCCTTGCGCAAACAAAATTTTTCGTTCCAGAAAGTAAGTAGAAAGAGCTTCTACTTCTGCAACAAAGTCACGCAACGAAGTTTGCTGTTGCATGTGGTGGTAATACGAGTGTTGCGGGACAGAACAGCATTATTGTCAAAGATCTTTTCTGAGTTTGATAAAATGTTTGCCTTGTGGTCTCGCTTAGGTACAAACAACACCATATAAGGCACGGTGAACAAAAGATGTTTGCACCCAAGGTAGACCACAATGCATCATGTTCACGCCACAGAAAAGGTCCCTGGTATAACAACATGTTCATTACACTATATTAGAACTCTAGCTTACCTCAGCTCATCGAGTAGAGAGGAGTACAGTGTCAGCATGGCTACTGTCATGTGCATGGGTGACATCTTAACAAACCCTCGACAGTTACGCATAACGAAATCGATACATGCTGGCAGCAGCCAATCAAACATCATCTAGGAGAATCAGCAATCAATCAGTGAAATAGACCCCTTGCAGCACGTCAGAATGCACCTCAATTTGAAGGACAAAACAATAGGTTCCATATTCTAATGAGATTGAAATTCTTTCGTTTTGTCCTCCAAATTGAGCTGCTCTGATGTCACGTGAAAGGGGTCGAATATATGGTTTATTTAGGTATGGATATCTAGATTAACATACTTGAAAGGATGAAAATTCATCAGATTCCCAATCTGGATTTTTGAACCTCACGGATAGGGTCAAAAACAGTTGTCATCTTACGGGACCCAATTCAGAAGGGAGGGGTGAGAAAGGGTGGAGCTAACCAGTACCCACCACTTCTGGAAATGAAATCCCGGATTTTGTGCTCAAAAATCTCCTAAAATAAAAGTCAAATCGCAGGAATGAATCTACATATACTAGTAATAGTAGTAATATTACCTGTATGGATTCTCTCGACGCCTCGTTCAAGTTTTTAGGATATTCTTTTTCCATCCACGAAGCGACTAACGGTTCGATTCCAAGCTTTACTGGCTCCATGTAAATCATACCACATCTGGGGAAACAAATGGAGGTGTATCAGTGAAGGTAGAATAGGGACAACATGGTTAATCACAATAAGAACATATAGAACCGGGATGGGAGGTGTGAAGGACGGATGCCGGAAGTAATTTTTCATTTCCGGTTAGGTGCACAAAGTGAAATAATGGACGACATTGGTGTAACCACGAGGAAGAGGGGAGATGAAATGGCTGACGTATTACCGGAAGTTCATTTTCGTTTGCGGTTATGGGCAAAGTAAGCCATGCATAAGGCCGAAAAAAGGAAATAACAGGAAAGATTGAAATGGAATGGGATGTCTGAAAGATGGGATGACTGAGAATTAGAATATGGCATACCTGCTGACAGTAGCGGGAGAAGCTTGTTCTAAATCTTGGGGTTCGAAGATCATGTTTTGACATGAACTCATTTGAATGATTTCTCCACTCATCAGACACAACTGTAAAATAACAAGATGGAAACAATGTTAGAACAAACAGAACGAGAAGGAGACAACTGTAACAAAAAAGTGTTAGAACAAGTAGAAAGAGGGGGAGAGGGAGAGGGAGAGGGAGAGGGAGAGGGAGAGGGAGAGGGAGAGGGAGTTTGACAAGAAGAAGGACGAGGACGAGGACGAGGACGAGGAAAAGTAGTCATGAAAGGAGAGCAATTTCATACCTTCTTATTATCGTCCAGCACAGTATTCATGTTTTCTATCCACACAGCATCCACGGGACCATCAAATACAATCCATTTACGATCCGCTGTCGTCGAAGACGCGTGCTCTCTGAATGTATTAGCAAGAACGCCTTATGACGAAATGAATACCCACGAGTTAAATAATGATTGTATAAGATTGTATGAGAGATTACATCATATATCACAAATTTACGATGGTGTATCGAATATTCTGGTTTGGAGCTGGGCTCGAGCATCAAAGGCCAGAAATCATGTAAGAATCAGGCATAAATAAATAATCATCACGTGACCCATTATGGCGGGAAAATGCTGTGCCCTATATCAATCAAAAGACTCATCTTTCGTAACGTACCATCGGACCATTCGTGCGACACCGGGTCAAACCTGCCGTATAGCTGTCCCATAGTGACCCCTTTGGGGTTGATGATACGGTACATAACCTGGGTAAAACAAAAAGATGTATATATCATTGACGAGATGGAATAGAATAGATTAGATGTGACTGGGATGGATTGGATGTGACTGGGATTTATTGAATCTTCCATGCATAACAATGTTTGTCTTTACTCACTGGTACTTCGTCTGAGAAGTCATCACTTCCCAATCTAGTCAAGGCAGCAGCGAGAACCTTCCATGCTGAGGTCTTACCCCCCAGGGGGTCCCCCACGATCATGAAGCCATGTCGTACGAGCATCATCTCGTAGATCTGGTGAAAATGATGTATCAATTGGTGTTCAAAGCAGCCAATTTAATTGGAGGACAAAACAAAAGAATTTCCATCTCCTGAGAATTGGAACCTATTGTTTTGCCCTCCAATGCACATTGAGCTACATTCTGATGTGCTGCAAGGGGTCTATAACACAGTGTTCCAAGCCTTACCTGAATAACCTTTTCAATAAACCACGGAACAGATTGTAAACCAAATGCTCTAACACTAGAAAAAATAGCCTCCTCCAGTACACCACGGTCTGGTTTGGGTAGAGTGACGCCTGGGAACAAGTCTGATACGATACCCTCGAACAATGGCAAGTCTTGTGATAAGAACTGTGAAATTAAACAAGTTGAGGTGTTGCAGCGCTTCGCAATTCTCAATCACGCGCGAAATCGTACAATTTTCTGTTGCAACTAAGTAAGATTTTTGTGGACGTCAATCAAAGTGTTTCCATGACATTGTCGGAAAATACAGATCTTTCAAGAGCATGTGCCTATGGAATGTCATGGAAATGCCTTGATTGACATCCATCAAAACCTATTTTGTAGCGACTGCAAATAGTACGATTTCGCGCGTGTGTTTGGGAAGTGCTGTAAGCATTATTCTGGTAAAAAAGATTGCACGCATGCTCTGATCTTTACAAAAACAATGAAATGATCATTCGTGTCAGAGAAATTAACGTAATTTTATCGTTTTTTTTGTTGTTGTTGGTTTTGATTTTTTGTTGCTATTTTTGTTGTTATTGTTTTTGCTGCTACTACTTTTGGCAACCATTGCGTCTCCGTTTCACCGTGTAAACCCTCTTGCAACGTCTGTCGCAACAAATTACAGTGCGGAAAATTGCTCCGTGTAATCGCCCCTTTAACGTTGCTTTAAAAATTCCAGCGTTTTATATAAAGAACAAACCTTGGGTAAGTTAACATCCATGATAGACCGTAGCATTAGAATCTCCTCGTCTTGATCAGAAAACTTTAGTTTTAGGTTGCCTGCCGCAGTCAGGACAGACTTGACTGCTCTCATCCCGTAATCATAATGGTGCTGGGAGGATAACTGTAGAGTAAAACGTTTTTAAGCATCAGCAATAGAGTTCTTGAGTATGCGTTCTTAAAAATAGTTTTTCTTTGTGCGGCAACGAGATTTGCGTTGTATGAGGCAAGAGAGGCCGGTCTCTAACTCACCTGCTCAGAACACAACCTGTAGACGGCAACTATCTTCGCAGACAAACTTCTAGCATTCACAAAACCCATGGAGTACAGGCTGATCTCACTGATGAGCGCGTAGTCTGGGACCATCATTGCAACGGTACGAAACAGAACCTGCAAGGAAAAGTACCATTCTAGATAAACACCATACTACCTGCAGGGGATGATGAGGATCGGTGTTCATCCCAGAAACAACGGCATATCTTATATCCTCTAAAGATACTTTTTTCTCGGATTTTTGTCAAAAACCCAGGGCGAGAAAAGGGAATAACGGGCACCCACAATTTTACATGGTCACCTATTTTTTCAGAGTAAAAACGAATAAATTTTAACAGAAGATATAAGTGATCTGCAGCACAAATCCGGCAAGCAATATAGACCTAGGGCGTAATCAATGTTTTCCAATTTAAGACCACGTGTCATTCCCTAGAGTATCATTTCTTTGTTTAATGGTTGCACATGAGAAGACACATGAATATGGATACAGCTCAAAAAAAGAATCTTATTCTCAAGAGAATGACACATGGTCTAAAATGGGAAAACATTACGCCCAAGGTTAAGAGGTCTATTCAAGTGTTACCTTAAGGTTGTCAGGCAACTCAGCACGACCAGCATAGCCTGGATTCATTGTAATGAAGATAGTACATGTCGGGTCAAGTGAAATCTCTGTTCCTTCGAAGACGAACTTATCAAACCGCTCCATCACTGCCCTTTGGATGGTGAGAATCTGCTGCGCAACGACGGACAACACCTGGGAAAAGAGGTAAGGACAAATAAGAAAAGTAAAGAGGGAGGGGAGGGGCGTGGTGACAATGAAGTTAAAAAGGGAGGGGAGGGATAATATGACACTGAATTTCTTTCGCAGTCAAGAACAAAACCGGATGAGTTTAGATCGACTTTTTAAGCTTGGGCATAATGTTTGGAGCTGTACGGTGATAAAACCTAACTAGGGAGGGGAAGGTAATAAGAATAGGGTATGACAAACAGAACGTTTGAAGGGAGGGGTAGGTAGGTTGCATAACGCAATAACGCATTTTCTGTGTTAGGGTTGGTAGTTAGTTTTATAGATTAGAAGAATACCTCTAATTCGATCCTGTTGAACTCATCAAAACATGCCCAGGCTCCAGATTGTGCAAGGCCCTTGAAGAACTTGCCCATAGCTTTGTAGTCCAGGCCGTCGGAGCAATTGAACACAACACACTTAAAAAAAGAAGGCAAAGAAATTAGAAGAACCAAATAAATGATCTTATGATCATTAGGAATGAAAGCTAACCTGTTTTGCCACTGCTTTAGCTAAGTCCTTGCAGGTCTCAGTCTTGCCAGTCCCTGCAGGGCCTTCAGGTGCACCCCCAAGATTAAGCAGTAATGCCCCCATCAGGGTCCTGTGGGGAAAGAATGGATCATTAGAATATATAATCATGTATCATCATCATGGATCATCATCATGGATCATCATCATGGATCATCATCATCATGTATCATCATCATGGATCATCATCATGGATCATCATCATCATGTATCATCATCATGTATCATCATCATATATCATCATCATGTATCATCATCATGTATCATCATCCTGTATCATCATCATTATCATCATGTATCATCATCATGTATCATCATCATGTATCATCATGTATCATCATCATGTATCATCATCATCATGTATCATCATCATGTATCATCATCATGTATCATCATCATGTATCATCATCATGTATCATCATCATGTATCATCATCATGTATCATCATCATGTATCATCATCATGTATCATCATCATCATGTATCATCATCATCATGCATCATCATCATCATTAGGTATCATCATCATCATCATCATTACTATTATCCATACCTATAACATCTGTCAGTAAGGGGTGTAATCACAAGTCTTCC
This sequence comes from Anthopleura xanthogrammica, assembly GCA_964019055.1. Classification (NCBI taxonomy): domain Eukaryota; kingdom Metazoa; phylum Cnidaria; class Anthozoa; order Actiniaria; family Actiniidae; genus Anthopleura; species Anthopleura xanthogrammica. The sequence goes on along the minus strand of OZ025213.1, from coordinate 11,845,950 downwards.
TGTATTCCCAAGATATTCATACGCGTACTTGACCGTGGTTGTAATCATCTTCACCATGACTGCTTTCTTCTCCCAGTAGTACCGCAACTGACTAATCCACTGGAAATCCGCAGGGTCTGCCACGTCTGTCTCCAACAGCTTTTCGACGACGTCTCTTGCTAGTGAAGAAAAATTCAAACATAATTCCATGTCATTTATCCGTGTGTCCTCTTATTTACCTCGCCTCTCGACCAATTAATCAGCGCGTGAGAAATTTCGCAACCATGGTAAAAAATTATATCTGCTTACCATGAACATCAATGACAATCAGCGCACCGAGTGTTATCCTCTCCATAGAAGACAACTTTCCTCGTACCAGACCTACGATATCCTCGATCTGTTGTGTACTGTGTTGATAGTATTCTTGTAGTCCTTTCGCTTTTTGCATCGCCTGGAAAGATTTACAGATTACCTCTACTTAGCATGCGCAAAACCCGATTTATGGTACCGACTGACTCCCCTTAGTTACCGTTGCTATGCCCCACAAGCTCAAAACATTAGCTAGAATATCTTAGAATTTAAAACTTTGATCTTGGAAAATTGATAATAAATTGTTTCAATTGCTTATTCTCCTCTAAGGAAAAAAAGAAAATTGCCTCGCAATCCTTAAAACAGATACTGTGTAGTTGCAATGATGATTGGTTCGCTATTGTCCGAGTCGGGACCATGAATTCGACATGCAACCGTGAAAAGTTTACCTCAGTTACGTCTGTAGTCCAGTAGATGATACTTGTAGCCAACACCACTTGACCAGGCCAAGATAACACCCATTCTGTACGAAGTGTTTGGGGGTAGGCAGCCACCGCTTCGGCCATTACTTCCCGTAGACTCAGCTTCATGACATTCTCGATCTGTCAAAATTAAGGGGGAAAAGGCAAGGGCAATTTATTTTCGAAACGCGGGGAGTGGTTGCCAAATTTTCTCGAGGCAGGGACTCTTATAAAGCGTACGATGGTGCGCCCTTTACTTTTTCAAATTATCAGTGCTCCTTATTACGGGTATTTCAAGCTAAAGCTACACAAATAAGAGTGAAGTCGAAACCGGCGTGAAATCCGGAAAATCGAACCGTACAATTCAGAAGTTAATTTTTGAGAGAAAAATCCTCGAAACACAGAATAGAACCAACAAGCAACTCTACTCACAAACGACACCGACCCTGATGGGGCTCGAACCCGAGTAGCATCGATTAGAGGCGAGCGCTCTCACTGCGACACCACCCGTGCCTCCATGACTAGATTGCGCATTTGAAGATTTCTTTTCGCCAGCTTCATTCTATCCCATTACCTGCAAAAGCCATTTTTCCACAAGACCACGAGCATCAGCAGGAATAACCTTCTGTAGAAACTTAACAACTTCACCCTCAGCTGAGATCATGGCACGGATCTCCTTGGATTCGTTGAATTCAAGTTTGGCGATTCCCTCGAAGCATTTCTTAAGATGTGGCTGTACGCGAAGAGGATCTTTCGTCTCGGATAGAATCTCGAGTAGCTCGTCATTCGACAGAAAGAAAAACCTAGAAATGAAAATGACAGTTATTTTGATCGTTTGCTGGTGTTTTTTATCCTGTAATATGCGCATTTGTGACTGGCAGTCTGGAAAATGGGAAATCGATAGTGACTTTAAAATGGATTCGGTTATGAACCAATCACAAAGCAGGAAAGCCCCCACTAGCCAATCACAAGTATTGTTTGCACATGCGCACACATTAAAGCATATTTCGTATGAGTGTGAAACGTCACGGCACACGGCACGGTTACGGCGCGACGCGGACACGGCACGGAATGTTTTCATACACGGCACGGCACTGACACAGTCACGGCAAGGTGCGGTCCGTGCCGTACGTTTTTCGCAGTCATACGAAAACTACTATATGAAAGTTACTAGATTACAGTTTTGATTTGTTCATTTGTACGTTTGAAATGATCTTATGACGTACAAAAAAGGAGCCACGTATGAGGAATTGTCAAGTGGCCGCTAAATAGAGGCACAAGTTAGTGCAAAAAACCTCTCAAAAACCCAAAACTCTCTCACCTTGGGAAAAACAAGCGTTTCTTCTCGAGGTATTCGTTCAGTCCCTTCTGAATATCTTCCAGTAGACCCTACAAGAATGAAGAGCATTAGACAAAGATTCGTGAGTGTATACTGTTAATGGACCTCTTTATCTTCGGCGTAATGTTTTCCCATTTCAGATCACGTGTCATTCCCTTGAATATCATTTTTTTGTTTGAGTTGTATCCATATTCATGTGTCTTCTCATGCACAACCATTAAACAAAGAAATGATATTCAATGGAATAACACGACACGTGGTCTGAAATGGGAAAAAATTACGCCGAAGATAAAGAGGTAAAGTGGTCTGACATGCAGACTTGGGTTTGTGTTACCTCTGAGTGTTGGAGTGTTTCAAGCATGTGGTCTTGGGAGGTCACAACCAGCGCGTTTGGATTCTTTACAGCTTCTGTCATAATTTTTCTCCTGAAATACAAACAAGGACAAGAAGCAACAATTAAAGAAGATGCTTTGGTCTCTTTTGGTATATCAACCAACATAAGCAGCAAAAAGTTTTTGGTTTTCTTGGCAAAAAACAGATACCATGCACGCTGAAACAACCCCTGACCTGATCAAAGTAAGGGACGACTAACTCACAGATCGAATTAGAATTTAGCGTATTATGAGAACCCGAGACCCCAGAGGTGAGAGGCGAGTCCGCTACCCCACCCTTGGTTTTCTTAATAAAGGTTCAAATAACTGCATAACTTACCAGTGTTTATCTACTGTTCTGAATTTCTCTCCCTCTTGTGGCATCTGCGCTTGGATGTCTTCAGACGAGAAGATTGGCTCTAGGTACAACCAGGATGCTTGAACCTTGAAGAAATGAATGCGCAAATACTTAGCAACAGGTACAAACCACAAAAGGATATATGAACCACTAAATGATATCGGCGGAGAATGGTCGAACCTTGAAGAAATGAGTGCGTAAATATTTAGGAACATGCATGATCCACGAAGGGATATATATGAAACTACATGATATCGGCGGGAAATTCTTGAACCTTGATTGCGCAAATGTTTAGGAACATGTATGAATCACAAAATGATATATATGAACCATCATAAGATATCGGCAGGGAATGGTCGACTTACCTTGAGCCAGGATTCTACGATGTCTTGCATGAGATTCTATAAAAGAACGAGAAAATCTTTTTATATAACGTAACTTAGCGTAGCCAATGGTAACGTTACGGAACGGATTGGAACGTAACATAACGCAGCATAATATATAGCATCATAACGTGACGCATCATAACGTGACGCATCATATATCGCATCAAAACGCATTATGAGGTGACGCATCATGTCACGCAACATCGTAAAGCCAAATAAAGCACAGTTGACTCACTAGTTTGATTTCCCATTCTTTGATTTCTGTTTCAAATGGACCGATGAAGGGTGATCCTTTCATTGTTTGCGTCTTGACAATATGATCATCAAGAAGAACCTGCCATCAAACAACACATAAGAATCAAAATACAGTACTTATTTACTCGAATAAACGCTGCGGCGCTCTATAAATTCTTAATGTTTTGGTGGTGGCGCTCATTTGAGGGCGGCACTCTTCAAAAATCATAACATTCGTAAATGATACGAAGAAAATGTTAGGAACAAAAATAAACATGTTTTATATGTCATGGACTGTTTCAGTTTGAGGATGCTTCGATTAAGCACCGCATTGTTGTGAATCGAATGAATGCGGCGCTTGTTAGAGGGCGGCGCTATTTGATATTTTTGATCTCATATGCGGCGCTTAATCGGGTGCGGCGCTTAATCGAGTATATACGGCAGATGGATAAAACTGAGACTTTAACCCACTCACTCACCTGTAAGTCATCAACAGCAGAGAGAATACTGATTCCTGTGTCTTTATATTCAACAAACGTGAACTCTATTCCTCTCCACTCCTGCTGCATCTTATCTAAAGCCTACAGAAAACAAGGGATTTTTTAGCAATGACATCTGGCCAGAAGCAATGGAATGACCTTGGGCATAAAAAGGCTAGCAGCGCTACAGATTGGAGACATGGAGTGACTGTAAAACTGCACGCTACAAAGACGTACATAATGTCGTAGTGGTCGTATTGTAAGGGAAGGGGAGAGAGAATGGGTTAGGAAACTAGACTGTTTAAAGCGTGGAGGGACTGCAATATTACACACCCAAAGACGTTTGCAAGGAGGGTAGTTCATTGAACGAGAGACAAATAATTGTTCACAAAGAAATCATACTTTTTCAAGAGAGAACTCCTTTGCTGCTCTCCCACTAATGGCTGCCAGATCCTCGACGAACTTGTCCAGTCCAAGCGCAAGCATTTCGTTCAGTGTTGTGTCTTTTTTGGGTGTGATGTTAAACCCAACCTGACAACAGAAACAATATATACAACTGTTACAGAAGTAGCATCAGAAAAAATGAATAATGCGTGGTTTGTTTCAGCACGCCGAGAAATAAATTGTTTACATATGACTAAAGGTGCGGTAATACGAGCAACAAAATCGCGCAACTCGTAGCGCAACATTGTGAGGTGGGTAGGAATTTTCATCTTGACGAACAGCAAAATGTGTAACTAGATTTGCCTGGTTTTCCTTCCACCAAAACGATACAATTTTCAGCCAGGAAGATATCTAATTTTGCATATCATCAAGGAGTGGCGATGACTAGTGCGCGCACCTTAATTGAGCTAATAATACACGATGATTTCTACATACGCAAATAGACATCTTTATCTTGGGCGTAATGTTTTCCCATTTCAGACCACATGTCATTCCTTTGTTTAACAGTTGCGCATGAGAAGACACATGAATATGGATACAACTCAAACAAAAAATCTTATTCTCAAGAGAATGTTCTGTAATGGGTAAACATGAAACCCAAGCCGAAGAAGTCTATTAAAGTTATCTCTATCAGTGTGTATGATCAGCGTGGATGAGACTTACCTTCACACTCATCATATCCCAATGTCTGGTCTTGATTCCTGGAGTACACAGCGCGCTGATGAGAGGCATGTTAATCTTGAAGTTCTCTAGCCTCGCTTTGATGGTAGACGCGACGCGCAAAGGACCACGGAACTCAGGGTGGGCGAATTCTTTGGTTAGTTTGTAACTTGTGCGCCATAACTCAGACACCTGAAATTACAAATATAAATATCTTTCTTAGACGTAGATGATTTTTTAGCTCGACTTGGCAGCTAGAATAGTGCACAGCTTTCTCAGTTTCTATTGGGCAAAAACAATTCTTTTCCACAGTTACTTTTTTGGCGATTGGGATACCTGTGTCAGTCTCCCTCGGTCACATTGCGCAGTATTCAGAATCTTCTGGGTTTTTTTTACATTTTTTGGAATTTGGGATCCCTGTATTATAAAGGAGGGAGGAGGGTTCCCCCGGTCACGTCACAGGTAGCCCGCCAAAGAAAAAAAACGAGAAACGCCAAAGCAGAGAGAGGAACAGGATAGGAGTAATGTTGGCTTCTATCACTGCCAGTTTCGTACCTCGATATAAATTTTTCTCAATTCTATTACTTTTCCACATACCTCTTCTTCGATTTCCTCAGCGTTCAACTGCACTATTGCACCCGTTAGCCACTGGTCTTGTCGAGTATGGAATTTAACAACCGCGCGCCATAGCTTGTCGAATGGTTCTTTTGCGTCGATGATCTCCTGGATCTGTGGGAAGGGACTCCGATTCTCTTGACCGAGAAGTTCTTCCTCTTTATTGATTCGCTTCCGCTGTTTGCACAAACAGTTGATAACATATTGAGGTAATGACTGGAGGACGGAGGAATTCAAATTTTATCAATACCCTGAAACAATCTCTGGGCTGATCTAAGTCAGGGCACGGCTAACTCACAGATTGAACCCTGAAACAACTTCTGGGCTGATTTAAGTCAGGGCATGGCTAACTCACAGATTGAACCCTGAAATAACTTCTGGGCTGAGTCTACTCACATGTGACATCGAGCTAAGGAATCAAATCCGAGACCCAGAGCTAGGTGAGAGGTGAGTGCACTACCACTACACCTCCCTTGTTTCTTGCGCGCGCAAGCTAGCGGATTTTTTCTTACCTCGTCTAAGAATTCCAGTACTTTAATCTGTAGGTCATCCAGCTGGTTCAAATATGTTTTCGATTCAGAGAGCCTGTCCTTTGTATGAAAGTCCTTGATACTCGCCAGGGTCTCATTGAGCTGTTTTTCGAATTTTGTGAGCCAATCGAAAAGTCTTTGTACCGCCGTGTCGTGTTCACGTTGAATACGGTTTTCACTGTAATAATAAAAATAAAAGTCAAATCTTTTTCATAAGACTAGCAGATATTGCTGTTGGAGAAGAAAAAACATGATTGTGTGTCTACAAGGTGCATTGTGATTGGTTGGTCCACGTTTTCACACGTTTTGATTCGTTCATAGCGGAAGCCACTTGAGCGTCAAGCCCCCCGTGAGGCTTTTATGCCGTTTGGTTGGTTCACACAAGAAGCCATTTAAATGTCAAGGCACCGTGAGGCTATCATTCCTTTTGGTTTGTTCAAGGCAGAAGCCATTTGAGTGTCAAGGTACCGCAAAATTTGTTTAGCGCATTTTAATTGGTTCATAGCGGAAGCCATTTGAATGTCAAGGCACCGTAAAATTTTGACGCATCTCTTTTGGTTCAGAGCAGAATGTCACAGATTTCCATAATTTTTGGCGAATATTATGACAATAATCTTAAATCACATTGGTAATCTGTAATGCAATTGCCGTACCTCATTTCCACCATGGGTAAAATGCGCTCAGGCCAAGTGAACGTTGTTTCGTTAAGCCTCAGATGATCGTCTTGGAGAAACGTGTGATCCATCAGGAACATCAACAAATCAGCAGCTTCTTCTAACAGTGCCTGATGAGAGAGAAAATATATAAACGGAGCCGGGTCAGAATTAAGATGGATGGATGGATGGATGGATGGATGGATGGATGGATGGATGGATGGATGGATGGATGGATGGATGGATGGATGGATGGATGGATGGATGGATGGATGGATGGATGGATGGATGGATGGATGGATGGATGGATGGATGGATGGATGGATGGATGGATGGATGGATGGATGGATGGATGGATGGATGGATGGATGGATGGATGGATGGATGGATGGATGGATGGATGGATGGATGGATGGATGGATGGATGGATGGATGGATGGATGGATGGATGGATGGATGGATGGATGGATGGATGGATGGATGGATGGATGGATGGATGGATGGATGGATGGATGGATGGATGGATGGATGGATGGATGGATGGATGGATGGATGGATGGATGGATGGATGGATGGATGGATGGATGGATGGATGGATGGATGGATGGATGGATGGATGGATGGATGGATGGATGGATGGATGGATGGATGGATGGATGGATGGATGGATGGATGGATGGATGGATGGATGGATGGATGGATGGATGCGTGAGTGAATAGTAGATGGATGGATGGATGGATGGGTGGGTGGATGGATTTATGGATGAATGGATGGATGTGGATGAATGAATAAATGTATGGGTCAGTTGGTGGGAAGATGGATAAGTAAGTGAATCCCTCGAGGGATGGATGGACGTACAGTGACATATATGAGCTAATTACAAGCAAACCAAAAGAGGTAACTTCCTTCGTGTCTCCTCACGTGATTGCATCACGTGACCAAACATCACGTGGCCAGACATATCACGTGACCAGACATCACGTGGTCAGACATCACGAGAACTCACCTTCAGCTGTAACAACGGCCCAGTTCTCAGGTTCTCGATGTAGTTTTCTAAATCTACCAGTTCATCTGTTGTTTTGGCCGGCGTTGTTATTCTGATCACTATATGGTCGTACTGGCTGCAGATCGATCGGTTGAACGTTGAACTCTTCTTCATCAGGTGTGTCAGCATTACATCTACAAGGTCCCCTGCACGCTTCATTAAAAACTGAAAATCCATGGAATTTGTCAGTATATGAAAGTAGAACCTGTGTTAACCGACCAACCTCTATTTAGCGACCAGTTATCAAAGTCCTATAAAGAGGGTCTTTACACTAAGATATAGCTCTATTGAGTATAAAAACCTCTATTTATCGACCACTCGACAAACTCTGGATCGAACCTCAATATTAGATATATGTAAGACGGACAACAAGTTAGCGACTTAACAGAACAGACCATATTGGACAGTCAACTGAGGCGTGACAGCTAGCGATAGGCTGCATTGCAGGCGTTGCTGGTCGGGAAGCCTTCCCATCTCCGACCAGAAACGCGTACAACGCAGGCTAAGACAGTGATTAAGAAAGAACATAATGTAAACTCACCTCATTGATGCTACTACAGTCAAGGACAAAGAGTTCCATGGGGATTGACAGATCCATGGAAGCAGCAGCGCGTTTCAACACATACAGCTTCTCCAACTCTCTGCCGTACTGGGATAGGGTGTGGTCACCGGAGATGAAGTTTGAAGTTCTTCTATCGGAATCTCGGTTAAGCAGGTAGCGATAAAACTCGTAGACAGACCTGAATCTGTGGTAAACGCGAAGAAAATACGATTAAAAGTATTCGATTCTTCTTGCAACGTAAGTGGTCATTTGGTCGCGCGCTGAGTGCATTTTTCAATTAAGGCATATAGTATGATTAATGAAAAACATTTTTGCAAGCGCTATTTTTGTTTTGAAATCGTGCTATATGCCTTGAAAAATGACCATATCACTAGGCCTTGTGACGTCATTTGCCTTGTACTATACCAATACTCAAAAATGGTTTTTGGTTCTTTCAATCGTTATTTCGATATTGGAATCGAATTCAGCACCTCTAATACTTCTTGAAACGACCAAATAAAATTCATGTCAAATACACTTTAACAGCCAGTGGCTAACAAAACTGTGGCCCTCGTTATTGTCCACACAATATTGGGGGGTCATTTGTATGAGCCCAAACCTCTCACTTTACTGACAGAATAGGTAGAAACTTAAATCTAACTGAAGGAGAAATTAGAAAATGAAGAGTTGGGATAAAACGGAAGATCAAAATGAGATGCCATTTTTCATTCTTACTTCATTGGCCCCTTGGTATTTTTGTCCACGACCACAGCAAGCCTAGCTTTAGCGTCCAGTACACGTTCTTCATCTAGCTGTACACTCGAAATAAACCGGTTTTTCATCCACTCCTCTTCATAGAACAGTTGATGTTCCACGCGCTTTAAGGAACGCACGCTAGTGACAATATTGTCGATGATCAGGAACAAGGATTCCGTTATGTCAGAAAATCGCGGATCGAAGGCTACTGTTTGGTCATCCATGTCTGGGATCTGAGGGCGGAATTGGATTGAACATTCTATTACAATATAACATGACAAATATTCCGTGATCTGTACTCTGATAGACCATGCGCTTCCTAAAAGTGACTAGCTACTGATATAAAAAAAAATACACTCCAAGGTGTATAGAAGATACCTATATTCAGCGTCATTTATTTGTTCAATAATGTGCGTTGTACTCTGATATACCATGCGCTTCTTAAAAGTGACCACTTCATAAGATATACAGTATCATACACTATGGAAAACTCGTGGGTGTGCTGTATGCAGTTGAGTACGCGGGGATTGGCAGAACACGAAAAAAATGTGAGCGTTATAGTGTTAGGAGAAGCTCTTCCTTTGCAAAACATAGCGCGCAAAATAAAAGTGATTTATAACAGCTTAAAAAACTTCAACTCAAACTCCCAGGCTCTGGGAACGAGAATTAAAATACTCACGACAGTCAGGACGAGAAGTTGCGGCAAGACAGGTAAACATCTCTCGAAGTCTCCCTCGTAGTCATTGCCTTGTTTGTATGTCTCTATGAACGCCAGAAAATCTTTGATCGATGCGTAAACAGTACTTCGCAGATTGTTGGACATCAAGCAGGCAACAGATGCGAAGAAGCGATCCATAGCTTGAGTCCTGTGTTCCTATTAAAGAACAAAAACTCTCATTAATGAGGTAGATTTTGTATGAAATACGGAACATAGGGCACGGAACATGGGACACAAATTTGAGGGTTTTGCCTTGTTGAAGTTCAATACGCGTATGGCTCCTCAATAAAATGTTGAAATTTATTATGCTGTTTTGATAGGTTTTTATGCGCGCGCACATCGTGGGCTCAAATTTAACCTTCAAAAGTAGTCAGAAATCTGCTTTTTCAGTAATTATCCTTGGCTACCGCTTATGGTTTGTCACGTAAGATTTCTTTACAGAATACGTTATTCTGCTGAGGCCTGAAAAAATACAGGCGTAGAACGGGATTTGAGTTATGCTGCTGATAAGACATAATCCATCTATTCTTATATGCGATCTCTTTCTCCATATAACGAGTTAAGAGAGCGTTGCGTGACGGAGCGTAACGACCCTAAGAGGCCGCAAACAAACAGACTGTAATTTAAAGTAATTTTATTTGCATCCATGACCTTCCTTACCTCGCCCTCAGGCATGACAACCTCCACATCGTCTCTGTTATCACTGATGATCTTAACACACGAGGGGATCCACTTGTTTCTCAGGATGGATGCGCCGTCTTCACACGACTGGTTTACGTGCTGAAGTAGTTGTTCTACTGTCATTGGAAGGGATGCCTTTATCCCTGGGATGTCTATCAGACGCAGCTCTGAATACCTAACACAGTCACAAGTCCATTAGAAGGATAAAAAAGATGATACTAGAATAACTAGAACTGGTGGCAATTGTTTCTGCCTAGGGTTGTAAAGCAGCAAATAAAAATTTTAGGGGTAAATGGAAAGATGGATGTAATATAATGCTGGTTAGTATTTGCGCGTTTTTTCCAAGATTTTTACGCGTCACTTCAGGTGCGGCAATACGAGCAACAAAATCGTGCAACTTAATTGTTGCGCAGCTTTGTTGCGTCGCAAGTTGCAGTACGAAGGTTGCTCGTATCACCACCCCGCGCACAACAAATTTTTGTTGTTGCAGAGAGTATTTCTGTAACAAAGTTAAGTCGTGCAAAAAACAATGTTGCGCGACAAGTTAGCTGATTTTGTTGCTCGTATTACCACACCTTTGGCATGCGCTTTTGGCGCAACTCAAATTGAACAGGCTTTGGATGCACATTAGTATGCACCATTATTCTTTTCCTCGCTAGCTTCGATCGCGAGCGTGAAGATCCAGAGTAAGATATACTTACTGTGTATGCCACAAGAAAAGTAGTTCTTTAAGTACTGGGTGGGTGATGAAGAGACCGTTCATTAGAAACTCCCTACAAGAAACAACAGTGTCGTGCCATGGGAAGCTATCACGACCAGCTGGATACATAACCTTGGACAAGACAAACAAGAGAAAGAGAGTTAATACAGTAGAACCTCTATAATTTATAAAGCAGCCAAAGTCGCAGAGGTTTTTTTTGTTGCAGTAATTTATACTTCTGTACAGCAACCAACCTCTATAGACCTCTTTACCTTGGGCGTAATGTTTTCCCATTTCAGACCAAGTGTCATTCTCGAGAATAGGATTCTTTGTATGAGTTGTATCAATGTTCATGTGTCTTCTCGTGTGCAACCATTAAACAAAAAAATGATACTCTAGGGAATGACACGTGGTCTGAAATGGGAAAACATTACGCCCAAGCTAAAGAGGTCTATTTAGCAGCCAGTTCAAAAGAGGGTTTTACGCAGTACATCATACCTCTGTTAACCGACCAAACCTCTATAAAGCGATCACTTGACAATTCCACGAGGGTGGCCGCTTAACAGAGGGTCTAATTGACTTATCATCACGACATAGTAAAGGGTTTAAATACTCACGGCTTCGGGCATATGCAGACCCAATCTTCTCTGTTCAGACGGGTCCAACAACACGTAATCCAGGATTCCTTGTTTAACACTTTGGATGTAATTTTCTTCCATTTCCTAAAGGGAAATGAACAACATTCACCAACCATTTCCATGAGAGTCAAGAATGAAGACACAAAGGTTTGAACGTGAGGCCTCGCGCTAAATGCTCAGTGATTCATGACAGGAGAAAAGAATAAAATTAATTTAACACGGAGCCTCGTACTGAATCCTTTGTGAGTGACAAGCGAAACATATCTCGGAAGTGGGGTTAAGGTAGTAAAACGTTTGCGCAACGAATTAAAACAATAATCTGCGCAACTGATGGTCATGACTTTCGTGGAGTTTGGAATACCTTGTCGAGTTGTCGAAGTGTTTCTTTGAAGCTTTCTCGCAGTTTATTTGGGACGAAGTTGTGAGTGCTTTTCTTAAATTCTTCACTTAAAGGAGCCACCATCTTAGCACCAATAGCATTCTCCACCAAATTATAATACCTAAAAAATACAAAAAGGATTTATGAAAATACATCGGTTTTCGTATGAGTGAGGAACGTACGGTACTGTCTTACAGCACGTACACGGTACGACATGCCGTAACATTGAAATGGCTTCCCATAAGAATGGTTATCGTATGGATGGGAAGCGTACGGTACTGGCTTACAGCACGTACACGGTACGACATGCCGTAATATTGAAATGGCTTCCCATAAGAATGGTTATCGTATGGATGGGAAACGTACGGTACTGACTTACAGCACGTACACGGTACGACATGCCGTAACATTGAAATGGCTTCCCATAAGAATGGTTATCGTATGGATGGGAAACGTACGGTACTGACTTACAGCACGTACGCGGTACGACATGCCGTAACATTGAAATGGCTTCCCATAAAGAATGGTTATCGTGTTAGTCGTAACCTGACTACAATCAGCCCAGAGGGCATCGATAAAATTTGAAGGTTTCAAGAATCTCTTAGCTTACCTTTTTTCTTGAGACTCTGGCGGAGCCACAGCTCTGGGTAGACCGAGCGTCGGCGTTGACGCGGGAGGAAAAACGATATTTAGCACAGAAATGGTTTCTTCATCATATTCTCTGCCATTACTGGCTCCTATAGACGACGCATCGCGATGGATACCATTTGTTCTCGCATCAGGTGTCTTGTCAGATGAGTCCATTTCTACCGGCGTCTCTTCGATCGTCGATTTAGTCGCTCCCTGGGTGGACCCCCATGCTACTCTGGTTCGTTTCGAGTTTGGAGATTCACTAAAAGGTTCATCAAAGTCATGAATGCCACTGTCACGCACATCAGATAAAGTAGCTGGCGTGCGTGACTCAGCATGACCTGCAGACTGCACTCTCTTTAACCTGGGTGGTTTGTTGTGTGACAGAACTGAACTATCAAGTCCGATCTCTTTAGTCTCTGTTTGATCGGCTTCACTCTTTGATCTCATTCCTCTCGTGGGGCTGGCTTGGTTGGAACGATAACGTCCCTTGGTTATGAACCCTGTGTTATAGGTACCTCCTGGGCTCTTGGACATGTTACCTGGGGTACTCTCGGATAGCATAGAATATGTCCCTGGTGCAGATTGTGGACCAGTGTGTAGGACCTTTATGTTTTCTTCAACCACATATTCCTGTTTTTTCTTGTTAATTGTACGGTTCCTTCGAGTAGGTGGCGCACTCCTGTTCGCCTTGTGCTTGTATATCATGTTGGTTGACAAGCTTTGAGCCGAAGGTGTGTAATTGTTAGCCACAGAATCACTAAACAAGAGGGGAAAAAGAAAGCAAAAATGAGAAGAAAAATGAGAAGTAAATGGGAAATGTTATGGAAAATACACAGAGCAAATGGGAATGGAATGGGAATTAACAGTGGATTCCACAAAGTGGCTCTTCTTCCACTGGATTGGAATTGGAATTTAGAAGTTGATTTTTGCAGTGGGATGAAAGACCAGAGAAACCAGAGAAAACCCTCAAAGCACAAGAGAAAACCAACAAGCAACTATTCGATCACATATGACACCAAGGCTGGCAGGACTTGCACCCAGTCACATTGGTGAGAGATGAGCACTCTCACCACTACGCCCACTGTGCTTCCCTAGCAAATCTTTAATATGGGAAAAAATATTTAATTCACAATAAATTTGCTGTTGAAATTAGCCTTATATAAATTGTAGATAGTCCCAGAACAAAATATCAATGCCTCCATCAAAGAGGACTGATGGAAATTTCCAAGGGGGGTATGGTGGGGGATAGAGGCTGTGTATAAGGGAAAATAATATTCCCGTTACCTGGCATGTCTGTAATACTGCTTTTCCTTGGTCGGCGATGCTTTAGTATATGCACCATACTCTACTATCTTGGGTCTCTCGCTGTATGCAGGCTATGGTAATAATTATAACATTATATTATGTTGCAGATTTGAAACTATTTCAGCTTGTGTAACATTTTCTTCTCATCATCATGCTTCAGCCTCAGCTGAGACTACAACTATGACATACATTACATTGAAGTGGCTTCCCAAGGTAGTTTTCACAAGAGCAGGAAACATATGGTGCTGACTCACAGCATGCTATGACATTAAACTATGACATGCTTCCTATTGTTTCTTTACATTTCATCCAATCACAGTGCCTTGATTTGCTAACAGGAAATACGGCACAACTACAGTATAACTCCAAGTTTCTCACATTTTCAAATCTCATATAAAAATCCACTTGGTCATTACCAGGGAGGTGGTCATTACACATCTTAATGGTCCCCTTCACAGTTCTCTGCGCCATCTTGAAAGGTAGCCATGCCTTTGCTTTGAAGCAAGACATAAGGTGAAGGTCCCTATCATTGCAAGGTAACCTTATGTCTCGCTTCGATGCAAAGCCATGGCTACCTTTCAAGATGGCGCAAGGAAATGTGAAGGGGACTACTTATCTTACCTGCGGGACACTGAGTGGCGGAAGGTGATCAAATATGGTTGGTCTTTTCTTGGATTCATTTTCACCAACATTAACCTAAAATTTTAAAAATGAAAAAATATATTTTCAATTTGAGTTTGCAGTGTTTTGAAATTTTGAAACAAATAATGCTACCAATGTATAAACATTCTTACCCCTTTGGATAAATTTACGACCCCTTGACCCACTAACAAAAAAATATGAAGGAAGGACAGATGAAATATTAATTAAGTCAAAAATGCATTGACTTACAATGTATAACACATATTTTAAAATATTTTAAAAATAGGTTGGAGGTCTGAAATCTGAGACCAAGCTCAAAGGTGGCGGCCTATTTAGAAATTAACTTGTTGCGAACTACTAATTTAAAAGACAAAACAACTATCATTTTGCTTCACATTTAAATTCACAGCTCACATGTACAGCCCACATTTCATTTTGGTCTTGGATTTCAGCTCCAACCAACAACCTTTTTTGAAATAGGTATAATTTGTTCTGGTTGAGAGGAACAACATAAAAAAAAAGAAGATTCTTACATCGTCATGTTATGGTCAATGGTTCCGGATGCAGTATGTATTGTCTGATATACAACACATTTGTAATTATACAATTACAGAATAATAGTATCACCCGCACCTAATTGCGGTGTGGAGCGTGTATGATCACTCAACTATAACATTGAAAATCGCTAGATTTATCGCCACATTTATTCATAAATAAAAATCACGAATATCTTTCTCACTAGATACTTTTATTAAATCTCAATGTGTGTTATTATACATTATCAAATTTTTAATTTAGCATATGCATGTTTAAAGGTATCGATAACTCGTCTTTCAACACAACAGTGTGAGTCTCAAGGGGGGGGGGGGGGTCACGACAGGGGTTCATATCTTCTGCAGAAATTGACAAGTAACATTAAAAATACAAACTCATACATAGCTAATAATCTCACTTAAGGCTATTTAAGACCTTGAAATGAATGTCTTACAGGCAACTAATTCATCATTTTCTCAAGAATTCAACTTAAATTGCCAAAAAAAAAATACGTCAAAATTTTGGGGGTCATTCTTAGGGAAAATTTTCTTCATTTAAGATGTATTTTCCTTTAATTTCCAACCTTTCTAGAGGGAGACAATAAATGTAATAAATGTAGTCATAATTTTTTGTTAACGCTGGTCACTATGGATACTATAAGTTCATTATAACGACCAAAATACACTATATTTTTGGTTCAAAATTAAACAATATTTCTTACTAAAAAAATATAAAAATATCTGAAAAAAGTCTTAATATACAGAGTGTTTTATTTATTTACTTTGCTTGGAATAAAAATAAATAGCGGAAACGGGTATAGGTTTTTTCGTGTGGTCTTTGTTGTGTAACCACGAAATTAAAATTCAAGTTTAATTTTATAAGTTGTAACTTTTAGCAAGTCAATAAATGTTGTAAGGTACTCGTAATTTCACCCATAAAATCGGTAGTTTAGAAGGAAAAGCGGTTAAAATTGTCCTGAACGAGCTATAGAGATAAATACAAGCATTAGAAGCTATGGTTCTAGGTGTAGGAGGGCAGTAATTGTTATTAAGGTAACAGTTGCTAACATAAAATACAGTGTCAGTATTATGAAACCTTCCACAATTACATTAGCATTGAAACTCTAAACGTTCATACCGCAGAATTACTAGCTCTATTTATGACCAAATAGGCTCAAGAAGAAGGCTACAGGGAGAGAAATTATGATTATTTCTAGTCGATGACCCTTTTGTACTATTATGTCCGTGTTAAAAGCAAATTGAATTGTGCCAAGCTAGCTAAACAACATTTAGTTATTGGCTTCTTCAACTTGAGTGATAATTTGCGGTTTTTAGGACGAAATTTCCTATCTTCTTGGATTATTAAAAGTTTGACTTATAAACTGTTAAATAAGCTTTACAAATGTTACTTTGGAGACCATAATTCTTAAACTTAGGGGAAGATTTTTACCTCTGTTTTGTCTCGTGTCGTCGCCATGTTTCGAAGTTCTGTCACTTGTCCTTCTTCTTTAGAAAACACGAGTTCATCTTCGAAGGAAGCTTCTCTTAAAATCCTTCAAAATCCGCAACAAGAAGAGCGAACTGATGATCCTACTAAATCCGCTTCATTTTTGAGTTTTATTTACTTTTCTCTCTGACTTACAAGGCATGATGCCAGCCGTTTCCAAGATATTGTAATATTAATTATTAATGAATGACTTATGAATTTTGGCACCTTTGCATTGACACGGAGAAAAAGCGCGCGTTCTATTAAATCAATTTGAAGTAATTCAGAGTTTAGCCCATATTGTTGTAAACAAAAAGCCAAAAACAAAGCTATTCTTTCGACCATTAAATCCTTTAATTACGCAAGCGTTAAGTGTATTTTTAAAGGCGTTTAATCAAAAAAAAAATGCTGCAATATTTTTTGACGCAGAAATTATTATTTTTTCGTTCTTGCCCGTTTTGTTTTGGCAACAAGAACTCTGGCAGTTTAATGGTTTTAATTGATTTTAATTTTCGTCAAAAAACAGAGTTATTCTTCACAAAGTACCTTGTTTTGGTTTCTACGCTTATCTTTGTCGTTTTAAAATATTTGTATGGATTTTTTTCACAGTATTTCTATATTTTTCGGGTTTTATTACTGAACTGTTAATCTAATTGAAATTCAAAGTAGAAAAATTCTAGAGGTCTTTGATTGACAAAATTCCAAATCACCGTTCTGCTTAGCTTCTAGAATGCCGTTGAAAGTTCCAACCTGGAAGAAAGTTTCAACCTGGAAGAAAGTCATCTGCCAGAATGACTTGGTCTAATGTGTTTCATTGAAAAACTCGGTGCAACATTGCTTACGCGCAATATTGCGGGCAATGTTGCTGAAGTAAGATCGTTTACTACCTCAGCAACATTACTTGCAACAAATTGCGTCGTATAACATGGCTCGCAACATCGATTGCCTGCAACGTTGCGCGCAATGCTGCACCGGCCATTTGTCCGTAGCTTAGCAGCGCAGCAGATCTAGGTGTGGTTCGGTGGAGGGGGGGATCGTCCCAACCCCGTAAACCGTAATCGAACCGTAGATGAGGGCTTCGACGCCCCCCCCCCCCCCCTCCCGACACACACACTAGTCTTTGATCTAGCAAATACCCTTGATTTGTGCAAGGGTTCTGGAGTGAATGAAAGAAATGTTTTTCCCGTTGGAGAAAAAAAATTTGGAGAAAATATTTTTAACACACAGGGTTTTCATCAAGTATAATTTTACAACAAATAAGCTTTAATAGTCAACATTTTAATTCTTATGTTTATCAGTAATACAGCATCAGACTTCATTAATATAGATTTGATAAACACATCAAATGCTAGGGTATTAACATTTCCTTTCAATTATATTAATAAATATCTATATAAATAGGGAATATTAATAGAATTATTATCAGAAAAAATGCTAGGAAAAAATATATAATTTTAAAATGGCATTTGATGTTTTTAAACAAATCTTTAAGAATTAATATTTGTTGATCAAGGTACAATTAAGATTCAAATATTAAGGCAATCATATTACATATAATTTAAACAATTTTACTTATTTTTGATTTAATAGTTTTCTACAGCTATTTTCAAGGTATGTTGTCAGTGATGGGGTCTACTATTTAAGAGAGTGATTGCATTGGATTGTCAAACCATAATAGAATTGTCATTGTGAGGCTATTGGCATACTTGAATGCTGCATGTACAATGTATGACGCCTCTTAAATGTGGTTATTTACAAGCAAAGTCAACTTGAAATGATAGCTGGTCTGTGGTATAATCGCCCCTAATTGCACATGCTCAATAGTTGTTGTCAGCCACACGGTTTGGTTTGCCTTTGCCACTCGCTAAAAAATGCCAGTTTGCAAGTTACAGACACATGGTGCAACATTGCACTCAATGTTGCAGGCAATCAATGTTGGAAGCCATGTCAGAACACAATTTGTTGTATGCAATGTTCCTGAAGTAGAAAACAATCCTACTTAAGCAGCATTGCCTGCAATATTGCACACGATGTTACACCATGTGTCCGTGCCGAAGGGATTTTTTCTCATTTTTTTTTTGATAGAATGAATGAGGAGCTATCAAGCAGGGTTACTGGAATCACTCTAAAAATATGTTGTTATGCTTAAAATATTATGCTGGACACTAATCTTGGTTCACAACTCGCTTAACCAAAAACCAAAAACAAAAAGGTGTGGTCATGAATTACAATAGCTGTGAATATGCAACGCACATCCGAGTCTATGCATTATGTTCATGCTACAAGTGAAGACCAAGGCTTACCAGCTGAGTGGCATTAAATTTTCTAACCATTCACAGTCCATTGTGAATTCTTTATAACTGGCCCTGTGTTCAAGCACTTTTTTCCTACCTGAAAACTATTACCGGTAACAATAAATTGAATCCAGTACATTTTAAGTCTCAGGGAAATCCAAAATTCTTAATCAGATTTCATCTGTGATTTATCTAAAAACCACTTGAGAAATGATTTTCAAAACAAAGAGTGAAGGGCTGCAGGTTTTGATCAACAAAGCCGTGCGTGATTAGTTTTTCACTCAGCTGGTATTTGTTCTCACACTACACTTACAATTAATTTAACATTAAAATATGAATTGAATTTTACATTCTTTTGATACACCAAAATACTTTGTCTTTAAAATTTTACTTTATGAGTATTCAAGGAATGAGGTTTACTGGGCTTGTACGTCATGAGAAAATGTCTTCATCATTTGGTTATTTAGTATGATTCTTTTCTCAATAAGCACTGACATTACGTTTGTCCCTGTTCTTGCCTCTCACTAATGTTCTTGCTTTGGATGCTGCACTGTTATACTGATTCTGTTAATAAGATAGATTGGTAATTCCAGTAATGAATAGTTGGCATTGAACTAACAAAACAGTAGTAGTAAGAACAATCATTGTAATGGTAGCATGTTTGTACTACTGAACCATGGTTTTGACACACAAGTTCATATTGTTTGTCAGGTCAGTAGTACAGTATTGGTAAAACATTGTACAACAAAATAAGTTTGCTGTATGCTCATCATTATGGGAGGCTTCATCATTCAAGCTCTTTTATCATCTCTAATACACTCACATCCCAGCCATAGTTTTCAAGTACAACATGAAGTGTTGGACAGGAGTAGATTCTTTATTTGAAAATTCACTCACCCTTTGGAACTTGCTCACTTTCTGTAGCTGCATTTCCTCTAGGTTGACTACAGGACCAAGCTCAAAAATATCCCTAAGTAACTCATTCCCCTGAGACACAAGAATAAGTAATTAAATAAATATGCATGCCTGAGGGTGTGAATATTGAATGTTTCTGTAGATACAGAAAGTGTCCTGGGTTAGTAAAGAATTCAAAAATTGTACAGAGACCCAAAAAAATAAATTACCAGTACTCATAACTTTTCATCATCATCATGATTATGTTCATTCACTTTTGTCTTCATCATCATTTTCACCACCACCACATTCACTGACATCATCATTACCACCACCATCATCATGACTTAAGATCAAGTATCATCACCATAGTACGGTATTGCTGTTAACAGTATCATCATCTTCACCACCTACAATCATTTATCTCTACATACCTGTAGTTGTACAGGCATTCCAGTTCCTAGACATTCCTTAAGAGCAGAGTACTGTCTCCTTACTGTCCAGGAGTAGAGCTCCAAGGATTCAACACCAAATTTTATCGTCTCATCTGGTACACTACCATCCTAAAAAAAAACACAGATAAAAAGATTCAAGTCTGTACTATCAAAGTTTGTCATTCCATTTAGAATAAGTGAGAAAATAGACCTAGTGAATGTTTTCCCATTCCAGATCCAGGGCTTGAAATAACAGCCAGTCAGTACTTGGTCACGATGACCAGCCAAATCAGTTTTAGCTTGGTAATACCTTGTTTCTCAGGCTCAATGTTACTGGTCAAAATGACCAGCAAGGCCAAGATTTGACTGCACAAGTTTTGATTCTGGCTGGACAATTTCTGATGACCAGCCATTATTTCAAGCCCTGCAGCTCATGCGTCATTCCCTTTCTTTGCTCCTCAGTAATTCTTACCTCAATCGCACGCATGACATCACGAAAACTTGACCTCTGATGACGAAGATCCTTTTTAGCTTTGTGTTTGTCACTGTCAGTTGCTAGGTCTTTTAGTTGTTCAACAAGACGAGCTTTTTCACCAACAAAGGATCTGTCGACAGCTCTTGCTTTCTCATACATCAAAGCCAATGCTACACCAGCTGCTATTCTGACTGAAATATCACTGGCATCAAGAATGCATGAGATTCTTCGCAAGAATCTGTGAACAAAAATAAAACATTAAATTTAATCGTCATTCTTACCTAATACCTAAGATATGGTACAGCTAAAGTAAAGCTATGGAAATGCTGATTGCATGCTCACATGAAAAGCTGATCTATAAGGCCTGGTTCTCACTAGCCACGCAAGTTGACACAAGCATAAGCACAAGCACAAACCAACACAAGAAAAACAAAATCTTCCGTTCTCTTGCATTTGTGCTGCTTCTTTTTATAGTGAGAACATGCACTAGCTTGGAGTATTGTCTTCTTGTGTCTTTAGTGAGAACCAGGCTTAATTTGAAGTAAAGTCAAACTTACTTGCGCACTGTGTCATAGGCTTCAGATTCAGGTACAACAGTAAGAAGAAGAGCCCAGGACAGCACAGCATGGTAATACAGAGGTGCAACAGCTTGTGTGATCGTCTTGTTGTTATTAAACACACTTTCAAACACTTTAGCACATTCTTGTGAATCCTGTAACAAAGAAAAAAATATTAGCTTACAGGTATACATCGAATCCAAATCTGGTGACCAATTTGAATAACGTTAACTACTGTTCTGGACTGACTAGCATAAATGCTGTTCACATGGAAACATAAAAGTTTTTTTACAAAGTGTTTGAGAGGCTAGTCAGTCCAGAACAATAGTCATTCAAATTGGTTGCCATATTTCGATTCAGTGTATGAGGACGGAATGCAGAGGCAATTAAAAAAATGAAATTGTGAGAAATTTCTATATTTTTGTGATAACTTACTTCAGTATTTTCTGCAGCAATAAAACAACACAGACCAAGAGCACTGCAACACTAATAAAAGAAAATAGTTTAATATTATTGTAAGTGTGGCATAGCAAGAATACACTTGTCTCTCATTTCTGGGGTCACAGGTTCGATTCCTGGACTCAGCGTCATATGTGAGTAGAGATTGTTTGTTCTCTCCCTTGATTAGTTGAGGGTTTTTCTCCGGGTTCTCTAGTTTTTCTCCCTCCACAAAACTAATCAGCTAAATTCTGATTTGATCTGTCATTTAGCCGTGCCCTGACTTAGATCAGTCCAGAGGTTGTTTCAGGGTTCAATCTGTGAGTTAGCCATGCCCTGACTTATATCAGCCCAGAGGTTGTTTCAGGGTTTGATCCATGAGTTAGCCATGCCCTGACTTATATCAGCCCAGAGGTTGTTTCAGGGTTTGATCCATGAGTTAGCCATGCCTTGACTTAGATCAGCCAAGAGGTTGTTTCAGGGCTCAATAAAATTTTAAGGGTTTTTTAAGACTCCATAGTGAAAAGCAAAATCTTAATCCCTACTCCCTTACAACCCCTTGGTCATTGTAGTATCATAGAATTGATAACAGATAAACCCCTTTTTTATTAAAAAAATCTAAAGCTTACACTAGCTCTAGCACCAATGCTGGCTGTTGGGTCCTGGATGATCATCGTAAGGATAGGCTTCAGCACCTTGAAGAAGCCTTCACTCTCTACACCAAGCTGAATGCATACCAAGGATGCAATAGAAGATGCAAGCACACGGTCCTCAGATGGGCCTGCATGAAAATAATATGAACATCCATTAAATAAAATGATGATGATACATGATGATGATACATGATGATGATACATGATGATGATACATGCTGATGATACATGATGATGATGATACATGATGATACATGATGATGATACATGATGATACATGATGATGATACATGATAATGATACATGCTGATGATACACGATGATGATACATGATGATGATACATGATGATGATACATGATGATGATACATGATGATGATACATGATGATACATGATGATGATACATGATAATGATACATGCTGATGATACACGATGATGATACATGATGATGATACATGATGATGATATGTGATAATGATACATGATGATGATACACGATGATGATACATGATGATGATACATGATAATGATACATGATGATGATACATGATGATGATACATGCTGATGATACATGATGATGATGATACATGATGATACATGATGATGATACATGATGATACATGATGATGATACATGATAATGATACATGCTGATGATACACGATGATGATACATGATGATGATACATGATGATATATGATTATGATGATGATACACAATGATGATACATGATGATACATGATGATGATACATGATGATATATGATTACGATGATGATACATGATGATGATACATGATGATGATACATGATGATACATGATAATGATACATGCTGATGATACACGATGATGATACATGATGATGATACATGATGATGATACATGCTGATGATACACGATGATGATGATGATATGTGATAATGATTCATTATGATACACAGGCCTTTTCTGAGTTTGATAAACAGTATGCATTGAAGTCTAGCTTCAGTACAAACCCCACTACATAGGCATGATGAACAAAAGATGTTTGTATCAATACTAGACCACAAAATACCAATAATACTTCTATTTTTTCTGCATTTTACCTCTTTTTAGGCATTTTTCCACTAAGTCTTGGAATGTCATCATTCTAAGTAAAAATAAAATAAAATAAAATTGAAGTAAAATCTGTAGAAATTCAATTTTTTCTGGATGAGATGCGACCATTATTCAAACAAAGGACACTTGAGTCTGGTGTCTGATATTCTCATATGTCTTATTTGATATAATATGCATGTACTATGTTGAGTGATATTTTACACCAGACCTGCATAGACAGTAATCTTGTAGACCTGCAAATTCCTGTAAGATTGTGGAACGGACTTGGGTAAACTGTTTTTAGCACAATGAAAATTGTCAAGGATACTTGTAAAGGAAAAATTGATCACATAGATGCGGCTTTATGGAAAATGGCACTACGTTGGCTTTTTACAGATTTTGCTTATATTAACTTTATCACTGGTGGCAGAATTTACCTGTTTGCAACAAATTCTGTGAGTACTTTAGACATTAATGCCTTCTGTAAAGCAATCAAGGATGCTTGTCTTCCTTTGGCGCTGTAAAACAAAACAAAAAATTAAGAAACTTAGAAAAAAGAAAAGGAAAAAAATGAAATAAAAATATAGAGAAGAGGAACAACAGAAAGGAACAACGGAGAGGAACAATGCTAAAAATATTGCACCACTGAGCAAAACACCTGACTGAGCAAAAAAATATAAAAACACTAAAAACTGTGAACTAAAATGGGGCATTACGTAAGTGTAGCAAATAATAACAACAACCTTACAATATTCATGGTTTCCTATGCATTCAAGCACGTTTATACTCACTTTGAGAATTTAATAATATCTGTTTAAAAAAAATTTTGGTACAAGACAACAAACCTTGCATTTTGAACAGAAATTGTGTAAGAAAATAACAATACCAGTAATTTTATAAACAACGCCGGAAAAAATTAACCGTTTATCTAATAAGATTATCGTCGAGAGAAAAAAACAAAGTTCAATATACTAAAATAATAGCATATTTGTTCAGGAAATCTATGTGTAGATTTTAGTTTTCCTTTTCTCAGAAATTGTACAGTTGTGTAAAGATTTAGGTAAAAAACAAAATGGCGCACCTTTTTTGTGTTGCACCATCCAAATAATCCTCCAAATTTTGTTCAAAATTGACTTCGATTTCTTCTAAACTATCGTCGTTGCCTTCGTTATTGAGGTCTGTAAAGGAAACAGGAAACGTCAGTTACTAAAAGGTAGCCTAAGTTTATGTTTTCTGCTGGGTTTTCGATCCACGTGAGGCGGGAAGACTCACCATCTCCGCTTCGAGTGTCCAACGAGTTCTGACTTGTTGTACTCATTACTTCGTCATCTTCGACTCCAAGACTTTCCTCAGTCCTTCGAGGAGAAGCTATCAAGTACACAAAATAACAAAGTTCGAATATTCAGTGAACAATTAACGATATAAAGTACAAAATCATCAAACACCGGTAGCAGGCAGTTGTGAATATTTGAGTCACAAGAACAACTTCAATGAATGAAGCACAACATTAACGTTTACAAACAAATATACAGCTCTTCCTCAAAGGTTAAGGCCAAAAATTCGCCCCAAGCTTATAGAATAAAGACTAAACCAAACAGATAAATGATCGGAGACAGATAATATTTTTTTACCTCTGGTTTTCGACTTTCCTTGCCGATCAGAACGTTTACCTTTTCCTTTAGGCATGGTCAAAAAACTTCACGTTTCTCGTCCAAAATCTCTTCAAATTCACTTGAGATATTATTTAAATTTATGAAATTTTCTCCCTCGTATAGATCTTTTCTTTTTAAGACTAGAATAATGATCAAGTAAGGATTTGTGCCGTAAATACATCGGGAAGAGCTTGAATACTACCTTTACCCAACGATGGGAAAGAAGAACTGAGATGTTCGCCCCCAGAATAAGCGCTGGATGACGTCGGTGAACGTGCTTTGGCGCACACACACAACATATTCCTCTACCACCCCCTCAGAAAAAATATCCAATCATTATTCATCTCTAAAAATAAAATGCCCAGTACTTCTGAATATTCATAGATAAAAAAAATTGATTTTCCAAATCATACTAGTACGTCTTTGAAAGTACATCAATAAGTTAAATTGCCACTAAAAATGTTTTTACCTCCCCACCCCTGTAAAAAAAAATTGTCACTTAATTTAAATTTCTCTATTTTGTATTTCATTGAAATTTATGTCGATCATTTCGTTTTCGTATAATAGTTTTATAAACTGAAATAAAAAAGGTTATTTTTCGTAATGGCTAAAATACAGAAACATTTAGTTAGGAATCTAGTAAAATATCAAAGGTTGGTAAAAAAAAATACTCGACTTAACATTTAAACTTAATCCAGGCTTTATTACTTACATTGAGAATTTTTTTGCCTTTTAAATATCCATAAAAGATCTATTTTTTTTAGTCAAAACAAAAAGTTTTTTTTTCCTCCCTTCCCTCATCACAAAAAAATTGACTGTTCATATCGAGGCTGCCGACCCAGTCTCTCTGTCATTTCTCTTCTGCTTCAAATTGACTGTGTTTTCTTTTCTTCAGCGAAATAATTCCTAAATTTGAAGCTTTTTATTGTTATCTAACGATGCTGACATAAAATGAATGGTAAGTATGGCTTTAACACTAAGTATTCAACTAATTTTTAAAGAAATCTGACGGGAATTCAAAGAAAACCAAGCCACATAAACAGGAGGTGTTGGGTTGTTTCGTCATCAGACGTGGCACTTGGAAAAAATAAGTTTGTATATTTTTAATTAGAATTCAATTGATATTTTCACGTCGAGAAAGTGAGAATGTTTACAATCTCATTTTCATTTAGATATTACTTATAATATGTCGTCTGTTACAGACACTGGTGTTACAGTAAACTTTGAAATTCAATTATCCAATTCAACATTAAAAATTACACCCTAGGTTTGATAAGCTTTATAATTTTATCACTCAAGAAGTCAAAAAATGCTTTAGTAAATTTTTTGGTTTTGTCTGACTATTGTAAACTTATATATTTGCTTAATTTTTGATAAGTTCAGTTTTCTTTTTCTTTTCCTTTTTGCTTTCTATAAATCATATTCCTCCAACATCCATCTTTCAAGTATTATTCATAGCTAGGATAACGATTGCTCTGTTTGGCAGATTTGCAGATTTGGTATGAGTGTGAAAAGTCATGGCACACAGCATAGTTGCAGCGCAGCATGGGCACAGCACCGAATGTCAAATGTTTTTATACAAGGCACGGCACTGACACAGTCACGGTACGGCACAGTCTGTGCCATATAGGTTTTTCATTGCCATACGAAAACATCTCTAGTTTACATGAGGTCTACACATGCATGTATTAATATCTCTGTGGACTATATAAATTCACTTTTTTATAGTGGAATAGAAATTCATTTTGGCCTACTGTCAGCCACACACCCTATTTCTATGCATTATTTGTTCTATGCATACAACTCTCAACTCACATGGTGATTTTTACATAATGGGAACAAGAAGTTTATACTGTATACCAAAGATTCTGTCAGAATGAAAGTACAAATATATTTCAATTTATCCAAGAAGTTTAACATTCAGCATACAGTATATCCATTAAATGGCCTTGTTTGCCTCCTGGTGTGGTAAACAATGATGATGATATATCCATTGAGGTATGGATACACTTGGTCAGCTTCTAAGCATCAAGAAGCAAGAATTGCATTCTGATTCACCTTGCTTTTGCTTCTCTCTTGATTACAGTGGTATCCTTCCATGTGCATTCATAGTGGACACACGCCATTCTTAACAAACAAATATAATAGAATGTTACTCATAATCATTGGTTTGACTTTACAGTTTACTCCTTTGACGGCATTGTAGCATGTGCCTTACTCATCATTTGTACCTGCGCCTATATCACAAGAGTTCCAAAACTCAAGTCATTTTTTCTCTCTGAAAAGAAAGGGCTGTTTGGTGTATTTTACAAAGGTATGTTTCCAAATAAACTGCATTTACTAATCAATACAATTTTGTACCAAAAAAACTTTCCACAATTTGCTTCAGCAACTATACAATGGCTCCAAATTGAGATTGGACTTGATCTCATGAATACTTTTACTTGTTTTATCAAATCCATCCTCAACTTGGAACCATTCTTTCATGGTCACTCAAGGCAATATACCTCTTTATTTTTGGCATTTGTTTTGCTCATTTCAGACCACATGTCATTCCTTTGAAAATAGGAAGCTTAATTTGTTTCATTAGCATCTAAAAAAAAAATGTTACTCAGGGGGATGAAACGCGCTCTGAAATGGGCAAAACAACTGCCAAAGCTAACCATCTGAGTTGATCAAGTTCCCCGAAATGAATTGTGGGTCAGCTATTTTGGTTAGCATTTTCCGAGAATTTACCGAGTCTCTTGTAGATTGAAATTTGATTCAGCCATGAGTTCCATGAATGTTTATGATCAATTTAAAGAAGGAAGAACTTGTATTTCATTAGGTTTTCTTGGCAAAATCATAGAAAATGCTAATCAAAATATGATGTTGAATATGAGGCTGATATTGAGTTTGTTCTGAAGGTCAACTCAGCTGGAAATAGGTATATTCAGAAAAGGTGCATTTAATGAAATCTTCCATGGATGTCTTAATGAGTATGTAAGATTTGCTGCCACATTTCTTATAATTTGCCAATGATATTTGTTTATTTCTGTTCTCAGCTGCAGTAATTGGTGTGAGACTTCATTGGGCTGTATCCATTTCTTGTGTTTTGATGGCTCTCTACACTCTTGTTCTCAAGTAGCTATGATGTCCACAGGCCTTACTATGACTTCAACCACAGGGCTGGTCCTTCTACGGCAAAAATATGAAAGATCAAAACAATTATACTATTGTGGTAAAACTTGCAACTTTTGAAAATAGTGTGGAACTTGGAAGAATATTTAAGGATATTATCAATTGTAAATATTTAAGTATAAACAATTAATCACCAATCTAGTACCAGTATGAGAGAGCATTTATACTAGCAAGCTGGGGTGTATTTAACCTCCTCTCAGACGTTCTTAGGGTCGCATGTCGTCATGTCATCCTCATGGGGAGAGAAATGTTGCGTGATGACCCTAAGAGCATCTGTGTAGGAGGCTAGGGTGTATTAGGGATTCTAGGATGCCTACGTGTATACCTTTTTTGTATTGGCAGCTTAGTCACATGCATGTGATTGGAAAGGGGAGGGGAGGTTAGGGGAGGGAGAGATGATTTATTGAGGTTAGTAGGGAGTAGTCCTTACTTCCCCCCAGGGAAAATCCTGGATATGCCGCAGTAGTCAGGTTGTTGTGCAAATTGCATTCATTTGCATTTTATTCAAAAGACCTCTTTACCTTGGGCATACCGTTTTTCCATTTCAGACCAAGTGTCTAGACTATCTTTTCTTTGTTCAATGATTAATATTGTGCAGTACACATAAATATGGATACAACTCAGACAAAGAATATTATAGCCTAATATTGGAACATGTTACGCCCAAGGTAAAGAGGTCTATTCTTTAAGTTACAACACTTCCCAATCACTGGGCAAAATCGTACAATTCACAAGGAAGTTGTTTTGTGTGGATGTCAATCAATGTGTATCCACAACATTGCATGTGACACGTGCCCTTGATAACTTTGTGTTTCCAAACAATGTCAAGGAAACACTTTGATTTATGTCCTCCAAAACCTTAAGCTTATTTTGTTGCAACGACGATTTGCACATGATTTGAAAGCGCTGTAAGGTTTGAATGTTATTATGCAGAAATATATTATTTTGGCAACCCGAAGAAGATTTCTAGGGATAAGTTAAGACAAATCTTATCAAAATAAAATTCTTTAAAAATACTGTAATAGAATCCAATATTATTTGAAAATGTGATGAATTAAGAAACTCATTTATTTTTTCCCCTCTAATCAACCATGTTTTTCTCACTTTTGGAATATTAACATTGTTAAGGTTATAGGACTTTTAAAAATAAAAATTATACACAGTTTTGTTGATTTGTTTAAATTGCATTTCCTATATAGTCACTTAAAAAAGATGCAAACTCTGATTGGTCGAGAACCACTAGTGCTGTATTAGTGAAAAGAACACAGCTGCTGATACCAACCCTGTCTGCGCACATGGCTCTAACCACCAGTTGGTCCTTTTCTGTGCTCCATTCTGTACTTGAACAGCCTGACTTACAGCGGCGCGACGCGCAAAAGTAGGACCACATATGTATTTGCATACTTCTATACACGGGATTTTGTACTTTAAACAGACACATTTGATTCCAAGCTGACTGGTTTGACCAAATAAGGCGTGTAAAAACTCGTGTGGCAGCAAAAATCCCGTGCATAGACAGGGACCGCGCGCGGGGAGGGGCTGGTAGGACTATAGTCTTGCCACTTTTTCCCTTTTCCCATACTAGTCTCTTAAATTTTCCAATCTTAGCCCCCCGCCAATTTTAGAGTGCTCCGCGGTGTATGATAGAAATGTGCGAATATATTAAAAGTGGTCATACTTTTGCGCGTCGTGCAGTAAAAAGTGTCAAAAATACTTCTATTTTTAGAGAATATAATTTCAAGGCTGCAGAATGTAAATATAGCATTGTGTATTAACTATACTATTATTACTTTTGAATTTTCAGTTTATTTTTCAGATGATTGCTAAAATCTAAGAACTTCATCTATCGGCTATCGGCCTAGATATTTTCCGCTTTGCTTTTCCTTGTAATTTTTCATGTTTCGTCAAGTTTTTTTCTTTTTTCTTTGTGTTTCCTTGCTTTTCCTCTTTTTATTCTTTCAGGGTTTTTTTCTCGTTTTGAAGCTGAAAATGATGACTTTTCTTTTTAAACTAAAAAATAAAGCAGATGTGATATTCTTGTTTTATCTTTATAAATATTCGGCTAGCTAAGGACTATCAAAAACAGATTTCTTTTTCAAAATTGTCTATGTTAAATTATCTATTGCTTCCCTCTTTCTCTCTCAATTTATGATTGTTCTCGATTTCCTTTTTTAAAAGCATTTAGAAAATAATATACACACGGCTTCTTTATTGCTCCTAGCTACCATTTATCAATTTTATTATATTGTTGAAATCATTTGTTTTTCATTTTCAATCTCGTTATATTAAAGCTTGTATTTCTTTAGCCAAAGCAATCTGTGTCTACATATCAATTTTATTAGTTTTTCTAACGATTTCTAGTTTGTCAAACTAGCGATGCCTATTTTTAATTTCACACCTGTCGAATCAGGTCGAATATACCGAGAAAAAAAGGGAGTTTCAGCTGCAGTATTTTACGGAAACTGCTCAAATTTGAATATCGGATGAAAGATTGATGGAAGTTTTCTATAGAAGGATCTTTTAAGGATGTAGAAGAGCAAAAGGGGCATATGTTTCTTTTGTGAATTATTGTCATATCGAAAGTGAAATCATCGGTCAAATACTAAGAAAAATATATATTGTTTTGGTTTTATCATCGGTGTTGAGTGGTCATTTCCTGTGAATTGTCGTGAATGCTTGAATTGTGATTAAAACAGCCATGTGACTCTTAGCGGTAATGTCATTGGAAGGAAACAAAGTTTGCAAGAAAACACCCCTCCATCAACCACCTGTTCACTCGAAACTACCCTAAAAGACCAAAACATTTAACTTCAAAACTGAAAAAGTCAACACCCAAGACTAAACTACCATAATCATGTTCTCTTTTAGATTTGCTTCGTCATATCTTAATCTTTTTCTCAGTGTTTTTTGCTTGGTAAAGTTTCTGTCACGCTGCTGATCAAAAGTTCAATTCTTCCAAGAAATTACCATTCCCACGTGTACGTCACTGTGAGCCCGATCACATCAAATTTCAAGCGGCCATCTTGGATTCTAAAATAAAACAAGTTGTTGATTCTGAAGATTGTTGGACGTATAATGGTCATGAAGAGATCTTCGGACTCAGAAATCCATGGCAAATCAAAACGGAGTCGTTCTAGGATTGATTTAGGAGATAATGGGCTTCGAGAGAGGATTTCATCGCCGGAGAGTGCGCGGGATAGTGGTTCCCCTGTGCACCGAAGTTCGTCTCTCACACGAAAAACAGACGACAGGACGTACAAAAGGACCTCTAATGTTAACATGCGAAACGACAATAACTATCCTATTCATCAGAAACGCGTCGATCGCGATGTGGACCCTCATCTGCGAATAACGAACCTTTCTAGCCACGTTGGGGACCCACCAATGAAGGATGCGATTTATCACGAGTTGAAAAAATTCGGTGAAGTCTCAGTGAACTTGTTTGGTCGCGGTAACGACCGTTACGCAGTTGTGTACTTTCGAACAGTGGACGATGCGAGGGAAGCCAAAAGAGTTTTAGAACGAAGAGGACGCGTGTTGATCTATGATCGCCCAGTCCGTATTGACTACAGAATTTATCCGGAAAAGACTTCGAGTCGAAGGAGTTACAGCCCTGTCTCGATGGGCGAAAACTTTCACTATTCTAGACGTTCTTCATCTCCAACACGTAGAACTACACAACGTGCTAATAATCCCTATTTTGAGTACGATCGTAACCGCGGCGGTGACTTTGATCGCCGTGGTAGAACCGGAGGAGATGCTTTTACCCCTCCTCAACAGCAACAGGATTATATCCCTCCTGAAGAAGATCCAAAAGCCACACGGACGTTGTTCGTTGGGAATCTAGAAACAAGCGTTTCGAGTCAGGAGCTTCGCCGCGCTTTTGAAAAATTTGGAGTGGTTTTGGATGTGGACATCAAGCGCCCAGCTCG
The DNA here is from genome assembly GCA_964019055.1 of Anthopleura xanthogrammica. Taxonomy (NCBI): domain Eukaryota; kingdom Metazoa; phylum Cnidaria; class Anthozoa; order Actiniaria; family Actiniidae; genus Anthopleura; species Anthopleura xanthogrammica. Next base: position 11,813,488 of record OZ025213.1, on the reverse strand, counting down.
CGGACAAGGAAATACATATGCATTCGTAAAATTTGCTGATCTAGACGTTGCTGCCAAAGCTAAAGTTGAAATGCAAGGGGAGTACATTGGGCGAAATCGCGTAAAAATTGGATACGGAAGGAGTCAACAGACTACTCGCTTGTGGATTGGGGGTCTAGGCCCTTGGACGTCTATTTCCGAGTTGGAACGCGAGTTCGATCGTTTTGGCGCAATCAGACGTATTGATTATCGTAAAGGTGATGATCATGCTTATATTTTGTACGATAGCTTAGACGCTGCATCAGTGGCTGCACGTGAAATGAGAGGCTTCCAGATGGGCGATCGTCGCCTAAGGATTGATTTTGCGGATAAAGATCAAGGCTTGAAAGATTATGATCCTTTCTATCAAGATCGACGGGACCCTAGCCCACCTCGTGGAAGAGCTAACGATATCGATCGTATTGACAACGTGTACTCTTCTCGCATATCAGAACGTGATTATAGGGAGGACCACTTGTTTTTGGACCAAAAAAGAGAGCCTTCTCCATACAGAAGAACAGACAGGCGTGATGGGGATAATGATTATAGAAATTGGAAAGAAAACGATGGTTTCCAACCTCGTGATGTTGATCGTTCTGATGATAATCTTCATTCATCAAAGTTTGGTTCTGACAAGTGGACTCAGGAGCGAAATGCTCATTATGTTGAATCAGAGGACTGGGAACGTCGCTCACAAGACAGACCACCCTACCGTCGCCGTGGACCACAAACTCCTCCGAATGATTTTTATGAGAATTCACCTGGTCAAATAGTTAATGAAAACAGGAATCAAAAGCGAAAGGGTCCTTATAGAACCAAAGGTTTCAGAGATGACGACATTCAAATAAAACCTCACAAAAATGCAAGGACGCGTTCTCCATCGCCCAATCACAACTCTAATGCCAAATGCATTTCACCAGATGTCAGACGTCACTCAGGATCTTCTTCGGACAGCCACTTCAGTCATTCACGCGCAGGAAACATAAGTGCCCTTGAAGACGATGACAAACAGAAAAGTTCTGATGATGCATCTGTTAACAAAAAAGCAAAGAAAGACAAGGAAGCAAGAACTAAAGAGCAAAAATCTTCTGGGGAATCAGCTGGTTCAGCTACAACTGAGAACCTTCAGAATCTTGCTAAAAGATTTGCTGTTGCTTGGAAAGGAGCTTTGATTCTCAAGAATAGTGCTTTTCCTGTACGTATGCATCTTGTTGGTGGAAACCCTGAGGTTGCGGATTCTCTTCGTAATGACGGATCTTCAAAAAATGCTTTAAGGATTACACAGCGCTTGCGTCTTGATCAACCAAAACTGGAAGAAGTATCTCGCCGGATTAATTCTGCTGGTGCTTCAGGCTACTGCTTGCTGCTTGCTTTACCAGGAGCACAAAATCAAGTTGTTGATGCAAAAGAAGGGGAAGATTTGCAACAAAGACCTCTGCGAAATTTGATGAGCTACTTGAAACAGAAACAAGCTGCGGGAGTGATCAATCTTCCTGCTCTGCAAAGTACTAGTGGTAATACAAAGGAAGATGTTGGTGTCCTTCATGCTTTTCCACCGTGTCAGTTTTCGCATGACCATCTCTTACGCATTGCACCTCATTTGCCGCAAGAACCATCAAAAGAAGATCACTTGGTTATTCTTGTCGTACGTGGAGGTGCTTAATCTTATATTCTCACCAAAGTGTCACAAAGAAGCTTTCATTATGTCTTTTCTCAAGACCTGTCATTATATTAAAGTATCTGCCATTGTTGTCATCATCAAAGAGACTTGATAAACTGTTGCTTCATATTTGTTCAAATATATCTTATTTTCCATATGCTACTACTGGAAATATGAACTGTTCTACCTTGTATACCATACCATACCATACCAACAAGTCTTGGAATCTTCTGCTTGGAAAAGTCTACCTTTGAACTTTTAATACGTGGTATCTTTTAACCCCGACGCTGCTGTGATGGACTTAAGTATTTCAGCTTGCTAAGTTAATATGAACTTTCTTTAAAGTCTACTAGAAAAGCTAACTAACACATCTAAGTTGTCTTTACTATTTGAATAAGTATCATAGAATATTGAAAAAAGATGGGATGTCATTTCAGTGTCAGTAAAATACATAAGACACATAAATAAGTTAGCTTTAAACAGTCTTTACCTCTCGGAATGAGTGTAAGTTATTTGTTCATTGTTTATGAAGTTTTCTATTCAAAATCTACCTTCTAAATTCATATTTTCAAATTAGGAAACATTATTTTAACCCATTTTCATAATTACGTGCCCAAACAACTAGCTATGATTCAAGTTTACTGGGTTCTTGGCTTCCCTAAATGAAATTTTCAACAGTCAGCTAGTAAATTTCTAATCCATGGCAGCCAAAAACCCAGAAATCTTAGGAAGCTTTTGGTCAAGTAATTTTAAAAATGGGTGTAACTTGCTTAGATTAGAGCATTGTCCTGTTTTGATATTCATCATTGTCATGGCAACAAAAGTAAATTAATTGGCACTCATATCATTTTCTGTATTCTATTAAACTTATTACATCATGTACGTAACAGATCTTTCAGTAGTCCTAAAGCTAGAAGAATTTCTTAACCTAAGTTAAAAATTGTGAAATTATGAACTGTAGTTGTTGATGTCCGAGATAAATTTCAGGTAGCCATAAAATAAATAATTTTGTAGCCATTGCTTAAGTACGAGCACAGCTAATTCTTATTCTCGATTTTAGTTGGAGACAAAGCATTTTGCATTTGCCATTTTTAGTCTTATTTTTCATAGGGAAAAAGATCAAAGATGGTTGTAGTTTTGAGGAAAAAATTAGCTCTAAACTAGCACTAACACTAAGGAATTACAAGTCAAAGAAGATAATTAACATTTGCTTTAAAAGAGACTTAGAAAATTAGTCAAAAGTTAACATAACGGTAGCATAAATGTGAAGCTAGATTATTTTGATCTTAAAAGGGTTCGTTAATGGATTATCCATTTCATTTCTTGCCTTAAAAAAAGATTTAAAAATCAGGCAAAGAACATAAGTGCAGTGGCATTTTCACCTAGCAAAGAAGCAAAAAACCCTGAAATTGTACAAATGACATCTAAATATATTCACGTAATTGTTTTAATTTGTGATTTTAGAATCTGGTTTGTAATGATTTTAGTTGCTTATAGTGACATTCATTGATCAAATAAGTTGTAGATATATAGCTACTGCGGCTATATAATAATACGTAGGTTTCATTTTAGTTTAATAAGTGTTGGTTAGAAGTCTTTGTATCAAGGCTTAAAATGAGTTCATATGGTAAAGTGATTGTAAAAAAAAAGTATCCAGTGACTTGTGATGTCAGCATCCTGCGTATTCTGGCATCTGATTGATGAGCATAAATGTGTACTTGTACAATAAGACTTGCAACATATACTCATTAAACTGAACATCTGAAGTCAAAGAAAGATGGAGAATTGTTTGATGAAAAATTATCGAATTATCAACTTATTTATTTCAAGACAAGGCAGAAATTGTTCTTCAAAGTTTTAAATCTGCTACTTCATCTCCCGCAGTGGAAATTACTTGTACAAAAATCGTTTATTTTACTTCTTGCGTGCAAGTGTTGGAACCTGAATGTGATGGGAGTGTCACTGTTCCTGCTTGACAGCTAAATCTAAGTGCTGGCTCACTACAAATTCTGTTTCTTCACACGTCAGGTGCTTTTTCGTCTTTGGATTCTTGTGCCCTGGGTCTTAATCATGTCGCTACCAGTTTGTTAGTCTAGTCTTCAAGATATTGGGGATCCCTATTATGGCATTGAAGTAATATTATTGAAAACCCTTTTTATGTTCCATTACCATGGAAACAGGTACTACTATTTCTGTATGAGAGATTTTGAAAATCAGCTGGTACCAGAATCAATATCAAGATTCTTCAAATGGATCCGAAAACATCTTCATTGAATAAAGGTAGCAAATACATGGCATACTTGAATGGTACGTTATAATTTGCTGGGTTTCAATCAGCTGATAAAAGTCTTTGTAACTCATTATCTGCTCCAAACGTTGGTCAAACCATGACCACCATGTGCTGTCAAACAAAAAATATGGTTGAAACTTGTGATTCAGCTGGTGAGCATTTTGTATGAGACAGGAAAGGATTCAGCAATCAAAAACCCAGCAATCAAAAGATATGTCCTGAATCAGGGTTAATTTACTTTTTATGTGAAGTGTAGGCTTCAGAAGAAATGGAATTTTGGCAGAGTTTTACATCCACAATATAAAAGAAATGAGAAAAATATTTATATAAATGTTTATTTATAGAAAGCAAATTTTATTGAGTACAGGTATATGAATAGTTTATTTACTAATAAAATTAGGTATTTTATATGGTCATAGAAATCCCAAAAAAGCAGAACATCAGCTACGTATCGAAACATTTTTTTGTGTGTTGTGTTGTGTACTGTCTCCTGGGGCAGATCTAGAATTTTGAGTGGGAGGGGGGGACACAAAATCAAGACGATGCACCTTTTGCTATACTAACTAATTTCAAGCTAGAAATCAGGGTCATGGGCACCCTGTGGCTACCCTCTATATCAGCCACTGGTCTCTCCACTGTCATGTTTGAAGAGTTCTAAAACTACCCATACTTCCCCATGCTTAGGGCTGTGGTTTTCTAATGGAAAGGGAAGGTTTGAGAAAGATTGATGGTGCAGTTCCAAGTATACAGTCCTAGAAGCTATCTTCTGGGAGTGGGGAGCATTTCCATTTCAACAGGATATATTTTCTTAAAATTTTTATACCTGCCATGAAAAAGTATAGACCCCTTACAGCAACTGGCCTCAACTTGAAGGACAAAACAATCTCATGAGAGTAAAAATATATTGTTTTGTCCACCAAATAGTCCCTTTCACAGTTCCCTGAGCCATCTTAAAAGGTAGCCATGTCTTTGTGCCGAAGCGAGATGGACCGTGAGTTTGCAGTGATAGACATAAATAATTATCCAAGGTGTTAAAAATGTCTCTATCATTGCAAGGTCACTGTTCCTCTTGCTAAGGCATGGCTACCTTTAAAGATGGCATAGAGAACCCTAAAAGGGACTATTGATATGCTGCAAGGGGTTTATTGGAAATTCTAAGGGTGGGGATGGGCTCTTGAGAGTATTTTTTTCTTTGAAATTACATGAAGGGGGATTTAACTTTTTGTTGGGTGGGAGAAATTATAGGAGGTGTATTTTTTGTTGATTTTACAGGCGCATATCTAGGATTTTCCAAAGAGAGGTACACAAATCAGAAACAACACCATTATGTTAGTCCTCTCTATTGGTTGAATTTCTTATCCAAGAGATGTTTGTTGATAGTAATTGTGACAGGTTTATAAATGCTCCTGAATGTGAGGGGTCATGTATCAATTCCTGTTTAAGGGAGCTACATGTTCACTACAATTTTTTACTGCTGTTTTCATTGCTACGTTCTGATCAAGACAGTAGTGACATGGAAATCAGGCAATCCCTTTCATTTCCCTTTCATTTCTCCCTTTTAACTTAAGATCAGGCTACTTTATAAACTCCACATAATTTGCTCAAGAGGTAGACATTATTAGCCAAGGAGGAGGAAGCTACTTGGGTGTGGCATGGAGCAGCTGCTTGAACCCTTGGCTAATAATGTCTACCTCTTGAGCAAATTCTGTGGAGTTTATAAAGAAACCTGATCTTAAGTTAAAAGGGAGAAATGAAAAGTGATTTTGAATGGAAGGGAAATGAAAGGGATTGGAAAAGGATGAGGGAAAAGTGGAAAGGAAATAGGTGTTTCTACCTCTTGTTTTGAAAAGCAAATGCTTTAAAATGCATATCTCGGTGAATCTTCCTACCTTCTTGGAATGGACTTTACCTTGCGTTGGGTGTAAGGTTTTCCCATTTCAGACCATGTGTCATTCCCTTGAGTATCATTTCTTTGTTTAATTATGATTACACATGAGAAGACACATGAATATGGATACAACTCAAACAAAGAATCTTATTCTCGAGATAATGACACATGGTCTGATAAAAGGGTCCATTCCAAATTCACCATTTTCCATATATCGGTTCACTGATCACAGACAAAATTTGAACCTTGCATCCTTGACTGAATGCTTTGTCTGTGACCAGTGAACCGATGTATGGAAAGTGGTGCATAACACATGTTGGGTTCCCTGTGTTGAAGCATATTTTTAGCCTCGGGTTTCCTGTGGTATGTGTGCACAAAATTCAACATGGAGGACGACGACAAGTTGGATGAAAAACTAAACTTTGCCTCAAAAAACGGTAAGAAATCAAATAAAAAGCCACTGTATCCAGGGATTACGATCAATTATTCACAAATCTTGCTATGATTCTTAGATACAGAAGAAAATACTGGCCAAAACGTCCTCGGACCTCTGCTTTTTCAAGCCACTTCAACCTCGTCTGAAAATCGTGATGAAGAAAAAATTTCATGCATGTTTTGTGATAAAATGTTTGCTAACACAGAAGGAAAGAACGATCCTTTGTTGCATCACATGTTGATTGACCATCAGCTGGTTATATCACAGGTTTCGCAGGTCTGTGATTTTAGAAGGTAAAGTTGAATAAATCTTTGAGACTAAATGTCATTCCCTTGAGTATTATTTCTTTATTTAACGGTTGTACATGAGAAGACACGTGAATATGGATACAACTCAAACAAAGAATCTTATTCTCAAGACAATGACACATGGTCAGAATTGGGAAAACATTATGCCCAAGCTAAAGAGGTCCTACTATTAATTTCAATATTTCTAACTCGAGTCTTCTAGCAGTTATGCAAGCTTAAGGTTATTCAAGAGAGAGGGTGCTGACTGAGAGGAGTTGAATGGGAAATTGGATTCACACTGAAAAATGGGATTTAATGTAGGGAACTGGGTATGGGAAGTGGAATGGAGGTTTTCTTAGACAGACATGCAGGAGTGGTCATGAAGAAACCACTGCTTCTAATCCAAGCTTTTCAGCTCAGTGTACATACATCTTATTGAGAGCAGTTTTCGTATGGCTATGAAAAACTTACAACATGGACTGCGCCTTGCAGTTACCATGTCTGTGCTGTGCCTTGTGTGAAAACATTTGATATTCAGTGCTGTGTCTACATCGCACTGTATGTCGTGTGTTGTGATTTTTCACACTCATACAAAATCTGTTCTATCTTATTACTATAGGTACTGCCAGCACTGGAAGAAGAGATTCAAAGAGGAACCAATAACAGAATTCTGTTCTGTGATTAACATCAACAGCAAGCCTGGTGGTAAGCAAAGAATTATCCTTCAAAAGTGCTGAGCATGGTGATATAGTCCATTTGCAAATTAGTAGATAACATCTTCATGCTTAATGTAAAAATATCCAAATTTAACTTTCAAACTTGGGTTAAAGAGCATTGGGGTGTTGTCAAGAAGGTCAGGGTTGGAGTCTGGGCTGGGCCAACATTCAAGGTCTTAAAATAACTGAGGAGAATCGATTGCATAAATAACAAAACAGTTCTAAAATGTCTATATATTTTGCATTTTGATGCCAGATATTGGTCCAAAGGTCCAGTATTATCTTCTGTGTGATGATTTGCCAGAGGACAGGGCTCTCAGGGAGAAACTACAACAGACACGACTCGTATGTATTGAAAACCTAAATCTATTTATCTTCAAAATCTTAAATTTTATTGATATCCTGAAACAACCTCTGGGCTGATCAAAGTTAGAGCACAGCTAACCCACAGATGGATTGGGATTTAGTTCGTTTAATTTTTGTGGAGGGAGGAAAACCAGAGAGCCTATACAAAAACCATCAACTAAAAGGAGAGATCTAAGTCTTTTCACATGTGATGCTGAGTCTAGGAATCGAACCCATGACCCCAGAGGTGAGAGGCAAGTGTATTCCTGCTATGCCACCCATGATTCCCTGGTTATTGTAGTAATATTGTAGTAATTGTATAAATACCATCTACTGTCTTTCATTCACCACTGTACTCTGAAGATGACTTCCGCTCAGGTTGACGAAATGTCAGTCTCCACCAACATAGTCTTTCTCAAGACTACACTCACCCGGACGATCACATTACTCACTCCACTACTACTCCTGGGTTCAAACCATTTACTCTCAATTGTATTATAATTGTGAATTATATGAAGTATTTAATGTGCTACTAATATCATCATACATTTCAACAGGAAAACGTTCTCGAGTCACAGCAGCGAGAGAGAAGTGACACCCACTTTTCGAGGACATGTTTGTTTTGTAAACAACATTTTGAAGAAAACAGGTAGGAATCTCATACCTACATCTTAAAACTAGCACTCGTTTCTGATCCATTACTTGTCGAACTATAAGTCCCTGCTCGACTCCAGCAATTCCATTCCCTCACTGTGAAAGTGAATAGATATTTTCTAGAGCTGCACAACAAGTTTCACTCGCAACAGTATGGTCTGACATAATATTTTTTTATTGATTTGATTGACAGGAGCTTGCTTTTCTCTCACATGGCAGAGGATCATGGGTTCAGTGTTGGTCAACCAGATAACATCGGTGAGTGGAGTTTGACTCTCAATGTTGCCTTGTCAATTGTAAGGGACCATGGAGAGGAAGGGATTGGGTAGAAGGCTTTAGCCTTAGTTCTAACTCCTCTGACACACTCTTCAGGATACACAACAGTCCTTGCTTGTACTCATTTTACTTGTAATATGCTTTTTAATTTGTTGTTTGCTTTGTCCCACAGTGTATGTTAATGAATTTCTAGATCTACTGGAGAAAACCTTAAACAAGTAAGTTATGGGTTGTTTCATTGTCATGTATCATCATCATCATCATATATCATCATCATCATCATGTATCATCATCATGTATCATCATGTATCATCATCATGTATCATCATTATGTATCATCATCATGTATCATCATGTATCATCATCATGTATCATCATTGTGTATCATCATCATAATCATATATCATCATGTATCATCATCATGTATCGTCATCATGTATCATCATCATAATCATATATCATCATGTATCATCATCATGTATTATCATCAAGTATCATCATCATAATCATATATCATCATGTATCATCATCATGTATCATCATCATCATCATCATGTATCATCATCATGTATCATCATCATCATGTATCATAATGTATCATCATCATGTATCATCATCATGTATCATCATCATGTATCATCATGTATCATCATCATGTATCATCATCATGTATCATCATCATATATCATCATGTATCATCATCATGTATCATCATCATGTATCATCATCGTAATCATATCATCATGTATCATCATCATGTATCATCATCATGTATCATCATCATCATCATCATGTATCATCATCATGTATCATCATCATGTATCATAATGTATCATCATCATGTATCATCATGTATCATCATCATGTATCATCATCATGTATCATCATCATGTATCATCATCATGTATCATCATCATGTATCATCATCATGTATCATCATGTATCATCATCATGTATCATCATCATGTATCATCATCATAATCATATATCATCATGTATCATCATCATGTATCATCATCATGTATCATCATCATCATCATCATGTATCATCATCATGTATCATCATCATCATGTATCATAATGTATCATCATCATGTATCATAATGTATCATCATCATGTATCATCATCATGTATCATCATCATGTATCATCATCATGTATCATCATCATGTATCATCATCATGTATCATCATCATGTATCATCATCATGTATCATCATCATGTATCATCATGTATCATCATGTATCATCATCATGTATCATCATCATGTAACATCATCATGTATCATCATCATGTATCATCATCGTGTATCATCATCATGTATCATCGTCATGTATCATCATCATGTATCATCATGTATCATCATCATGTATCATCATCATCATGTATTATCATGTATCATCATTTTCATTGTCCATCATCATCATCATGTATCATCATCATGTATCATCATCATCATGTATCATAAATTGTCTCATACTATTGTCGTCAATATTTGTTTAGTCTGCAGTGCATATTCTGTGATAAAAAGTTCAAGGACAGACAGACACTAAAAGATCACATGAGGAAGAAACAACACAAGAAGATCAACCCAAAAAACAAAGATTATGACAGATTCTACATAATAAACTACTTGGTAAACTAATATATAGTGGGATAGGATGAATGATTGGGAATTGAAATATGGGAAGTGAAGATTAGACATGTTAGATAAGAGTAGCCTGTGGAGGAGGCTAAGGAATTCTGTAACAAAATAATAGTGAGAGAGGATGGATGGACGGGAAATGAAATTTGGGAAGTGAAGGTTAAACCGTCAGACAGATACCCTAGACAGACACCCTAAGCTAAATATCAGTGTGGTGACAAAAACTATTCATAATAAGATAGCTATGTTGAAAGAAAAAACTATTGTTATTCATATCTACGTTTTCCCATGGCTTTTTCTTGCAGGAACTAGGTAAAACATGGGAAGAAATCCAAAAAGAAGAAGATGAAGAAGAAGAACCAGAGGATCAAACAAACGAAAATGAGTGAGAAAACAAACAAATCTAGTATTATTTCTATCTTAATTGATTTGTTTACTTTCGGCATTACCAATAACGTTTTCCTATTTCAGACCACATGTCATTCCCTAGAGTATCTTTTCTTTGTTTAATGGTTGCACATGAGAAGACACATGAATATGGATAGCACTCAAACAAAGAATCTTATTCTCAAGAGAATAACATGTGGTCAGAAATGGGAAAACATTACGCCCAAACTAAAGAGGTATATTGTTTTGTATCTTTTTGTCTTTCTCTCAAAGGTTTTTTTATTTGATTTTTCAGCAATTGGAGTGATTGGACTGAAGCACCTGAACCAACTGTTTGTTTGTTTTGTCCTTTCACATCGACAGCAGTTACGGATCTTTTACAACACATGAAGGTTTGTCAGTTAATGATACTAATCCGTGTAGCTTCAGCTTTGAATACTCTTAAAACAGGGCACTGATGGAGAGAGGGGGTAAAGTGGGCACCGTCGGCTTCATGGGATATCAGCCACATAGCTGAAGGAACTACTGATGTTAAACAGTTACTTTACCTTTATGTTTTCATATTTGAAAAGCAGAAGTAATTGCTTCAATTTTTTCCATCCCTACAAAAAACCTCTAGGCTGACCAAAGTCACAGATTAAATTGGAATTTAGCATTTTAGGTTTTGTGGAGGGAGGAAACCGGAAAACCCAGAGAAGAACCCTGGAACCAAGGGAGAGATCTAACAAACTCTACACAAATGTGATGCAGATTTATAAATATTTCTTATTGAATTTTTTGTCATAGGATGTTCATCAGTTTTACTTGATGGAGCTGAAGAATTCTTTAGGTACGTATTTTTCTAGCACTTGCTTCTTGACATCTTTGAAATTTTGTTGATACACTGAAACAACCTCTGGGCTGATCTAAGTCAGGGCACAGCTAACTCTCAGACCAAACCCTGAAATAATCTCTGGAGTGTGTCTGGGAATCAAACCTGAGACTCCAGAGGTGAGAGGTGAGAGCACTACCACTACACCACCCTTCATTCCCAATGGTGATAAAAGCTTGTGCCAGTTTGATTGACTGACATTCTCTCTTTCTTTTTTAAAGGGCTTGATTTTTATGGTCAAGTCAAGATTGTGAACTTCATTAGGAAGCGTGTAAGTAGGCACTGTTGTCATGGTGATGTATTGATCAATACTGATGAAACCTTAAACTGTGACCCTATTAACTCATCTTTTACGCTCGGGTGGAATTATCTTGGTGTGGGTAATATGCAAGATCTCATGTCAGCCGATGTGTGTTTTTTTTCTTTTAATTTCTGACTAAGTTTGTCATTTTTCTGGCACATAAAAAATTCTGCAACAAAATCCAGGGTGTTGCTTAGTAACTCATCTTGTGTTTATTTCCTGGTCCATAATCAGGTGTATGACGTAACTTGTATCTATTGTCAAGAAAAGTGTCCGTCACGTGACGCCTTATTGGACCACCAGGAGAGCCAACAGCACTTTAAACTACCAGAGGACAAAACAATATGGGATCAACCACAGTAAGTCTGATGTAGGGGCTATACACCCCTTGCAGCATGTCAGAATGCAGCTCAATTTGGAGGACAAAACAATAGGTTACAATTCTCAGGAGATTGAAATTCTTTTGTTTTGTCCTCCAAATTGAGCTGCTTTGACGTCACGTGAAAAGGGGTCTATACTATACCATATTGCACCTTCTTATTCCACCATACTGTAGAGTGGTTGCAGAGAGTCTATTTATTCACATTGATGAACTTTTTTTGCTTACCCTCTCTCTCTCTCCCTCTCTCCCCAAAAGATACTATTTTTCTACCTACGAGAATGACGTGCTTCTGTGCTGCTTGGAGGACGACGATGAAGATGACGAAGAAGATGAAAACAAAAACCAAACCAAACAAGATACTAACCAGATCCCACGGGAAGAAAAAGATGATAAAAATGAGAACCCAAAAGAAATAACTAAAGAGAGTTAAAGAGATGAAAAAGAAAAAAAGAAGAGAAAAAAGAGGGAAAAAAAAGAATAAGAATAAGAAAAAATTATGCATAAAATAAAAATATATATACAGATTAAATAGTTGCATGTAGTCAATCACGCTTGAATTCAATCTAGGGAAAGTTGGTGTCATGACTTCACAAAAATTATTATAATCTCACAGTTTATTTAAAGTGGTTTTGTAAAATCAAAACATGTTTTGTGAATCACTGGACCTATATTGTCTCAGCTGCATTCCTAGAATTAGGTTATAACCTATTTAAAAAAACGTGATTTTGTCTTTGTACAAAGAGAAAACTTTCCTATGTACAAGTTTTGTTCGTGAAGAATGACGCGCATGATCAGACCACTTGTTTCCTAATGGAATATGGATATTCTAGTTGACTAATGTTAAATTTGATTGGCGCTTGGATCTCTTGTATCACACGACTTGTTTTATCATCCTTATCACGTTTTTAGAAATTGTTCAATGATTTGTTATTCAACTTGTCAATCTCTTGTCACATGACCCAGATGGATATTACACTCGATTCAATCACATGGTTTACTAACAATGGGATTCTATTGGCTTATGATATGACAGCATTCGATTGGCGCTTAATGATTCATCAGGGGTTCTTTCGCTAGTCTCAGTCTCTTCTCCTTCAGGATTCGAGGTGGGCAGTGGCTTCTGTGCTTCAGTGGCAATCTCTGTAGCAACAGCTTCTGACCAGCTACCTTGTGCTGACTTGAGGGTGCTTGTCCAAGTTTCCTGTGTGAAAGACAAAACAAGGGTTAATTTTCTCGCCATAGCTGTCTCTGCAGACATCTCTCTTTTCTTTGGGGTTTTCTTGATTGTTTCTTTGGTGGGCTACCTGTGGGGGGGTGACCGAGGATGACAGAGTGGAAGAGTAAGGGGGGAGAGATTTTTACTCTACTCCCTTTATGCCTGTAGATGAGGCTAAAATAGCCCTCCTCCCAAACTATTATTTAGGCTGATAAGCTATTGTCAAAACAACCCTCCTCTCGCCATAAATTTTCAAAATCATCCCTAAGCTACCTCCCCAGCCCACCCCCTCCCCCATCAATCAGTCTAATGATACCCAGACACACCCATCCCATACCCTTGTACCTTGAGATTCTGTGAAGGAGCTTGGAGTGTATACAAGCCAACAGTCTGTTTAAAGCGGCTGTAGTGGATGATGATGAAAGTGTTTTTCATGGTATTACCAGCATGTGTTGCTTCAGCATCAATGATTATAAATCGATCTAATGGTATCGGCTGTCAAGGGTAAAAAAAACATTTTATCAAAAATGTGTCCAGAGTTTTATTTTATTTTATTTAAATTTCACCACATGGGCAGGGCACAGGGGCTGATCCAGGATTTTGTTCAGGGTGGGGTACAGGGGCACAAAGTCAGCCCAGGGGGGTGCAACCCTCACAATCAAAGAAAGAAAACATTAGGTATCTTCAAAATAGGGGGACAAAATTGCTCCGAGGGGCAAAAAAATTCCATGCTAAAACAAATTGTGTGCCAGACGTGTGCGACTCTGCGACAAACATCAATACTTTAGTCTGCCAGCGGAGTCGCACACATGTGGTACAAAAATATGCAGATGATTTTTTTAGCTTGTGCCACACTTCGGTGAAATCTGTAGTAAGTACAGGAGGGATTGGTGTTGGGCTCATACACGCCCTTGCTGGCTCATTCTCACCTGTTTATACACAGTATACTGTCCTGTAGTTGTAACCTTTCGTACCACAGGAGGGGTGGGTGGTGGGCTGTCTGACGTCATCCCTGCCAGGCTAAGTTTCTGTTGAGGCAGGAGAAAAATCAATTTTGTATAATAATTGGCTGTTTCTTTTTTCCTAGTAAGCACTTCAAAGTGAACTTATTTTACCTTGTTGATTTTCTGCTGATATTTACGATATCTCGTCAGAAGAAGCATATCGTCGAACAGAAAGGCGTAAATATCTTGTTTGGTGTTTTCTGGCAAAAAGAAATTAAAAAAGGAATGTGAGGTGAAAAAAAATTCTTGCTTCCTTTGGAACCTTATGTTTTGCCCTCCAAATTGAGCTACATTTTGACATGCTGCAAGGGGTCTATAAAGCTTGATTACAGAAGAAGGGGTTGATGAATTGCTAGAAGGATGATGGATCAACTCACCTAACAGCACAAGGGGACCCTCATAGAGTAATTGTCGTTTAGGACTTGCAAGCAGGCTCTCACATGGCTGTTTTGCTAGGATACCTCGTAGAAACTACAACAAAAATAACCACAAAGAATAAATATCAATAAAGCTTACAATATTTTCAGCTTATTATTTTAATTCTTACATCCATTTCTAACTCTCTTTTCATTTATCCATTTCCATTTTTCATCCCATTTGGCATTTTAATTTAATTTATATTTCCTTCCTTTTCCCATTCCCATTTTTGTTTTCTTATTATCATTTCTTGACAACCACTAAACTTCCCATTTCCATTTCTCATTCCTATTTTGCATTCCTATTTTTCTAATTCCCATTCCTAGATGCTCATTTGCTTTTCTTATTCAGCTTATTTCCCATTTCAATTTCTCATTACTCTTTTCCATTTCCCATTCCCACCCCATCTCTTATTTGTTCTTACCTCAGGTACATAGGTCTTGGGGTCCAGCTCAATGATTGACGGCCACACTAAGCAGTTCTGTAGTTCTTGTAATCTTTCAAAATTCGCCAAGGATTTTACTTTACCTTCTAGTTCCTCTGCAGATGAAAATATAAAGTAACTCTTGTCATACATTATCATCATTATCATGTATCATCATCATTATGTATCACCATCATGTATCATCATCATGTATCATCATCATGTATCATCATCATCATGTATCATCATGTATCATCATCATGTATCATCATGTATCATCATCATGTATCATCATCATGTATCATCATCATCATCATCATGTATCATCATGTATCATCATCATGTATCATCATCATGTATCATCATGTATCATCATGTATCATCATCATGTATCATCATCATGTATCATCATCATGTATCATCTTCATCATGTATCATCATGTATCACATATCATCATGCATCACCATCATCATGTATCATCATCATCATGCATCACCATCATCATGTTACTACAGATGAATCATGCACATTTATTGTAACTTACTGATTGAACGTTCTACAGACTTGATAACTGATGACAAAGAGCTGTGTTCATCTTCGCCTTCTGATGTTCTTTCACGAATGTTCTAGAAAGCACAAGTTCACCCCAAACATCATTAACAAACAACAGATAACTATTAAAAGCTAACCCGTTAATTGACAAGGTTAATTGATGAGGTATGTTCATCAGCTGAATCACAAGTTTTCAAAAGAAATCTTTCTTGCTGACACACATGGTGGACAGTGTTTGACCATCATTTGGAGCAGATAATGAGATTCAAAGAATGTTATCAGTTGATTGAAACCCAGCAATTTACACTGATAAAGAAATCTATTTTGTATTATATTGTAGTTATATGCCATGCACTAACCTTAAGAAGTAGTGGATATTTAGTCAAGTGCTGTAGAGGTGCTACCAACAAATCTGTCAACTGTAGTCGGTTACACCGAGGATCAGCTTCGCACCACTAAAACAAGAGATTAAATTCGTTATTTTACACATTAAAGAAAACTTTTGTGTTGCACTCTTAGACCTTAGTGATTGTAGGGTTCTTTTGCATTTTAATTAACTCTTTCCCCATACCATTCTGGCAATTCTCTTCACAACGTGTTTCTATAGCAGAACGTCAGAATGCAGCTCAATTTGTAGGACAAAACAATAGGTTTTGTTCTCCAAATTGAGCTGCTTTGACGTCCCGTGAAAGGGGTTTATTTTCCCCCAGCCTATTTTCCCCCCATTTTGAAGCTTAAAAAAAAACAGGGATCCCTTCTTTCCTTCTTTAAAAACGTCCCCATTCACATCCCCACTCAATTCTAAAAACGGGTGGAAAATACCTTCACATATTCCTGGAAATCCTCAGATTTTTTGCAGTGGTCCACGTAGCCCAAGACCTTGGAATAGTTTAGGCAATATTCCTGGTACTGGGGGTGTAGCTTCGATCCAAACTGAGAAACAGGAAGCAGAGAGTGTTGTTAGTAAAGGCAAAAGAAAATAGAAAAGAAAATTTTTCTACACCTACCTCTGTAAATGCTGCTACTACAGCAGCTGTGTTACCAAACTGTTTAGACTGCTCCCCTTTGAAAACTAACAACAAATCCGCGGCGAATTTAGCACTGACCTACGAAATAAAAAAATCATATTACCTTATTACATGAAATTCTTGCGACATGTTAATTTCGCGATTTTGGAGGTCGCATATTTCGCGACACTTTAATTTCGCGATTTCATTTAATAAATCATCCATAATTCGTTTTCAAATATGCACAAACTTCGCCCACTATACTGCGTAACATAATTTACTGCGTCACTTAATTTTCGTGTTATTATATTTTCGCGTCACCTTAATTTCGCGACTTTTTCGAAATCGCGAAAATTTCATGCAATAAGGTAGTACACAAAACTAGCCCGAGTAAACGACGATAGCGTACCGAGCTCTTACCTCACAAAGCCCTTTGACATTACTGAATATCTTGGAACTATTTACACCAGATAAGTAACCCATGTGTTGAAGTAGCTTTAGAGGTTCCAGGAAAACTTCATTTAGGACCAAGAGATGATCTATGAGGTACACCACTTCACTGTGGAAAATCTCCCAGAGTGCTTCACGTCGTTTTGTTTCTTGACTCGAGAGGCTGCTGAATCCGTCGGATAATGGTCGGCGTGGTGTTCCACGTGGACTGGGTATTAGTTGCGTCCAGTGGCTATCCTAAAATGAGACATATTTTTTTCCATGAAACTGAACAAACAATGAGTGCGCAATGACTAGGGTACAAGTATCTTTACTGACTCACACGGACAACGTCATAAATGAGCATACAATGCAAACGTTCAGTGCGCATTCATTCACAGGGCAAAGCACACGAGTGCGCGCATTGTAGAATGACTAGGGAACAGGGTAACTGCACTGACTTACACGGACAACGTCATAAATAAGCATACTGATGCAAACATTTAGTGCACAATGATTCACAGAGCAAAGCACACGAGTGCGCGCATTGCGCAATGACTAGGGAACAGGGTAACTGCACTGATTCACACGGACAACGTCATAAATGAGTATACTATGCAAACATTTAGTGTGCAATGATTCACAGCGTGTGGATGCGCGTATTGTGCAAAGACTAAGGTACAAGCTAACCACACCCACCCACACGGACAAGGTCATAAACGAGTAGGAGTATTTCTTTCTTTCTTTCCTTCTTTCTTTTTCTTTCTTTCTTACTTTGATAAAGAGTAATAAATAAATGCAAAGCGTAGCTTCCATGGACTTACTTTATACTCAGCCAGTATATGTTCTATCGCTCCTTTTGGATTCTCTCGTAGCTGACTCAAGGCTTCTTTGAAGTCCTCTGTCTGTCTCCTTGCATCTTTACCATAAATCTAAAGTTCAAAATGGAATAAAACAGTAAGACATCGAACAATTACCAGCAGAAGTCGTTCTTAGGAATCAAGGGTGGCGTAGCAATACTATTAGTACACTCGCCTCTGGGGTCTTGGGTTGGATTTCTGACATCGCATGTGGGTAGAGTTTGTTAGGTCTCTCCCTTGATTCTAGGGTTTTTCTCCGGGTTCTCCGGTTTTCCACCCTCTACAAAACCGAACATGCTTAATTCCATTTGGACCTGTGAGTAAGCTTTGCCTTGACTTTGATCAGCCCAGAGGTTGTTAAAGGATATGGAATAAAGTTTAAAGGATTTTGTTCGAAGCAGAGATTCTGTACTTACTATTTTTTTGTTGCGCTTAAGAATGGACCATCGAGATCTTTTTTCTGGATCACCTATGACGGAAATCGATCAGAGTTAGTATTATTACTTCTAGATATCATATTAATATCAGTTTGCATTGAGCAGCAGTCTGTTGTGCGAGAACATCGTGGGTTCATTCCCTGGCCGGACCATGAAGAAATAGAAAACGCGCACGCGTACTCTGTGCGGTCATAAAGCACGCGGGGGTTGGCAGAACACGAGAGAAGTGTCTGGAGAAGCACGACGCGTAAATACAAACTAGAATATAGTCATTATTTTGAACACGAATGACGCAATAGAAAGTGCGCATGCGAGCTGTGTGCTCTCATAATGCACAGGCTCCCAATGCAACCAATCAGAAAGCGAGATTTATAACAGTTATTTTAGAATTACCTATACTATTCAGTGATGTTGTAGAACCTGACAAATCCCTTTTATCGTGGAGCATGGATTTATCATGATGTATCGACTTATCTAAAATAAATCACATAAAAGATTAAAGAATTTTTGCTTAATGTTTGATGCGCAATGATCTGGCAGTGTGTGACAGTCACGCAACACGCGCATTGTATTACCTGCTGGTAATCCTCGGTTAGGTGTCACGATTAATTGTCACCCAAGGTTATTCGAGGCACAGCATCATTAACTCATTTATAGACCCCTTGCAGTACTTCGGAATGCAGCTCAATAGGTTCCAATTCTCAGGAGATTAAAATTATTTTGTTTTGTCCTCCAAATTGAGCTGCTTTGACGTCATGTGCAAGGGGTCTACTGAAAAATCCTCGGTTAGATGTCACGATTTGTCACGCCAGCTTATGCAAGGCGCAGCATTAAAAACACATTTATAAGACAAGAGCAGAGCCGCGCAAGAATCAGTATCACGCACAGTGGTTGGTGTACAGTTTCGTGACACTACTGTAACACATTCCTGAATTATTGAGCAGTAATGTCACGCACAAAAAAAGCGCACTTGCTTCAAGAACGAAAACCGCATTTTAGCATTTTAGCATTTTAGTGTCTCTTTGATGTTTCTTTTTTGTCTCTTTGATGGGCTGCCTGTGGTTTGATCGAAAGAGACAGGGATCCCAAGACCTGTGAAGGAACTAAAGCTTAAATATTCTCTTACCAAATCGATCCGCCTGTTTATTAAACACATGGAGGTCCATTTGATAACTGCGTTCCCCTGGTAACGTCACTACTGCGGAGCCACGCCTTCGACTAAGTGACCTTGCACGTGCAATGGCCGCGGATTCTCTGGAGACGAGTTAGTGAATACAATTAATATAGGTTTGGGAATAAAAGCAATTTCGATCAAAGAATAAGACATTCCATGAACGAGCAAAATATTGGTTTACACTTACGCCATGCTTATTTCGTCATCTTCGTTTGGCTTTGACGCTGACTAAAATTTAAGAAAATGGGAAGAATTACTATATAGTACAGAGTTAGACCCCCTTTTATGGACGCGCGCGATGCAAGGACGAACCGAGTATGGCGGGAAAAGACTAGTAAAAATTGTAGCGATAAAATACTTTTGTCAGTATTCTGTGTATTTCGTGCGCGAGCTGTTATCCTTTTATTTGCGTTAGGGAGAAAAGTGGGTCCAGTTCTGGACTATTATGAAGATTGCTTTGATAATCTCTCATTTCAAATCATTGTTGAATATACACCCTTAAATTGCGCATTCATAAACTAAAGCATCTTCTCAAGCGCCAACAAGAAACAAATGCGCTGCCTTCTCATTTAGAGTATTGTAAAGAAAGGTCTGAACCAAGGTGAATGGATATTTATCGAAGTAACAATATTTGATTTGTCGAAGAAACAATATTTGTATTATGATCATCCGGGTGGATGTAGTCCTGAGAAGGACTGTTTGATGTGACTGACGTTTCGACAATCTGAGCGGAAGTCATCTTCAGAGTCAAGTGAAGGATATAGTCAGATAGGTTATATTAATATTTCCACGATACACAATAGCACAATTACCTGGTGTTGCGTAATTGGCGGTGTCGGTCTAATCAGTGAGCGTCTAATTAGTGCGCGTCCCCGCTTCGGCGTCATTTTTGCTTTTGTTTATAAGCCTATTGTACGGTGTCGGTAAATTGATTGAGCGGTTGAGTGGATTCTGCTCAAACTTAGTAAACCAACTCTCCAGTAGAAGCCGTTGCTTTCTATTGTTACGATAGGAAAGACATTTACCAGATTCCCAGTTAATTATGTGGCCAGTCTTGGTATGATGCATGGTAATGTTATTATGATTATCCTGTTTTTTAACTGCATATTGAACGATCTACTGATCTCCCGTCAATCAAGAAATTACTAACTCAGTGGACCGCTGTAAGTTTGACGGACGGTGACCAAAACACGAATAAACCTGCTGCGCCCGGAGCTAGAGACATAAAGTATAGGCTTTTGTCTTTGTCTTCGCAAGACGTACAATGCGCAAGGCGTTGCTAATGGAAACAGATCACAAACGTCATGAATGCACTTATGCATGTTATACTTACTGCTTCGGTTGGGTTGCTCTCTGGCGTACACTGTTTTCTGTACTCAAGGTAGGCCGCGATGTCTGCTGCGAGATTTTCTGCATGCTCACGAGGCATATCCCCGTCAAATCGCTACGAAACAACATTTTGAAATATTATTCAGAATTTGACCCAAAATTGGATTCTTTTGTCTTCGTTTGTGACAAAAATTTAAGCAGTACCCTCATAAAATAGCTTGTTTTTTCCCCCTGTTGTTTGTGCTCTTAGGCATTGCGCGCCAGCAGGAAGTAGAAAAACACTACCTCCCACAATTGCAGATATTATCGAAGCTGAGTCTAAAAGCACAGTCTGTACAAAATCTCTACTGGATATTTCTCCACTGAACAACCTACCAGTGAAACAGATGTTTTCTTGTGCCTTTCTCGATTCCTTTTGATGTAGACTTCATCGTCATCTACAGATGTCCGTCGACCTCGCTGTGATAATAGAAAGAGATGCACAATAACATAAGCCAACGCTAAAACCGTAGCGTACGCTAACTGCGCCTCGCGAAAATACAATGCGCAAAATTCAGTACATGTCCAGAAGCAAAAAGCTTCACTGTAATAACAAAATAGAATTGATATCACAAAGTCTACGTTAAACAACATGATTCAACGATCAAACATGTCAGAACGTATCGTACGCAAACTGCGCCTCGTAAAAAAGCATTGCGCAAAAAAACAGAGCTTGCGCAAAGGACACAAAAGCACTACCGCGTCTTGCGCCAAGAAAAGTTGGCAACTGTTTTGAATGGAAATTACGGGAAGCGATTGATTAAATACATGCATAAAACACTTACTCGACTAAGCGCAGCAGCCGGGATTTCGTCTTCATCCAGATCTTCCTCATCCTCTTCTTCGATGGTTTCTTCAGCGTCGGATCTTGAGCCATTGATCCCGTGGAAGACTGATGCGTAATGTTCGAAAGATGCCGCTGGTAGGGAGACAGTATGGGCGAGAGGAGGCCTTCGAAGACTGCGGGGAATGGATGGGTGTGTTGTGGAAGAGAATTTCTCCATCTGGAAAAGATATAGTGATGGTTGTTATTGTAGCTTGTAGTTATAGTGATGGTAGGGGGTGTTAATAAGATAATGATGTGGTGATGGTGATGGATAATGATGATACATGATGATGATACATGATGATGATACATGATGATGATACATGATGATGATGATACAGGATGATGATACAGGATGATGATACATGATGATGATACATGATGATACATGATGATGATACATCATGATGATACATGATGATGATGATACATGATGATGATACATGATGATACATGATGATACATGATGATACATGATGATACATGATGATGATAAATGATGATGATACATGATGATGATACATGATGATGATACATGATGATGATACATGATGATGATACATGATAATGATACATGATGGTGATACATGATGATACATGATGATGATACATCATGATGATACATCATGATGATGATATATCATGATGATGATACATGATGATGATACATCATAATGATGATACATGATGATGGTGATGATGATGGTGATGATGATACATGATGATAATACATGATGATGATACATGATGATGATACATGATGATGATACATGATGATGATACATGATGATGATACATGATAATGATACATGATGGTGATACATGATGATACATGATGATGATACATGATGATGATACATGATGATGATACATGATGATGATGATACATGATGATGATACATGATGATGATGATACATGATGATGATGATACATGATGATAATGATACATGATGATGATACATGTTGATGATCAAACTTATTTCTAGCTGAACGTACTTCACTTAAGGAATCAACAGGTAGCTCAATCGTCAAGAGCGGTGGTGATGACCGTGGAGATGTCTGGGATACATCCTCATCGTCATTTGTGTAGGACGGCATAGGGGAGGGACTGGTAGAATGGTTGTCATCCTGGAAAAGAGTACACTCTTAATTAGTATCTATGCTTGCGTAAAATCATTATATAAAAAATATTTTTGTTAGTTCAAATTCTTGAAATTTAAGATCTTATGGGTTTCTTGGTTTCCTGTGGTAACATAAATATGAGAAGGACTGGGGAAGAGAGGGTGGACGGGAAGGAAAGGTGGGATAGTAAGAGCAAATGCAATTCATTCAGCATTTTCCTTACATCGGTTTACTAGGTTGTCGAGGACAAAGCATTCAGTCGAAGCTGCAAGGTTCAAATTTTGACTAATTGAAACTACCTTGCAGCCTTGATTGAAGGCTTTGTCTGTGACTACCTAGTGAAGCGATGTATGGAAAATGGTGAATTTCATGCCTTTTTTAATTTTTTACTTTTTCCTTTCCTCTCGTTCTCAGTCTCCCTCTCGGTCACATTAACCACACAGGTATACCATCAAAGGAATTTAAAAAGATATATATTTGTGTTTTCAAAGACAGTACGTTCATACCTGGGTGGATGAAGGAGAATCAAGCTCACAACTTCCCTGGCTGTCAGCATCATCACCATGGTAACCATCAGCAGACACGGTGATTTCAGGGACCGTCTCGAGTTCATCTTCATGGAACGAGTGTCGTATACCGTGTGATATATCGGGTGGACTTCTTGCGACAGCACCGTCAGATACACGTCTCCATGGGTTACTACTGGATGTCTCATCGGTGTCTGTCCACAAAAAAGACACTTTTAGAAGATATTATTGCGTATACAGTCAGGGTGGGGTGACATTCAAAGGGCTTTCGTGTTCTATCATTCTGATTGGATGACCTCCGCTTTTGGGCTTTTTGATTGGTTGGTGCTGTGGAAGCCATTTGAGTGTCAAAGTATTGCATCAAAACGGCTTTTTGGGTGTATTTCGTGCGTTGTGACAAATGACAGCACGCAGAAGGGTCAATAATTAAGATCTTCCTCAAACCGTTTTAGAACAAAGCGTCCAAGCTAGAGATCTTCTATAATGACAAGATTGGTTTCTTAAAATAACAATTCTATGACTCAATGAATGACCTCATGCACATACTCGATCTTGAGTCTCAAGTCTTAATTGTCTAAGTAGAATTAATCACTTTTCCTATTTCAGACCACGTATCATTCCCTTGAGTATCATTTCTTTCTTTGAATCCCATCCATAACAATTACTTGAGATGCTAAATAAAAGCAATGATACTCAAGGGAATGAAATATGAGTGGGGTTATTACGCCTATCTTTTGAATGAAATCTTTACTGAAAGTAAACGCGTGTTATTCTAGCAGTTTCTAATTCCATTCTCGCGTACAGGCCCAAACATGTAGGTTAATGATGCACATTTTTCACCCCTAACAAAGAATACTTGACCACCATGAGTGCCATTCAAATCTTAATTGTCTTTGTCCCCAGTGATTTTCTTACCAAATGAATAAGCTTTCTTTGAACTTCTTAAGTTGTATGTCTTTAAGTCATGGCCCCCATGTTGGTTGATATAACAAAACTGAGGAATTCTTGTGTTTTTTTTCTAGTGATTTTTTTACTAACTGAATAAGCTTTCTCTAGAGTCGTTAAATTTTTTTTTTGGGGGTTTTCTTTATAGTATACTGAGTATAGTTAGTTTACGAGAAATGTAAGAGAATGAAATGACAAAAATGAAAGTCATGGCCGCCATGTTAGTCGATACAATAAAAGAAATTCTTGTTTTTTTCCAAGTGATTTTACTTTCTTATTGAACAAGCTTTCTTTGGGTTCGTTAAGCTGTATCGTTTTTGGTTTTCTTCATAGTGTGGCTAGTTTGCGATGAATCATAAGAGAATGAAATGACAAAAGACATTGGGTCGCCATGTTGGTTGATATAGCAAAGAAATCAAAGAAAAGTATATTCTAAATTCAGCGGCTATATTTCAATTAATCTCAAGTCAATAAAATGAAAATAAAAAATGACGTGGCCGCCATGTTGGTTGATATAACAAAAGATAGGAAAGAAAAAAAGTCTTTTGCTGAAGTCAACCAAGATGGCGGCCACTACGTCATCCTTCCACCTCGAGTTTACTTTTCAAAGATACGCTAAACTGAATGAAACTGAGCATACAAAAGCAATAATAAAGCCGAGAAAACATAAAAACCACCTTTCGTAAATCATAAACACAGATAAAATAAATGATATTGATAGTTACCTAGTACACTCGGTGAGCTCAAAGCTCTATATAGAGGTGGGTTGACTTCGAGTGAATTATGTATGGTATCTCCCCAGTATCTCCTCACATCGCTGTACTTTCGTCTTTCCGTAAGCGACTGAGTTTGTAAATCAACAAGTTGACGGTGAAGGAGTCTTACTTTCGTTGAGTCGGTTAGATTGTTTTCATTATCGATGGATGAAGTCGAATCTTTGGAACCTTGTCGCCACCTAAAGAAAAATGTAGTTTTTTAAACTGATGTTAAAGATAGCCCGAAAAAAACCCACTTCAACTGTGGTAAACAATATTTATTCCTGAGGACTTGATGTAGATAAGATAAGATAATACTATTATAATTTCCATGGTAAAAATATCTATTAAAGATAGAACAATATATTGTAGCAGAATTGTATTGAATGGTCTGTTTTTTATCTGATAACTTTAATATATTTCTTAAAAAAATATTTCACAGTTGATAGGATTTCAATATGGCCGCCATATGTGAATTCGACTTTAATGGCCGGCGAAAAACAATTCTTGGATAAAACCAAGAAAGATGAAAATACACAAAACATTGATAAAAAATTACAGAAAAACATCTTAAAATTCTAAAACGTTTAAAAAAGTTTCGTTTTCAAATTATTTCAGATGGGCAAACGAGTTTTGCACTATACAACAAAATTAAAGACTTTCATTTGATGAGTTCATAACTCGACACCAACTATTGCTTATTCGAATAAACAAACTGGCGAAAATTGAAACTAAAAATCAAGGATATTTGAAATTCATAGTCAAAAATGAAAAGAGACACTTTGGATTTTTTTCGATATAGGATCCTTGAAATATTAAAGTTACAGGATGAACTAGGGCTACACGTCATCCTTCAAAACGTACTCTTTTGAACATTATTCAAAGCAGTAAAATTTCATTTAGACTTAAATTTGAGAGTGTGTGAAAAGGGGAATAGAAAATATAGTAATAAGGGAGATAATTAGTTTGTTCAGACTGACCTGAAGTTTTCTACATCGGGTAAATCGCTAGAAATCACTTCGTGTCCCTTAATTGTTTTCCTACTGCCTTCTCTTCTCCATTCCAAGTCATGTGTCGAAGTCGCTTTATCTTGTTTAGCGGAAATATTCCGGTTCAAGTCCTCCATCGAGGTGGAAGCACTTCTAGTAATTCGCATCAAAGTAGAACGCTTCTCTTCGTCTGTGTTTATATATGAGCAGTCGCTATCGGCCGAGTTAGAGCGCTTGGTTTTAGTGGGAGGGACTGCCAGTCGACTTGTGTAGGCTTGTAACTCATTCTCTCGTGATGCAGCCTCGTTGGGGTCGGAATCTACCAAGAAAAAATATGAAAAACTAAGTTAAAACGATTAAGAAATCATGAATATTGAAACTCAATCGCCCAATGGTTTTACGCTTTGTATATTCAACTTAGGAAATAGTTTCTAGATTTTTCAGTAAAAAGATGTTGTAATCAAATTCCGTCCATTTTGACCTCTTACAATTTTTTCAAACTATTCTCTTCTTAATAAATACAATTATTTTTTTACTAAAATATAAAAACCTTTTGTAATCGGCTCTAGAACTCGTATTTTCTCAAGTAAATAACCTCTATTACTTCAGAAAAAGATGGCATTCCTAGTATTTCCTACATTTATAGATTACAAACGTGCGAGCAAACTGCGCATGCTCAAGGAAAACTTATATTAAAAAATCAAAGAATATTTACGGAGTTAATAGAATTGCTAGAGATAGGTCAGTGCAAGATAGAGTAATTGTTTGGGCGGTATTTATGTCTGGGTAATAATAGCATGATTGACTTGTCGTGTTCAGGACGGTACGATGTTAATCCTTAATATATTGCATTCTAAGTGAAGTTGATAAAAGTCAACAAACAAACAAATAAAGTACGTCATTTCTTTGCAGAGTTTAGAGCGGCAAGATTGTAGAGTGTAGTCAAGATTACAATGCTATTGTATTCCTGCAAAGTTCAGAGCTATGTTTCAAAAAAAATTGAAAACAAATATTTCTTTTTTGATTGCAACCTTGTGGTAAATTTGCAGCAAACGATGTCTCGTTCAAGTTTATCATAACACAATTGTACTTCATTAAATTCTACTTAACATCTATCTGTTTCTTGACGATAAACTTTGTAAAAACAACCGAAGTACCTTGAATTGTTAAGAAAACAAAATGTTCAGAAAGTGTGAGAATTGCTGTTGGAATTTGCTTCTTTTCGAATCGAAAATGTGGGGAAAACTTAACTGTTATTTTGAAACGCTTAAAACGAAAGCAAACCATTGATAATATGATAAAATAACTGTTAAAGGTTTATGTAAACGTTTGGCTTTGTTTAAAGCCAAAGATAGAACACTTCATTGAAGAAACGTTTCATAACATGTGGTGAGCCTGATAATTTTGTCCAATATGACCACAATTACAATCAACACTTTGTTTTAAACAAACCGCATCAAGAAACTATTACTAAAGATAACTGTTTACCTAAGATCAGATGAAGTTCAAGATAGTGGACTCTTTGACAAAACAGTTACAAAAATTCAAGTAACATTTTTTGGAACCCATTACAGTGTTCAACATCTGTTCAAGCGAAAGATTCTCATTCCTAAGGCCAAGGAATCTTTGTTGTAATACGCAATACTTCTCAAAAACAATTTGTTTAAGTCACGAATGTCTGTGGTTAACTCGGGATTAAAATACTTCTAATTTTTTATTATTGATCTGCAGGGATTTTGATGGTTTCGCTGGCAACATGAAGTCAACGAAAAGGGTTGAGCAAAAGATGCATTCTCTTCATCAGTATATTGTTCATATTCTTTCCTAGAATGAAAATAGTTGTAAATATCTGAGCTATAGAGAATCCAAACAGAAGAGAATTTTATTTTTAGATTAATAAATCGTTTTCACACATCAAAAACATTCTGCTCAAAAATCATTGCCAAGCATTCATCCGCATAATATCAAGACCGGCGAACAAGTTTTTCATCAAGCTGCTTCAAGACATTTCTCTCTCTTTACCTTCAATCTCGTTCAAATTCTCTCTCAAACTTCGGTTCCACCAGGAAAGCTTGTCCAACGTCCCACAGACATAAACAACCTTCCCTGCAGCAAGCTTCTGTGGAATGACCGCCAAGCCAAACGAGTCACAGCTTTTACTCCTCATACGAGCCTTGGGAGGCATCAATGCTTGCATCAAGAAAAAGGCGGGAAAATCGTTTTCGCTCACAGTCAAAAACTCTTGAAATTCAACGAGTCGTTTAGACTTATCAACCCGATAACCATCGACAAAAACTATCCTGACCTCGAATTGGTCAAATCTTGATTTTTTTACTCTTCAAATACCCTGGAATAATTTAGGATTAACTAATGGCGCACGTACGGGTCACGTGATTATAGACGAATCCACGTACTTCCCGTCAACCTTCTCGGCACGCGCGAGAAAAGTTTTCAGAAAAAAGCGAATTTTGATGGGAATTTTGGGGTCAAATTGAGTACATTATGTATTTTTTAAGAAACTCGAGGAATAAAAGTCAAAAAGGTCGAGCATGATTGATATTACGAATTGAAAATTAGTAGGCTGAACGACGTCTCTAAATACACGAACAATTGGTTCAACCAATCAGAGTTATTTGGTTACGTGATCGTCAAGATCGTAGCTCAAGGATTTCCGAAAGATTTCCTTAAAAAATGCTTTTGAAAGCTGAGGAAATAAAACCAGTTCTCGTTTGACTTGACTGGCTGTTTTGTAGTCAAAAATACAAGGGTTTTTTTTTATTCATTTTGTTCATAATTATGACAGTAAAGATCTAGCCTGGGGCAGCAGTGGGTTTCTCTAACGACAGGAGACAAATTCTTTCAACTATAAGTTAGTTTATTGTCTATACTCTCTCTCTCCTTTTTTTTATTCTTTTGCTTGTTATTTTAGGTATTAAAAGTAATTTAGATAATAAAAATATACCGAGTTGAAGGCTCTTTTTATTTTAATTTTATAAAATTGTAATTATTACAATTGTTCCGGGGATATTATCGAAGTGCTTGAGCCAGAACCCATGACGAGTAAAGTAATATACCAACACGAAACGTTCATAAAACTTGTAAGAGAATGAATGGTTAATTGTTATTATGGCACCTCAGCGTAAGCCCCTTGAGTAAAACAATATACGAATGAAAAAATATAGGAAAATTACCTTTACATGGAAAAAATCCAATTCAAATAATTTTTGTTTTAAAAATGACACTTGTGATGATTAATATGTGTAATAACGATGTGTTGATATGGAAAGTAATGAAATGAATAATATTTTCTAACAGGCTAGTAAATTGGCTGATCAAAATTAAAGTTAAACAAGATTTTTTTCCCTTTTTTTTCATGATCTTAAGAGAGAGGAAACCATTTGTGGATAATATATATCAATTATCGTACAAGTACAAGTGTATTTTTAGAGTTATAGCATTAAAACTAATCGAGAATCTAGAATAAAAACGCTTAGTCGTTTTGAATTACTTGGGATTAAAAATATTGTACGAAATGCAGGATTTCGTGACATCGAATATAATGAATTATTAAATATATGGAAGTCAAGCCAGTCTGCATTTTAAGATGGCGTCTAATTTCTGCAGTTTTGTTGCTATGGCATGGGTTATCTTCTTAAAACAAATGGAAGCAGAGTGGAAAATCTATTCCATTCTATCCTATTCTGTATACTCTTCTGTATACTCTTCTCATTGTATTCACAGCCGTCGGTGCAGTAGACGCCACGTACGGTGAAGCTAAGGCAGTCAAATTTAATTTGTTTTCACACAAACATTATAAATTATAAAAATGTATTTACTCCAAACAGCTTCGAAACCTAGAACTTCCCTAAAATTCTGTTATAAATTAAGAAAACATGAATAAAAATAGCTAACTCGCTCACAAATCCTACCTGTTTCATCCTCGTACAATCCCAACAACGTCCTCTCATATTTTCTCATATTCAGCTTCAATTGTCTGTTTTCCTTTGCCAGCCTTTTGAAAGTCTTCAAAGCTTTCATTTCGCGTTGAAGAGCATTTTGTAGCCTCTCTCGCAGTATTTTATTCTCAGCTTTGAGTATATGGAATCTTTCGCCAAGATGTGATCCATTTTCAGACGATCTTTCTCGAGTTGTCTCACCATGCGAACGTGTTGGCTTCTGGTTTAGTTGTTCCAGAGCATTCATATTTTCATCGAGTATGCCTCCTAGAGTTTGTTCGATTGTTCTTGGATCCAGTTTATTGGATTCAGAATTAGATTCTCTTGGCTTGGAGCGAGAGCTTGGAATATAATCTCTAGTTCTTCGTCTTCTTAGAGGCGGGGAACGGCCTGTTTGGACCCGTTCAGACACTCTTCCGCGATCCACAGGCAATTCCATCATTCCCAATCGCTTAAACTCCTTCTAACTAAAATGTTTACCAAGAAAAGATGATTTTTTTCATAAACTAATAAGTTACTTACAGGAAATAATTTAGTAAGCAAACAAAGTTACATCATAAATATTATTGTTTCTGATCATTTTATCCTCGCTATACATTGTACGCCCGATGATTCGTCATTATCTTATAGCTAGCTAGCTGTCTATCGTCAGACAAGCAAGTAGCTATGCATGCTTCAACTATTATCTGCGGGTACCTGTTTCATACTGTCTTCAAAATTCAAAATGAAGCAGGAAAATCTCGAGGAATAAGAACTCCGTCTTAGTAAAACCAAACATTATCAGAATTAACTGGCGAAGTGAAGTTTAACTTCTGGCTTTGCACTGCGTTAATGCAGCCGAACGAAGACTCTAAACACTGAAGACTGAGGTCTTTTAAGATAGCATCAAACACCTAAGTTACAGCACTCAAGCTGTACTCAAACTGTAATAAGATTAAGATTATCACTACCTTTGCTATTATTATAATCATCAGTTAGCTTGAGCTTGACGTTTTGTAAAATTCATTTGCTTTATTCATTGATTCAGATGTGCTACATCGATTTCAGGTCCAGGCAATTTGAAAATGTGAAGCTTTTTGTGTCATCATTAAATGACAACAATAATTTCTAGATCAGCAGTGAAATGTGTTTGGAAACTCACCATTTAGAAGAATAGCCTTGTTTGGACTCCATGTCAGTTGGCAACTGAAGCGAGTTCTGTTTTCAGTATCTCGCCGAAGTTGTTGACTACTAATGAATCTAATCTTGAGACAAAATAAAATTTCAATTAGAATGCATGCATACATCCGTGTATTGTTCCTTGGGAACGATGAAAGGTTTACGTTAAGAACACCGACCATTATTCTCAATTCACAAGGGATTCACAGCTCAATACATTTGTGAAAGATTTTTTATTGATTTTCAAGCACCAGAACAAAGTGGCCGGCAAGCTGTGCATGAAAAGTCAGGAACTGGAAGTTCAGCTGATTTTCTCTCTACAGACGAACTATACTTAAATATTTAATTTATTCTGTATTGGAGACTGCAGCTGACGTTATTTATATCCGACATTTATTCCTCATACCTTGGCCTTCTATATCTAACAACATTAAATATGACATAAGCAGGTCCATTATAGAACAAATGAATGTATGTTAATATTATGATGAAAAAATTTGGCGACTCTAAAGTCAAGTTAACTTACTAGCACTTAAGCTGTCATTTATAGCTTTCCTTTCCAACGTGTTACAGCAGGCGAAGTGAAACGTATAATGCCACGAGACTTTAGTTCAACTCTCCAGCACTTTTACCACCAACATGCTTCTTTTCTATGCTAAAAACAGTAGCAAACGTCCTCCTAAAACACATGGAAAGAGTTGTATCAGGTTCAAGCGTGCTTTTCGATCCTAAACACTGAATATCTAGAAACCCACAGGTCAATATTTGCTGTTTCATCCAAACCTTTTCGAGTCAACAAAAAATTACCAAAGATCCGGCAACATTATGCAAAACCAGCTCAAGTAGTGTGGACATACCATGAAAAGATCGATCAAGCACTCTTATCTTTTAACTCCGCGAGTCAAGAATTTTGAACGCTTTGACCTCGATCGTGCCAGGCAGCTGTAAGACTGCCAGATCTTAACTAGTCAACGTGAATGAAGTTTGGGATTAAAGAGATAGAACAGAGTTGGCGAAACAAAATCTTGGTGTAAAGACGACGTGACCTTAGTCCACATGTAAACAGTGATTGGGAAATGATGTTAATAAATTTTGACAGTTTCTCGTTATGGAATTTTCGGATGTCATAAGTTTAGCAAGCAGGACATCTCCGATGTTTGGCTGATGGAAGATTACGTCTGGAACTAAAAAAGTGAATAAACCAGTTTTCCTTATATTCTGATCGAGAAAGGACTCTTTTATTTAGTAAGAAAACAAGTTTATCACCAAATCTATGAATTTAATTTCAAAAAGGAAAACCAAAACACAGAATGATAGTTTTGAGTTTTTAAAAAATATTCGTGGCAAGAATGTGTCTGTTTTCATTGGATACTCGCGTTCGCGTTAAATTACTTAAATATTACAATTTCCGTCAGAAGTCAAGGTTGTCATCAAGTTGAAGTGAGCGCGAGATAAGATAGTTTACTCTTGATTGTTTATACAGCAGAGTGCAGGGCGAAAAGTCAAATAGCATCAGCAAAAAGGGTTGTCCACTTCGAGAGAGTGAGGTACTGGCTTGTACACCTGATCTTATCTTATCTATGGCTCGATATATAAGTGAAAAGCGTCGATGAAGCTCAGAATATAGGGATCAACACCTTGGTAATCTAAAGCACCACAACAAAATCAGCATTATCATCTAAATTGGTTTTAAAATGTACGCTTTTTGAGCTGCTAGATGCAAGATAACAGCACTCAATAGAAGTACTGGATGGTGGAATGAAGTCATGTGTGAAGCTGCTAACTGCTTATTTCACAAAGAGCAAAGTGCCTACTTTTATGGCTGTCCCGCCTCTGTGTTTAGGACAACTTATTTAAGTAATTAAGCACAGTTTTTCGACAAATAATCCTTGTTAATTGACTGTCAAGAACACAATGTACGATGTGTTAAACGGTTTGAACTCGGCAAAACCTTCAAAATTACTAACTCTTTGAAATGGTTTTTCCAACAGCGAAGACTCATAAGCAAGTGCTTTGTGGCTAAATTTAAACTTCTACACTTTGAAAAATTCAACAGCATCCAACATTATTTAGAATTCAATGGTTAGCTTAAGTTAAACATTCAAAGTCGTAGCTGTGTTACGAAACAATCAAGAACACTGTGGATACAACAGAACAAAAAAATGTAGTCTTTTTCTCTCGCGAAGGGAATGACACAACTAGAGACAAAAAATATCGAAATAATTTGCTATTTCTGAGAAAATTCTTATTTACATTACTCTTTTTTTATTTTTAGATTAAACTTTCAATTGTAAACTTTTTTAAATCTTCTCAGTATATATAACAGAAATTTAAAAATTTGGAAACAAAATTAAAAAAACAACAAATTTATCCAAAACGAAAAACGAAACAAGTAAAGCTTCACTTTCGTGCCTTCTCTATTCTTTCCAAGTTTGTTTTTTCCAAATAAGGAATTAAAGACAACAAAAAGTGTTGAATTGAGATGA
Organism: Anthopleura xanthogrammica; assembly: GCA_964019055.1. Classification (NCBI taxonomy): domain Eukaryota; kingdom Metazoa; phylum Cnidaria; class Anthozoa; order Actiniaria; family Actiniidae; genus Anthopleura; species Anthopleura xanthogrammica. The sequence goes on along the minus strand of OZ025213.1, from coordinate 11,779,678 downwards.
CTACAAACTTACCAGCTTATTGGATGCTATTTCTCCTGCTTTGATGGCTCATATTATATTTTGAAGTAAACACACAATGGCTGAACTGAAGCATCAAGAATAAGATAATTTTGAAGTGCCTTGTGTTCGAGCAAGTTTGTCAAGTTTTACTTAGGATTAACACGACAAAGGCACAACATCCTGTCCGTCTTTAGCACTTTTGAATACCAAGTTTCAATGCCAAAATCGACAAAACCCGATGTTTTACCATAACTTTAATGCTATCAACGAGACAGGTGTCGAGCATCAGCTCTTTTACCAAAACTTATCAGCTCATGAATAGATTACGGCAAAACCTACTGAGTTCACATGGCAACCGATTCAAAGACTTCCTTTCTTCCTCTGTTGTATTAGAAACTTCCCGCCTAGCGTGAGCTAGAAAGTTCCTTAATATTAATTTGTTTATTCTACCAATTATGTGATAAATTAAAGTAGAAGAAAAGCTAGTCACGTAGTAAAAAAAATTTTTAACTTTTTAGATAATTGAGAAAGTTAGTGCTTTTTTATAAAATAGCACTTCATTTTATGTGCAGTCCATGAACGTGGCCAAGAGTTCTTGAGTCGCGTGGCTAGTCTGTTATGAAGTATTTGAGACGCGGAACAGCGCAGAGCCACTTGGGGGGTATTTCGCATTGTGTACACAGGCTTTACGGGCAGCACTATCAAGGAATACCGACTATTAACGCACCACGTCAAGGAAAAAGCCGGCAAGCTTTTTGAACTATTCTCAAAGTTCATGGAAAGTAATATAATAAGGCTTTTGATAAAACATATAATGCATGATTTTAAAGGTAAATGTAATTAGCTTGTTTTTTGCACTTGGTATTTGGATTGTTAGAGTCTCTTTCTACTAGCGGTTTGCAGATGGTGTTGGATGGTTATTGCGGGTGTGTATGAATGGACTACGCTGCATGGGTCAGGAAAGCCGGCACGTCTGCGCAATGACGTCAATGATAGAGCAAGAAGGTAGAGAGGAGCAAAGCTAGCAGAGCAGAGCAGAGCAGAGCAGAGCAGAGCAGAGCAGAGCAGAGCAGAGCAGAGCAGAGCAGAGCAGAGCAGAGCAGAGCAGAGCAGAGCAGAGCAGAGCAGAGCAGAGCAGAGCAGAGCAGAGCAGAGCAGAGCAGAGCAGAGCAGAGCAGAGCAGAGCAGAGCAGAGCAGAGCAGAGCAGAGCAGAGCAGAGCAGAGCAGAGCAGAGCAGAGCAGAGCAGAGCAGAGCAGAGCAGACCAGAGCAGACCAGAGCAGACCAGAGCAGAGCAGACCAGAGCAGAGCAGACCAGAGCAGAGCAGAGCAGACCAGACCAGAGCAGAGCAGAGCAGACCAGAGCAGACCAGAGCATACCAGAGCAGACCAGAGCAGACCAGAGCAGACCAGAGCAGACCAGAGCAGACCAGAGCAGACCAGAGCAGAGCAAAGCAAAGAGTAGAGGAGAAGAGAATTAGGGAGAGGGAAGGAGAAAATGGAAGAAAGGGGAAAAAGGAAAAACAATGAAATGAACCTGTTGTATACTGCACTATTTCACTATGAAGTAGGACTATATTATTACTCACCAAATATATCTGCTCTCCCTGATCCTCAAAATGAATGTCAACAGATAGGTGTCACTTCCCGGTTAAATGTTGTCAATAACGAATCTCCTTTGATGATGGAGTATGTCAGGTAGTGATTGCACCCGGGCATATACCATAGGATAGTTAAGTGAAGCTCATTCTGACCATGTTATTACCTGCTTCAACCAGTTTTTGGTCATAAATGACTAAATAAATTCTATTACATTAATTCTTGTTAACTTTGATTGTGAAATAAATACCATCCCAAAAATAAATGAATTTCAATATATACAGTTTTCCATGCCACAACCACAAGGCTATCATTCAGAACGCCAGCCATCAGAAGAAAGTTCTTCATTTTTCCAAAATTTATTCTCCCAACAATTTTCCATCTTCCTGGTCACAGTTTTTCCTGGTACAGCATTACCAGACTCATCAGCACATGTTTCCAGGTAAAAAATATCATGAATATCAAAGCTTTGTAGGTATTTTGCAAGGTGGCCATAACACCATCCTACCCCTCCTGGGTAATGACTGTCATCTGATATGGTAATCCTTGCTCCACTAGCCTTTAAAACCTACAAATAGAAAAAAAAATTGTTGGATTATTTTTCTTTTGTGGGTTTCCTGTGGTTTCTGCATGTGAAATGTGGGCTCCCTGTGGTTATAAAACACAGGTAGCCCAGACGAGACACAATTTTATATATTTGCAGATAGAGCACAGCATTTCTAAAGCTGATGAAAAATATATACAAAATTTCATATTTGCAAGGAAGATGAATTCATGCAGAATAACATTAGTGATCTAGGTTAAACACAACTCTTTCTATTAAATAAAAAATAGGAGTGAAAATAAATAAGTAAAATAATGGTTACCCGCTTCTTTTTTTCAGCATTACATCTGTTAGTTCACTACTCATAATAATAAGGAATTTCCCTTTTTTGACAATATATTTGGGCTTCCTGTGTTATGACACAGGTAACCCATAAAATTTAAATCCACAGTCACTCTCGACCCCAGAGCCCTGCCATTCTTACTGCACATGCTTGACGAAATGTCAGAGACTCTGGGAAACCCTAGAATTTCAAGAGTTCTGATTGGTCAGAATTTTTTTTGCAATAATTTATTGATTGGAAACTTGCTCTAGCAATCACAAGAGCCCTTGCAATAATGGATAACAATTTCCTTGATTGTTGATAAAATAATAATGCTGCTGTAAAGCAATTAATTTGGCTTTTCTCGGGAGTAAAATGAAAACCGTTGATTTATGGAGCGCACGTTATATGGATAATTCAAATTCGAGCATGCTCCCTGTGGTGATGACGCAGATTTGGAGCATGTGCATTACACCCGGTCGCCACAATTCTGGCTACTGTAAGCTAGGGTTTCCCAGAGTCTCTGACATTTCGTCAAGCGTGACTGTGATTTCAAAAGTATCTCAGACATGAAAAAGAGGCATTTTCAGGCAAGATCATGCGCACTATTGACACGGCCCGAATATGCCTCAAGATCAGGTCTGCAGCTGAAATGCTTTTGGAAAGCACTTGCGCATCTTGAAAATAGTCTATAAACAAACCTTCATTATATCTGGCCGAGGAAAAGGGTTTCCAGGTCTGTTAGCTGTATTGACTTCAAACAGTGCACCATATGAAACACCATAATCTATGTTCCTCTTTATCTTCTCCCAAACTCTATCAGTGAATTCAAATTCTGGTCTGTAAAGACTGATAATATCAAAATGACCAATAACCTCTGGTTGAATTTGTCTCAGCATTTCATACTGCTCATCATAATACTTTACCGTCGTTGCTTCTGATCCTCCACATTTTTCCTCTGCTTTGCAGTATCCCTCCTTGGAATAATCTATCGGCATGCCATCTACATGATGTATAGACCCAACTAGATAGTCCAATGAATATTTGGTTTTCAATTCTTTGATCTGATGGACTGTCTCCTTGGAGATATATTCTGTTTCCATGCCAACTAGAAGGTTAACATTTCCCTTATATTTTTGTTGGAGTCTTCTGGCTTCATTTACGTATCGGTCAAACATTTCAACTAAATTGTCAGGAGAAATATTATCCTAAAAAAATATAAGAAAAAGGTTATTGAAACAATACTTTTTTAGGAAGAATTACATTATCTTTCAACATTATCTTTTGAAAAAGAACAACAGCCATAGCAGCAACAACAACAGCAGCAGCAGCAACCATAACAACAGCAGCAACAACAGCAGCAGCAACAACAGCAGCAACAACAGCACCAGCAGCAATTACACCCAGGGGGGGGGGTACTCCCTATAATGGACTATACGGGGATGCTCTGCCCGAAAGGGGTACTTTTTTCAGGCCGCAGGTATAGAAAAGGGGTGGAAATTTGTGAGTTTTGGTATAAAAAGGGGTAGATTTTTTTCAAAGGTATCAAAAGGGGAACTTTTTTGCTGAAATTCTGTATAGAAAAGGGTAAGTGGTTGAGAGTCCGGGCGGAGCATCCCCGTATGAAATGACCCAAAGTACCCCCCCCCCCCCCAGGGCAATTACACAACCAGTAACAACAACAAAAACAACAGCATAAGGAACAAGAGCAAAAGCAACAACAGCAGCAGCAGCAATGACAACAACAACAATAACAGCAACATCAGTAACAACAACAGCAACAACAACAGCAACCACAACAACAAGTCATACATTTGTGCCAAAAATGTAAACAAGAGAGGGAATATTCAGACGAAAATAGGTTCAAAATTCAAACATGTATACTAGGCAAAAGAACTTTATCCAAATATTTCATAATTAGGGCAATATTTCGTCAAAATAAGATACTAACCTCTACCTCATTTTCGTACAAATCTTCACTACGATATCGTGGCATATGCTCAGATAATCCATAATGTGTATAACCTAACTCAACAGCACGTTTGACTATTTCCTCTAGCCTTCCATTCCCGTGAGTACAAAACTCTCCGCTGTGACTGTGGGAAGATAATGGCATTTTACTGAACAAGAAAAATTAAACTTTATCTCTTGAAATTGTCCGCCATGTTAAGCCGAACTACTACTTCATGTATGTTTTTTTTTGTATCCTTTGGTTGTCTTTTATTACAGATACACTAAAGTTGTACTACACGAAGTAGTAACTTAGGGACCCAGGTTTGCGCGGCTGTTTTTGCTATTTTTCACAAATTTGACGAATTTTTCACGAATTTTACAAAACGATTTTTAATTGCGAAATAGCACCAGGATGGGAAAATTTCGCTTTATCATCTTAGACTTTGTCTTTGATCACGTTTCACCCAATGATTTCATTCACCTCACGTCAAAAAATTCCAAATAGCCCGCGGGTTTCCTGTGCGTGCAAAAATGTACTTCAGCCCCACCTCCAGGGTAAAATTGTCAAAACCAATTTCATTTTAATCTATTTCTTTTTGCCTTCTCTTTTATCTTTCCCTCTTTAGATTTTAGAGGAAGAAGGAGATAATTATATGCATGTGACGGTGGTTGGTGGAAAGACGGCCGGCAATGTTTCTAATTAGAAGCCAGGAAATAACGTCGACATTTCGTTATTACTATACTTAAAAGGTCCAGAGAATATTGAGGTCAAATAAAGACATTTATTACTAGTAATTTTTGGTAATCAATAAAACCGGGCTTTAAATTTGGGCGAGGTCAGGCCGTACAACGACCAACTACCTTCCCATCTCTTAGCTACTTATCTTCAAGAATTGTTAGATTACTAGGCAATTAAGAGCACTTATCCATGATGCTAAAAATACTCTATTAGAGAGCTAGAGAAACTAGAAAGCACGGTCTCGCAAGGTAATTAATTTTCGCTGTGTCAAGGAAGTTACATGTCAGCAGTACAGAGGGTTATAAAAAATTGCTTTAGAAATTACGTACTTATGCGGTTCAAGTTTATTTTATAGTTTTTTTTAGCTGTATGTATATTTTTCGTGATAGTGGCTGAACCGGCTGAATGGTTGAGAGAGCACAACTTGTAGAGACACGAGTTTTGCGCACGGAATGATTTCCCCGCACGGTCCCCTCCCCCCAGGGGAGACTAGTTGCTCCTATATATAAAGCACGTTGTTCTCAGTACACAAAATAAAGGTGTAAAGTTAAATTGGACACCAAAAACTTCTCGTTTTGCCGGCTTGGGGATATAAGAGACATCCAAATCGCAGTAAAGACAGTACTAGCACTCCCTTTTCGTTTCAAGGCGTTATTCTGGCACAATAACGCGAAGAAACGATTGAAAAGACAACGAGAAAAAAGGCTGTCGCGAAGAAAAAATGGCGGAGTTACTGATAACAGGAGGAACGGGTTACGTGCCCGAAGACGGCATGACAGCTACCCATTTATTTTCTAGTGATGGTCTTACTTATAGGTAATGTAACCTTTGTATTTTACATTCTCTGATTCAGAAATACTTAGAGATTTTGAGTAGAAACTGCTTCAACCGTTCGTTGATGGTCGACTTGGTTCACCCCGAACAACACGTGGAGTTTTTCGACTGTTTTATTTTTAATTTTCTACTTTGTTTAAATTTTAAAATAAGCCTTTGCTTCTTGATTATATTTTGTAGGATTTTCTTGAACTTTATTCATGTCTTCTTGTGTTTTTTCGAAGCTGTTTTTGCGAGACTTCGTTCATCGCAAGAAAACAATTTTTGTCAGAACCAGCTGCTTTTTTGCTGTTTTGAACTTTTGCTTTTCGTCTTGCAGCTTTGATACCGAAAATAATAGCCAATAAACTAAAAATACTTTTAGCGATCCCTATTTTCGTAACAGATAAGGGGTATTTAAGTTTAGTCGTTGATATTTCGATTATAAATTTTGCTAATCTTTAGACTTCATTACTTACATAATTCTTATTTGACCACCGGTACCCCTCCCCCTCTTATTTTAACACACAAAGTTTAGCAAGGAAAAACAATCGAAAATCCTATTTTTATCACATTGTATACAGAAAATAAGCATACTTTCTTTAGATAGTTTGACAGAAAAAAAATAGAGTATTGGAAATGCTGCTGCTCAAGCTGAGCATCATTTTATGTAGGAGTTTTAAGTGTTTATTTTGTATTGTTGAAGTTGTACATTCCTTACTTTATCATTTGTGTTTATGAACACAGTCGAACCTCTACACATACAACAGCCACTGTTGGGACAAAAATTTTGTGACCATTGAGAGGTGGCCGTTGTGGAGAGGTTTCAGTTAAAGTATATTCTTTTCAAATCTAAAAGTAACTAAATGGTATTTTTAATTCTAAAAAAAGAGTAACCAGAATTTGAATATTTGAAGATGTGAAATTTAAGAAATAAAACATTTTCTCCGCGTTTGGGAGAATTCGAGAGCAGATCAGTGAAAACCCGAGACGAAGTCGAGGGTTTTCACCTGCTCGAGAATTCTCCCAAACGTGTAGCCAAGGTTTTCACCAGGCTATGAAGGCACCGGAGAAAATGTTTTATTTCTTTTAAAAAATACTTAAAAAATGCTTGTTACGTCATTTCCGTGCCTTCATAGCGTGATGAAAACACAGCTCTCGACCAATGAGAGCGCGCGTACTATCTTAAGTATTTTTTAAAAAGGAATGAATGCATGCATTGCTTTCATTATGCTTTCACTCTTTCACTCTTTTCAAAAGTAAATCAAAATCTCATTCATTTATTTTTCATTTAGTTATCTATTCCCATTTTAGTATGATCATCTTTCAAATGATTCACTTTTGGTATTTCGGTAAAAAATACCAAAAAAAAATTCACTGACTGAATTTTAATTTGCAACTTTTTTAAAACTTTTTACTAAAAATTACATAGGATAAGAAATTTATGAGAAAAAGGAATCGAAAATAAATTAGACTTTCAAAACTTAGCATTATAAATCTAAAACAATTTTAAACTTTAAGGGGCACTTGGATGAAAATCGATGAAAATTGGAAATGCCTTGAAACTTGGTTAAACTAATCTATATGGCCCCAATAGTAGCCAAGCAACATATTTTCTTCACAGTCAAAATTTGCGGATAAAAATTATATATATTTTTCATCGTCTAAATTGTGAGTAAATGACCTCATTTACTCAACCCTATTGTTCTTTTAGTTTTTAAACCAAAATTTCTCAACTGCGAGTGGCTCAAAGGCTAAAATTTTTGCCAATCTGGTTTTCATAATCATGATTGAGTCGTATTATTCTTAAATACTTGAACTATTCGGACTTTCAAAATATGGGGCGTTTTCATCCAAGTGCCCCTTTAATAATTTAACATTCTAGTTTCTTATTTTCATCCTAATTAGTGTTACAAACTTTTGAGTAATTAGTTCTTTAATTACTGCAATTAATGCTAATTAAGCTGTGAATAAGAACTGTGTAGACAAGCCTGATTAGAAATTGATATAGATAACTTACCTTTCAGATAAAAATTAATTGTCTCTGTCAGACTTTAAATTTTTCAATCCGATGCCATAGATGTCCTGATTATGCCATTGTTTGCCTTCAATTTTACAATACGCTGGTCCTGAACTAATATTTATTGTTATAATCGCATAATTGTTCTACCTCCTTAGTTACTGTTGCTATGTTGGACAAGCTAAAATTTGTTTTTGATATACAGCATGGAACAGACACTTATTACTGAAAATTGTAAATGTCTATTTTATATAACTTAGAATAAATGCATTCTAAAGGTACATTTAAGGGAAAAAGTGATAACTACTAAAAAAACCTTCTGAATTTTGAGTTTGTCGGACATTCTATATTCTATTGGAAAAAGTAACCTGTTTTTTGGTGGTCATTCAAGCAAAGCCGGGATCTGAAAGTGTATTGTAAATTATCAAACTTGTTCACCTTTTACCTATCTATCTATCGATAAGCTGTCTTTGTGTCACAATTTTGAAAAATAATTCTAAATTACATATCTTCTTGATTTCCTAATTATTATTATTGACCATTATTTCAGGTCACTAGCGCATGAGCTCATTAGTCTTTATTTAAGCTATATTGAAGGAATACTCTCAAATTTTTTTCTAAAAAAATTTTAATTTTCTGTAGAACCTAAAATTTTCTGTCAAAGTAATTTTGCTTGAAATTCCTAACGCTGCAGTATGTCAGTGGAAATGTCATTAAGTGAGCTTACTATTTCTCATACTTTCAGTGACTTCATTATTCTACCTGGATTCATTGATTTTCTGGCAAAAGATGTGGTAAGTATTCATTCGCTTTAAATTCTTTTCATCGAGTCTCTTCTAGATCTCAACCATACAATGTACCATATGACTGTTCTTGTTTATTACAATGTAATATTTACACAGTGAAAATCGCTCTAGGGTATATTCATGATTGGTTTCAAATTAAGTTGCTCAATGTCAAAAGACTTATTACAATAGTAAGCTGAATTTCAAAAAAATATTTGCAGATGATTTCTGTCTATTTAACAACAGTAAAGAATTCAAAGTAATCTTGTATTTATTAGTATTGTTATGTAGTTCATTGTTTTATGAAAACAAGTGTGTTGAAAAAAATGAGTTCATGGGTAGTCACCACTGCAAGCACAGCAGTGGCACAGCTCAACAGAGTCGAACTGAAAGCATGTGAGGGTGCCTTCGCTGCCGCTATACAGTCCATGTATGACCCTAGAGCACAGCTCTAACCAATTTGAATTAGTTAGGGTTGGTTTGAAAGGAGGGAGAAAAAACTGGAGAGGCAGAAATACCCTCAGAGTCAAAAAGAGAAATTGTCTTGTATTTTATATTGCTATTGGTTAACTTCAAGTTACTCCAACTCTTCAGTGCCCTGTTATTATAAATGTAAAGTGCAAACATAGCATAGCATTCACTGGATTTTTTCAGATTCTGTCAGTCTAAAAAATATTCAAACTAACTTAGATAGACCAAAAAAAGATGTTAATAGACCAGATCAGCTAACACAATGTCGTACCCAATTCAAATATTTTGGGAATACTTTTCTTTGTCTATTATATTTACATACAGTATCATATCCATATCAATACTTCATTGATGTGGAAATACAATTAATAAATAATCTTATTCCCAGTAGATTTAAATTGGGTACAACATTGCCTTAGCCAATTTGGTCTATTTCAAATGTCGGGTTGGAAAAAGACCTTATTCTAAAGAGGTAATTATTATTTTCACAGGACTTGACGTCACCCCTGACCAAGAATATTACCCTCAAGACACCATTAGTCAGTTCACCTATGGATACTGTCACTGGTACGTAAATTATAAAATTAAGAGTACACAACTGTTATATAGTGAAATGAAATGCGTTCGGTGTGAATAATAGAATAAAGAATTAAGAGAAAAATATTTTTCTCTTAATTCTTAACTGTTATATAGTTTATTGTACACTTTGAAAGTTCATAATTTTATCCTCTGAGGCGACTCTCTTCTATTGCCTATAGTCAACTATTTAATGATGCTAAGTATGATATACTGGCTCAAAATTATATTACTTTGGTATAGACCCCTTTCACATGATGTCAAAGCAGCTCAATTTAGAGGACAAAACAAAAGAATTTCAATCTCCTGAGAAGTGAAACCTATTGTTTTGTCCTCCAAATTGAACTGCATTCCGACGTCCTGCAAGGGGTCTATAGACTTCATAACTTTATGGCTCCATGGCATGTGTTGATTTCAGAGCATTATAGATATATTTTTTTCTTTCAGAATCAAAGATGGCAATTACGATGGCTGTAAGTACTATTCTAAAGAATATTTTTTTAAATTACTTAACAAAATATTTGAAATTATTTTATCCTTCAAATAATTTATTGCTTTATTTGAAGAACATTTAAGGTACCATATTAGTTCCATATTAAGATTAGAGAATGTTGAAACTAGTGTCATGAAAAAATTTATTGGATCAAAAGGTTCTCAAAGTCTTGCTATATGACAAGATTTTTTATATTTTGCCTCGCAAAACAAATTTGGGATGAATGAGTAAATGAACAAATGATCAGATAAATGAATGAATGAAAATTTTTACCTTTGCAGTTAAACGGAGGTATTGGGATCCTTCATCACAACTGTTCTATTGAGTTCCAAGCAAATGAAGTGAGGAAAGTCAAGAAATTTGAGCAAGGTTTCATCACGGCTCCACTTGTTCTTAGTACTTCACATACCGTTGGTGACGTGATAGAGGCCAAGGCCAGACATGGATTCTCTGGGATTCCAATCACTGGTATATTTAGGATCAGCTTTTCTTTTCTTGTTTTTCATTCATTGAAATTTATAAAGATGGGGGAAGTTGATTGTGAGGGCTGTTGTGATGTTGATGATATAGATTATGATGCATGATGGTGATGATACATGATGATGATGATACATGATGATGATACATGATGTTGATGATACATGATGATGATACATGATGATGATACATGATGATGATACATGATGATACATGATGATGATACATGATGATGATACATGATGATGATACATGATGATGATACATGATGATGAAAATGATACATGTTGATGATGCATGATGATGATACATGATGATGATACATGATGATGATACATGATGATGAAAATGATACATGTTGATGATACATGATAATGATACATGATGATGATGATACATGATGATGATACATGATGATGATACATGATGATGCATGATGGTGATGATACATGATGATGATACATGATGATGATGATACATGATGATGATGATACATGATGATGATAATGATACATGTTGATGATGCATGATGATGATACATGATGATGATACATGATGATGATACATGATGATGAAAATGATACATGTTGATGATACATGATAATGATACATGATGATGATGATACATGATGATGATACATGATGATGATACATGATGATGCATGATGGTGATGATACATGATGATGATACATGATGATGATGATACATGATGATGATGATACATGATGATGATAATGATACATGTTGATGATGCATGATGATGATACATGATGATAATGATGGTGATGATGCATGATAATGGGTACCGGTAACTGACATCAGATTAATTAATTAAAAATTTGTTTGCAGAGAATGGCCATATGGGTGGAGTGTTACTTGGCATTGTTACATCCAGAGATATTGATTTCCTCCTGAATATTGATCATAGCAAGCCACTGAAAGAGGTATCTTACCACACACCACACTAGCTAGGCTATATCACCCAACATCAATGCACAGTCTAAAGGATGCACAGTACACACGTCACATTCTAATATACCATCTGATACCACGCCATACCACATCACACCATATACCACACCACATGCCATAGCACCACACCACACCTTCCGATACCATAAACAATACCATAGCATTACACACCGTATCCTACCACACCATACTATGTATAACATATCATGCCATACCACACCATGCCATATAATACAATACCATGCCATGCCGTACCATACCATGCCACACAATACTATACCACACCATACCATGTCAAACTATGCCATACCACACCATGCCATACAATACCATATCATGCCATGCGATACAATACCTCACCACGCCACACCATGCCATGCCACACCAAACCACACCACACCACACTAAACCACGCCACGCCATGCCACGCCACACCAAACCACACCACACCACACTAAACCACGCCACGCCATGCAACGCCATGCAACGCCACGCCGCACCACACCACACCAAAGTAGTATTTTTTCCCAAGCATTTTGTAAGCCATGAATATTAAATCAATTCTTGTTGCTCTATTGTTAGGTCATGACTCCTGTTGATGACCTAGTAGTGGCTAAAGCAGGCATTACTCTAATAGAAGCTAACCAAATTTTACAGCGCAGTAAAAAAGGTACCTATATTGAGGCCAGTGTATTTGGGTGCCAAGAAAGAATAGTGGGATCCCTGTGTTAGTTAAACCACAGGAAGCCCAAGCTGTTGTGATAATAAGGCCCAGTTTAAATGTCAAATCTCAAATGAATTCAAACAACAAGTTTTGCTCATTTGAATTAGATTTGGCATATGTATGTGAAATTCAATGTTTAAACGTGGGGGGAGGGGTGGGTAGCGGCTGTCACAGGCCTAATACATGTATATATTTTGATTTCAGGAAAGCTTCCAATTGTCAATGAAAAGGGAGAACTAGTGTCCCTGATAGCAAGGACTGATTTAAAGAAGAACAGGGACTATCCACTGGCTTCAAAAGATGATAACAAGCAGTTATTAGGTATTGTATATATTGCATGCTTCTTTATTAATTTTTTTGATTTTTTAGATGTGGGGGGTGGGGAGGGAGGGGATAGAAAGGACAAAAAATTTTCCTGAAAGAAATATACATTAGGATTCCAAAATTGACCCTTTGCCAAAGTGGCAGCCGAAAATTCAAAATGAATTAAAATATGGCATACCCCTGCCATACAAACGTCTGTAAATTTTTCAATTTTCAACTTAAGTTTTCTTGTACCCAAGCTATACCACAATGCATCCTGTTTATTAAACTCATTGGTTTTAATCTAAGATATCTTTGATTGGTTGTTTTATAGTGGGTGCAGCCATCGGCACTCGAGAGGAAGACAAACTTCGGCTAGATGCTCTCGTCAAGGCTGGTGTTGATGTGGTGGTGTTAGATTCGTCGCAGGGGAATTCCATATTTCAACTGGAGATGATAGCGTAATTAAAAAAAATTGAGTTTTTATTTATGAGTTTTTTCCATTCCCTTCAAAGACATTGAAATATCCATGTATTGAATAGACACCCCATTGGATCTGTCATTTGAGCATCTAACTGTTAATGTGGGATGCCATGGGTTCAATTCCTGGCCAGACCAACACTCAGGGTCTACTAATATCTCAGGAGAAAGTGCTGCCTTTGTAATTACATCTACAAGTGGTTAGACTTTCAAGTGGCTCGTGTGACCACTTTAAATGGCAGTCCTATCTCTCCACACTTCATCACTAACAAATATCAAAAGGATGTAAAAGAACCACTGAGGACATAGAGAAACCCTGGCAGTAACCGCCAGAGTGTCTACGCCCTATCCTTTAACCTTTGAGTATAAACTATAAAAACACTAATATAAATGATATATAATAATTATAATTATGTATTATCCTTTTAGATATATCAGAGAGCGTTATCCTAACCTTCAGATTGTTGGAGGCAATGTCGTCACAGCTGCGCAGGCTAAAAACCTAATAGACTCTGGTATTGATGCCCTGCGCGTCGGCATGGGAAGTGGCTCTATCTGTATTACTCAAGAAGTCATGGCAGTAGGGAGACCGCAGGGTACTGCTGTATACAAGGTTGCAGAATATGCAAGAAGATTTGGGGTGCCGGTGATTGCTGATGGGGGTATTCAGACTGTTGGTCATATAACCAAAGCTCTTTCACTTGGTGCTTCTACAGGTGATTTGAATTAAGTTATGATGATAATGCTTCATGATAATGATAATACATGATGATGATGATGATAATACATGATGATGATACATGATGATGATGATGATGATACATGATGATAATACATGATGATGATACATGATGATGATACATGATGATGATACATGATGATGATGATGATGATACATGATGATGATACATGATGATGATGATACATGATGATGAAGATGATACATGATGATGAAGATGATTACATGATGATGATGATACATGATGATGAAGATGATACATGATGGTGATGATACATGATGATGATACATGATGATGATACATGATGATGATACATGTTTCTAATTTCTCTCTATTCTATTCCAGTGATGATGGGATCATTATTAGCGGGTACTTCAGAAGCACCAGGAGAATACTTCTTTTCTGATGGTGTAAGACTGAAAAAATATAGAGGTATAAATAAATACAGTATGCAATTTGACGCATATTTTATTTTGATTTTCTATCAGCTTGTTTCCTTCATTTCTCATTTTGTCTCGTTAGGTATGGGTTCACTGAGTGCTATGGAAAGTAACACAAATTCTGCTTCTAGATATTTCAGGTTAGTTGGATTTTATTTATATCCGTAATATCTCAGCTTTGTTGCCTTTTAAACAGGCACTTAAGTCCTTTTTTCGTAACTTAACACAGTTCTCATATTTTTGTTAGTATATATTTATCTATAATATACATTTATCATAATTAATAGTTATAGTAATTTATATCTTTATGTATGTAAACGCAACGTGATGTATGTCCCATTTAAACCAGCTATGCTGAACTGGGCATCTCTGCTTAAATATTGTTCATAAATAAATCAGAAATAAATAAATAAATTATTATTGGTAATTATTTTGGGTTATATTTTTATCATTGATTCAAATTATTTGAATTTACTGCTTACATATTACTACAACATTATTCTAGTGAGTTTGATAGAATCAAAGTAGCCCAGGGTGTGTCTGGTTCTGTTGTCGACAAAGGATCCATTCACAAATTCATGCCATATCTTATCGCCGGCATTCAACATGGCTGCCAGGACTTGGGTGCTAAAAGCTTAACAAGTTTAAGGTAAAGAATACATATCTATGACGTTTCCTTGACAACATAATATTTATCACCACTACCCCACCAAGGAAGCATGGGTGGTGTAGCGGCGGACCACTCTCCTCTCACCAATGCGACTGGGGTTTGACTCCCGTGGGGCTCGGTGTCATATATGAGTAGAGTTGCTTGTTGGTTCACTCTGGTACATCAAGTGTTTTTCTCCAGTTTTTATGATTCATTCTTTAATTTTTTGTTATACTTTCTTGACAAATATTCCAGATCAATGATGTATTCTGGTGAACTGAAATTTGAAAGACGATCTGCCTCATCTCAAATAGAAGGAGGAGTACATGGGCTGCATTCGTAAGTACATTCTGATTCCCTTCAGGTTTCTGCTTAATGCTGCAACATGACGACTGATCAAAATGTGACCAGTACTCGATAATTTCCCATTTCTTATAGTGCCTAACTGCAACCACCCAATTAAATTTTGTTACAAGTTAGCCAATCAGCGAACGAGAATTTGTACATTTTCACGTGAGGTCAAAGTCGTGTCAGCAACAATTTTATTTATATTTGCAACAATTACTGGGTTTCAATCAGCTGATTAAAGTCTTTGAATCTCATTATCTGCTCCAAATGGTGGTCAAACACTGACCACCATGTGCTGTCAACCAGAAAGAATGCTATTGAAAACTTGTGATTCAGCTGATGAACATTCCGCACGAGACAGGAAATGACGTGAAGTGAAACTCGGCTATTGCAGTAATACTATATATATTTTTCTTTATAGGTACGAGAAAAGACTCTTTTAAAATCAAGTCGTACAGCAACAAGTGAGATCACCATTCAAACTTTCATTATTTTATAGATTATTAATACTTCAGAGCAGGTTTCATGGCAATATCTTACACAAAAAATGCAAAATTCCTAAAATTCTTTCAGTCAAACTTAAAATTCTTATTTGTCGCATCCGAATTATATCTGAATATGGATGTAATATTATTGCGACATATAGTAATACGATTCAGAAATGGACCATAAAAATTATTCTATCGTAAAGTAATAAATATAGCCTCTCGACATCATGCAGCACTTTTTTTTCATCCTCTTAGAATGTATCTATTTATGGTGAAGTATAAACACGCACATATTATAATATAAATATTACAATAAATCCGATATGTATCAGAGAGGCAGAACTGCAATGACTGTGATTTTAGTAAGTCCTTAAAATATCCAATTGCTATGGTAGGCTGCTACAATAGACCTCTTTAGCTTGGGGCTGGATAATGTTGTCCCATTTCAGACCATGTGTTATTCTCTTGAGAATAAGATTCTTTGTTTGAGTTGTATCCATTTTCATGTGTCTTCTAATGTGCAACCATTAAACAAAGAAATGATACTCTAGGGAATGACACATGGTCTGAAATGGGAAGATATTGCTCCCAAGGTAAAGTGGTCTTTTGACCCGAACCACCTGGACATGTTTTGTCCATTTCAGCTCACATCATTCCCTTGAGCATTATTTCTTTGGTCACTAGTAAGCCTTGTATTAAATTGTTTTCTCAAGGGAGTGGCACATGGTCTGAAATGGGAACGGTTTGGGTTCTGCAGTCAGAATTTCATTGCTAGTAAGGTGCCGCCAAATGCAGTGTTTTAGTCCCCAGGTCTGGTACAAAATACTTCTCAATTTTTGGTGCTAAATTACTCTCTACTTAAAATTATTTTGCTGCTTGTGTTAGCCTCTGTTCTCCATAAAAAAAACTGTATTCCAGTGTAAATGTTTATTATAGAAGCTGTACATAATTTCTGTAATCTACAATTACTGTGATTCTCAATATTCTGTGAACTTGTTGCTTGTTGCTTACTGATTAGTTTTGATTGACACCAGCGAAAAACCAATTTCACAACAAGCTGTTGGAATGTCTAAGTTCACAGAATATTGAGAATCACAGTGATTGAGTGGTTTTACTTAACCCATGAAGTAGGTATTAGACTAATAGCGGTTAGTTAGTAGATTTATTTTTTTTCACTACACATTAATGTAATTTTCATTCCATGGGTTAAGTAAAATAACTCTAATTGTGAATATTTAGATGATTCGTAAAATGAGGCTTACCCCGAGTAAATCACTCTAATAAAGTAAGCTCAGATTCCTGCAGCAATAACCACATTTAATGTATTTGCATACTCCCATGCACCAGCTTTTCACTGCAGAGCTGACTGGTTTGACCAAATAAGGCATGTGAAAGCTTGTTTCGCAGCAAAACGCCTAACCATAGAAGTGTGAATACATTAAAATTAATGTGCTCCCCAGCTGCATGAACACGAGGCCGAGGACTTCATGCTTAAATATTAAGAAAGATCTATAAGTTTATGGCAAAAGGTCTTAACTATGAAAACTCAGTACACAATAAGCCAATTCACAGTAACTGTTTAAGAATCGTTATCACTGCATATGCGATTTTATCCTGAATTTCTCACCTTCTTTTGTTAATTAAAAACAAAAGCTTTAAACAAAAGGTGAGAAATTTGGGATAAAATCGCATATGCAGTGATAACGATTCTTAAACTGTGAATTGGCTTATATGAAAACATACTTGAGCTTTCAATCCAAACTAGGATTTTGATCACGACTGCAGTCACGCTATCTTAGGTTTTTATGCCCCAAGACATGTGACTGCAGTAAGTGATTATTCTATAGTATCCACCAGTACAGATGAATCTCCATGAATGTATAAGTTTATGTATTTAAAAAAGGTTTATTAATCCACTACTCTAGCAACATTTTCATAGTTTTGACAGTCATTTATTTCAGAAGTCATGTTTATTTTATTGTTACACGTACAATCAGAAGTGGATTGAATTTGTTAGTTTGTTTATTATTATTATTATTATTATTATTATGTAACTGAGACAATATTCTATGTATGTTTAGTTGATTATTATATGTCAAGAATAGATTAACAATAAAATATAGTTAACAAGGCTGGGCTTACAATCTCTACTTTGGCAAAATATTTTGGTATATTTTTTTCTTTTTCAGGTTCAATTCATTCTTGCTTCTATAGATCCCTGGCACGTGACATCAAAGCAGCTAAATTTGGAGGACAAAACAAAAGAATTTCGATCTCCTGAGAATTGGAATCTGTTGTTTTATCTTCCAAATGGAGCTGGTTTGACGTCACATGTAAGAAAGGTCGATAGTATTGGTACATTTTTAATTTCACACATTCCAAACTGTCTTCTACTCTACACCTCTTGGGATTGATCTGAGGATTTTGCTCTCCCCAAGTCCAGGACATCCCTTTCAAGTAAATTCACTCTAACTTCTCATCGTATACTATTTTATGGGTTATGTAAGACCACTCTAAGTTCACCTATGGGCCAGCCATTAGTTTTGATTTAAACAAATAACACTCAAGGACACAAACACAGCAAGTTCAACGAAAGCAAGGCAAGTGGGCATGTTAAAATCATAATATTTTAATATTCCTTTACGGCAAAATCACTTTGGCCAGCATGAATGTTAACATCTACATCACAAAAACTAACTAATACAATCTACTGTTAGTTACAATTGCGAGACGGCAATCTTCCTGGATTGATCGCAATGAACATGATGAGGCAAGCCTGATGAAGGCCATAAGAAGTTACTTTTATTATTAAGATGAGGAGTTCTTTATATGCCACACGAAATTGATTGATTAGTCGTGTAACTAGTATCTCTTAAGATGGCCTATCGATTCTTGGAACCTTGAGAATCAAGGACAGTAAAAACAGTTTTACTTACACCAGTGTTCGATGGACAGACAGTTGAATCAACTGGCGTGAATTACCAGGTCTGGTTTAATGCCTTCCATTCAACACTTCATACAATAGTCCCCTTTCACTTGGAGTAAAAGCAGCTCAATTTGGAGGACAAAACAATAGAATTTAAATCTCCTGAGAATTGGAAACCTATTTTTTCCCACCAAATTGAGCTGCATTCTGACTTGCTGCAAGGGGTCTATACACCTCAAACACCCAACTGAACTGTGCAAGTTCAATCGAATCCTGCGTCAACTTCGACGACGAATCTTTACGTAATTACAATGTCTCTGATCTGCTGCACATATGGAAAGTGAATATCACATTCCAGCTTTCCATTTTTTTGACATTTTTCTTAATCAACCTGCCTCTTGGGAGGAAGGAAATCTCTTGACCAGATTCATCGATTGTTTGTTTTTTTTTTACCATCTTAAAGATTTTTTTCTCAAACACTGAAAAAACATAGTGAGGATCACAGAATGGCACGGTCATTATCATACATTAATAAGCTTTATATCTCAACTTAAATGGGGCATTATATCTATATCACATCGTGGAAATGCTGTAAGCATTTTCCATTGGTTTTTTTTTTGTTCAATCTCAATCACTTTGGCTTGGAACTCGAGAGGCAGTTTTTGGACAGCAACTCACAGATGCATGATGGAAATTTTGATAATCGTTTAGGGATCAGGATTGGCATGACAAGGGACCGAAACTCAACAAAAGACATGATTTTTTTACTTATAAAAACAGTTGGTTATTTTCTATTTGATAATCTGTATAGGACTGTACAGGAGGCACTAATGTACAAACTGCTGTCAACTGCCATTATCTGAAATGAGAAGAAGTGTAGATGATTAGACAGAAGTAAATGATGATGATACATGATGATGATACATGATGATACATGATGATGATACATGATGATACATGATGATGATACATGATGATGATACATGATGATGATACATGATGATGATACATGATGATGATACATGATGATGATGATACATGATGATGATACATGATGATGATGATACATGATACATGATGATGATGATGATGATACATGATGATACATGATGATTATGATACATGATGATACATGACGATGATACATGATGATACATGATGATGATACATGATGATGATACATGATGATGATACATGATGATGATGATACATGATGATGATGATACATGATGATGATGATACATGATGATGATACATGATGATGATACATGATGATGATACATGATGATACATGATGATGATGATACATGATGATGATGATACATGATGATGATGATACATGACAATGATACATGATGATGATACATGATGAGTTCTCACAATTACCTTGTTGAGTGGTAAGTATTGTTCTATCACTCATTAAAAGAGACCACAGTCCTTCAGGTTGTTCTTAATGATGACATCAGTGACGGCATCAAATACAAACTGGATGTTATTCGTATCGGTAGCACAGGTAAAGTGTGTGTAGATCTCTTTTGTGTCTTTTCTCTTGTTAAGGTTTTCAAACTGCATCTGGATGTAAGCGGCAGCTTCTTCATAAGTATTTGAGCCTGAAGAAAACAGTAAATTGTCAAGAAAAAATCAGTATAGTACATCCAACACGTCAGAATGCAGCTTTATTGGGAGGGACCGGAATTAGCTAGGTGTCTGGGATGCTTCATTATGAAAATGGTGTAGTTGGAAAGAACAAGAACTGGACCCCTACCACCCCCTCTCTACCTGCAAATGGATGGTCTTAAAACAGATTTACCATGAACAAAAATTAAAGTTACAGTGCGAATCGAAAAACCGTGGGCACCGGAAATATTTCAGAAATCGTGTATCGTTTGTTGAGCAATTTGAACCATTTTTCGAACTGCAAGAAGTTCGACTGATTTGTAGTCAGATAAACTTCTTGGAGTTAGAAAGTCGTTTCTGATTGTTAAACAAGCAAAAAACGATTTCTGAAATATTTCTGGGTCCCTACGGTTTTTCGATTCGCACTGTAATAGCTGCAGAAACATACCTGTGTACTCAGGGAAGCAGATTGTTAGTGGAGACTTGGTGATCTTATCGGAGAACAAATCTTTCTTGTTCAAGAACAAAATGATTGACGTATCTGTAAACCACTTGTTGTTGCAGATGGAATCAAACAGCTTCATGCTTTCCATCATTCGATTCTGTAAGAAAACCATAAAATTAAGATAAGAGAATCCTAGTCAACTACAATGCACGGCATGCAGAAAAACCTACAAAACCAACCATCTTCTCTGCCAGGCAAAATGGTGGTTTTGTAGGTGAAGTTTGGGAATCCAGTTCCACTGATCTTGTTATTCAAGCTAGAAGTTTTAAAACTATCAAGATATAATGATAAGTAGTTATTTTATGCTTTTTGTGAAATTCTATAAATCTTGACAATGAATCTAAGGTAAATTTCATATGAAAAAAAAACAATAATATAGGCGCGCAGTGTATTGTAGTTGACTAGGATTCTTTAACATTTTTCATCTCAGTGAAAGAGCGAAAGAAAGTTCTGGATATATATATTAAAAAAAAGAAATCCAAAAAAGAAAACAGATAGTTTTAATTTAATCAATTCATTAATAATAAATTACCACCTAGATTATTAACCAGTTTAAGAGTTAAAATTGAATATTTATATCATTAATAATTGATTGAAAAATTTAAAGATAGTGTTTTTCTAATTAGAGAGATTTCCTTGTGGTTCCAGAGTGTATTCTTACCATCTCTTCATCTTCTGCGAGAACCAAATCGTAAGCACTCAAAGCAACACAGAAGATTATGGCAGTTACTCCTTCAAAGCAATGAATCCATTTCTTTCTTTCAGATCTTTGGCCTCCGACGTCAAACATCCTATAGAATAAAAAAAATTAACATTATCGAGCCTGTCTGAAGAGAAACTATCTACTTACAAGCTTGAGGTGACTGTAAGGACAACTCAGAAGATGAATGAAGGTTCTAAAGACCCATTCAACTGAATTCAGACATGTCTTATGTCTGCATTTTTTTTTTAAATCTTCAACAATAGGTTATTTTGGGGAAATATTTTCAAATCAATGGGGGTCATTAATATGAAGAAAGAAATAATCTCAACGTTCCAGGCAAGAGTCAAAATGTCTGAGTCCCAACATAATAAGGAAGCATAATTCATTAATAATTCCCTTTATAGCATCGTTATTATTCAAGTCGATTTTGTATAAAATATTCACATGTTCCAGTGAAGGACCATGAAATTTCAATGTGTTGTTGAAGTTGTGCATTCTTTACTTTACTGTTTGTATTTGTGAATATTCTGATGCTTAAATGAAGCTACCCCTGAGTAAATATGTTTGTAAACAAGGAACAAAGCATTATAATTAAATTGAATTTGTTGTAAGTAGGTATCAGTTGCGAAACATTTCTTCTACATATATATGATATTCTTAAATCCAAGCTTTTGCACCTCTTGGATCATCAAGGATTGAATGAAATTACAAATCATGAATCAGTTATCATAACAAGAGAAAACAATATGTGACATTCTATAGGTATCTGGTACTTTCGCTACCATGTACTTTTGCTACCAGTACCTTCGTTACCAATGACTATGCTTTCGCTACCATGTACTTTCACTACCAGTACCTTCGCTACCAATGACTATGCTTTCGCTACCATGTTGTTTTCTCTAATAAAGATTTCTTTGATTATCTCTGTTTTACTTTACAAAGTTACGAGAAACTTTGGGTTGGTAGCGAAAGCATAGTCATTGGTAGCGAAGGTACTGGTAGTGAAGGTACTGCGGTGTAGTTGTAGTTGATTATACTAAGCTAGAGCATTACAACAAGCCACGATACTGAATATTTTGATAAGTTAAAGCAGAGATATATGAGAAACTTTGGGTTGGTAGCGAAAATACCGCAGATACTGGCTAGAATTATTAAAATCTAACCAAGTTGACTTCAGTTTGTTTGTTCAGTTTTTGGTTTCTATACATACGATAACTGTTTCCAATTTATCTCATGATCGATAAAAAATACTCTAAACTGCTTTACAAATGTTGATAAAAAGTTTTATCACTGTTGATCAAGTTTTTTTTACGTTATTGGTTTGCAAATATTTTTGGTAGCGAAAGTACTTCAACATGGTAGCGAAAGCATAGTCATTGGAAGCGAAGATACTGGTAGCGAAAGTACATGGTAGCGAAAGTACCATAATTCATTCTATAATAGAGAGCACGCAATGCTAACCACTATGCGCATAATGATCTAAAAATATATATATTTCTTCATAAGAGGAATATAATTTCCTGGAAATGTCCTTCCCGAGTCTCTATTAAAGATTTGTGTTTATTATTGTCGATAAACCATGCGTCCAAGCATTATATATAATTGTTTAAAAAGTGAAATCTAAGAAATTTATTCAACTTACTTGAAGTGGAGGTCTTTAAATGTAAAGTGAGTTTCGACTATTCCTGTAGTCTTTACTCTTGTTCGTAATACATCTTGTTCTGTTGGTATGTAATCCGATGACCCTAGTCTGTCTAGCGCATTTAAGTAGCTGTAAAAAAAATGAAAAATAAATTTGTTAATTTCAATTATTGCCTGCCAGTCAAGTAAATTTCATCTGCCATTTTATTATTTTGATTATCCATTTGAGAGTTTACTGTTATTTTTGCCTGCCAAACCTGAACTTTTGCCATCCATTTGGCCATTGGTAGGCCACTACTTTGAGCCCTGCAAGGATGTGGCTTTACATTGTTTTCACTCACGTGACAAAGCAGCCATATTGGTGTACCAAACAATAGAACAGTTTTTGCATAAAAATAGAGCTCAATTCCCGGAGGATAGAAAACATATTGTTTAGGTACACCAACATGCATGCTCTGACGTCATGTGAAAATAGTCTATATATAGCCTGTGGCCAACAAATTTGTGGCGATGAATGTTTCTTCAGTATACTTACTATGAAGCCGAGTCATTAAGTTGGTATTCTCTTGACCTTGCGAAGCATGCTTGCACGCCGCCATCTGACCATAATCTTCTCATTATGGATACAAGGTCTTGGGTGAATTTGACGTCTTCCATGCTGCCCGCTAATGCAAACATTTCTCTTGCATCGTCCTGTTGAAAAATGCAGTGTTGAGTTAAATGACCATTCATAAATTAAAAGATTAGATTGCTGCTGTCATTCCATGCCTCAAATGTGAAATATCCTGGCTCACCGTTGGCCATTTGCTCTAATTTACTCATAGATCAGGTCTATAATTAATGACAGCTCTATCGCTGGACATAATGGCCGGCCACATTGGACCAATCAGCATGTGACCAGCCAAGAGGACTGCCTAGAACGCGTTTGGCTGCTCATTATTAGGGACCTTACAAGCATTGACAACGAAACATGATGACAATGGCCAGATGTTTAAGGTACAGTACTACACATGTCTGTACAAATGAACCAGTCATCCTGTCTTCATCAAAGATGGAATTTCCATTTGTAAGCCGTTCTCCCTCCCTCTCACTTTTCCTCTCCATTCTATCAAAGTACTGTTTTTTCATTTCAGACTACTGGGATTTCACTTCTGTCATTCAAAGAACATTTTGTTTGTAGCTCAAAAGTTTCTAGTTTCAGGTTTTCAGCTTCACAAATGACGACTTTAATCAAGAATAAAGAAAATGAAACTTCTTGAAAGAAAGATTCAGCAAATATATATAGTATATTTGACATTTTTTGGTGGAAAACATTTCATTTTGAGAAGAAATAATTATAATTATAGAAAATACTTGGAAAGTTTTTGGTGACAAACAAAGCATTGTGCCCCAGATTTCCAATGACCTGGTATGGGTCATTCCCTTGAGTATAATTTCTTTGTTTGATGGTTGCACATGAGAAGACACCTGAATTTGGATACAACTCAAACAAAGAATCTTATTCTCAATGATAATGACACATGATACCAGCTGAGCGGTAAATTTTGTTTCAGCCAATCACAGCACGTTTGGCTATTTTGCCACCGGCCCTCTTAAAACCCAAATTCTGCGTGGTCAGACGGCTGCTTTTGTTTTGAAAGATAAAAACTTTTACTATTAGCTGGGCAAAAAGACTTTTTTAACAGGTTTTACCATAGAATTACCTTATTGAATATTTTTGAAAGCATTGATTAGTAGTTGTGTCAGGGCCGACAATTTTGTCCACTCATGCTTTGCGCGCCGGGTTCACCGCTCAGCTGGTATGAAATGGGAAAAGATTACGCCCAAGCAAAATTCTACCTTTACCAGGGCACCCTGTATTCAACCTACCGCTCTATCAGGAGATCCAAACTCTATTTTCAGTGTTCCCATCGCTCTAATGATTGCGATCATGGACTGTATCGTGTTGCTGTATACAACTTGCTTGTATTGCGCACACTCATCTTTCGAGTATCCTGATTCATGTATAATTCTGAAAAAAATTCAAAACTTTATTTATTTCAAAAGAAAAAAGAGTGAAAGAGGTATAATACTACAACATTTCAACATCTTCAGATGTCTTTTAAATCATAATATTATACAAAAAACATACATATTATCAGTACTTATATTAAAGCCAGTGGAAAAAAATTATAAAACCCAACATTTGTTTTTGTCGTGATTTTAAAAACAAAAATATCAGATTTCTTGAACAAATATGTAAAATTATGATGATCCATATTGCCTGCTTTAAATAATGGGTTTAAGTTAATAAATAATTCAATATGCTGCAGAAAAGTATGCTATTTTTCAAGCTGCCAATTTGCATAATTAAATAATTCAATTCAAGACAAATAATACTTTAATTCGAATACCAAACCCACAAAATTAAAAATCTTAAAGTGGATCTTTTTAATAAAGAAAATTAAAATAATCAACTAGTTGATATATAAACAGAAATTTTCTTTTAAAATTAGAAAAACGTCTGGCAATTTCAAGACTTAGGAATATTTTTTTCAGCTAGATGCTTTAACACCACAAAGAATACCAAGTATTGAAACTTGTTAAACTTTTATTTAGAATGTGACGATAATTTTAACTGGGCAATATGTTAAGTAGAACCATCCATAATTATACTTACTTCATCTGTTTTACGATAGTACTCTTTCCAGATTCTCCAGCACCTAGAAATATAAAAACACTGAATGAGTATTAAAAGAATTTATCAACAAAATGTTTTCAATTCAATCTTGTGTTGTTATACGTAAAAGTGTGTTGTCTTGAGTAACGTATGGTATTATTGTGAGCTACTAAATTTTTGAAAGCCTTTTGAATTTTAATAAAAGTCGCTGTCTTTTATCTTGCATGATTCTTGAATTTTCAATTTACTGGAAAAAATTTAGATTTGTTTTCAAAATAATCCTTTTATAAATAAGTTATATTTAACAAAACTACTTGTTTTGCACAATATCAGAACTGGATTTAATACATAAGACAAATTAGAATTATCCACGGACATAATTAAGCTAAGCAGGCTTCAGCAAATCCTAAATGAATGCGGAATTAAGATTTTTGCTGTTAAAGCCAATTTTTACCATTTAGGTTTCAAATCCAATTAAACAAAACTGAGTTCATATAATATTAAAAACAAAAAAAGAAGAAATGAATAAATTATAATTATGGTTAACTTAACAAGAACCTAGACTTTGGGGTTTAAATTATGAAAAAAGAATTACATGGAGTAGGGATTTCTAAAATGTTTTATGAGCAAAATAATGAAGGTTGCAGCTGAGACTTTTTTAATTATCCGAGCTAATATAATGTACACAGTAATCACATCTTAATGACTCTCCTTTCGACGCCTTCTGTCACATAATCTCTGGTGACAAATGAAGGGATGACAGCACAAGACACATCTTTCAATATCAAGTTACTGTACTAAGGACGTTGAGTTATATTGTGCATAGAATCAGGCAAAACCAAAAACTCTTCCAAGTATTGAGGTTTCTGTAATTGCAGCTAAAATATTTGGGTTTTAAATTAATGGTAAAAATTTGACGACTGGGGTGTTTAGAAATTATGGATTCCTTGCCTGGATAATATCAAGGAATAGAAAACTCTTAATTTGATTAAATGCTACAAATCTATCTCACAGTATGAGGCAACTAAAAAACGACAAGATAATGGCAGGCGTGCATGTACACAACAAGTATAGCTTGCCAATAAAGCTTTTTTCATATTATATTACACTGTAAAACTAGCCATGATACTCATTTGTCAGTAAAGGTTTTAGTGATGCATTAGATAAAAAGCTGCAATCGACTGTCTATTTAACCGGCTATTATACAGGAGTATGGTCCATAGGAAATATAGTTACGTGATGAAATATCAAAATCCCTAAGTGTCTGATTGGATTGCAACAATTAAGAAAATAGCATATCACGCAACAGGCTCTAGTTTATTCAATATCCTAATTCCAAAACGTATTTAAATATACCATATACGTAGATATTTAAGTATGTTGTTCTTTTGTTTATATAAACGGCTTAATCCATATCTTTTATTCCAATTCAAAAGCGAAACTTAGTTAAATTCATTCATGCGTTTAGATTTTTTACCAACGGTTTTCAAAAGACTTCAAAACACAGAAGCTTAGTTATCATTTTTGGATCTTTTATCACTGGAAGCTCTGCACATAATTTATTTGACCTAACCTGGAATGATTACTTAAAGGTGGCATATGCAAACACAGCTACAAACAAGACTTTCAGCATATTCGGAAACTGTCTGATGACACAGATGTGGTCCACTGCCTATTTTTTTATGGCTCTTTGATCATCATGACTTCCTTTTTTTAAATATTCTACCCCTTAGCCATCACTCATACAAGAAAGAACATATCTTCAACAGATAAAATAAGCTAAAACCTCAACTCTCAAAGAGGTTGAAAACATAATAATACTAAATAAACATCATTCTTCAGCGACCCTGTCAATGACGTTTATAAGCAATACATATTTAAATTCAAGAAATTATTGTCTAGTTATGGTAGCCAGTTGGGTATTTTAAGAAAAAATAGAACAGCAAGATTGCAGTGGGGTTAAGATCTAAGATGATGATTACTCGAAAAACCAAAAGATAGGATCTCGATGTTGCTTCTCAAAGTAGGAAACAAAAAGAGGTAATCTATAAAAACATGGTTTGAAACTAGGTCTTAAGATCAGATATTATAGTTTCAAGTCTCTAAAGTGAGCCAAGGTGTTCTGTTTTTATCGTTTAGACATAAAGAAAGGTCTTGTGATCGTTAAGCGAGGGATAGAAATAATACAAAAGACCAGAGCCAAGTAAAATGAAAGGAAGCTTCAGAACGGACGGTAATCATATTATTATGGTACGAAACATCGCTGGAACTGTGTTCGATTATTCATTAACAAGGAGGAAGAGGTGTATTTCGTGTCCTGGACGTGCCCGAACAAAATCTGAAAGCGAAATGTTGAGCAAATCGTTCAAGAAAAACTACAGAACGATTAGAAAAGGTTTTCGAAGGCGAAGTGTTTCAGAATCCAAAACAAAGGAATGATCTTTCGAAACAAGAAATTTTTCCATCAGTTTGACAGCTAAAAGGAATAACTAGGGGATGTATGAAACCACAAAGCTATCTCCACCAGATAATAAACATTTTAAGGTTTTTTTTATATGAAAAAATCGGGGGATATAGGATGTGGTCTTGAGAGAATTTGAAATCTTAGTTTAGTCAAGACAACCACATTTGACTATCGAACTCCGCATTGTCTTGATTCTTATGAACTGGAATCTATAGCCTTATCACTACGACGAACCACTAAACTCTATATCACTTTATAGACAGCCTTATCTTGTTATTTGTGGTAAAAGAAAACCAGGATAAAATTAGTGCCAAGACAGAAAGTATAAGCAAATTATTTTGTCTTGCAACGTGGTCTTCTGACCGACAGAGGGATCGATCTTCCAAACCTCCCGCCTAGGGATCGTCTTTTATTATCCACAATAGTAAGAGAGACGTTATTTTTGTGGCCAAAACGAGTGGAAATTAAGACCAAAATCATCCCCGAGAGAAAAAAAAGGGCCATCATTAGTTATAAACAGATTGGATGTTGCTAAGGTAGAATTTGTCGTTCCTCACACCTGGCCCCATCAAAAAGACCAGCAGTAGAAACTCTCTTGCTCATAATTCTGCTTTTCGGTGCCGGATAATTTTGTGAATTGAAATAAAATTTAGCTTATTCCTCTGGTTTTGGACCATAGAATTATCTAAGCGATCGGTCCAAGCGCTTTCTCCTTAGATTTGGGAAACCCGACAAAATTTTCGAAAAACAAACAGCTTTTCCGTACAAGTCGAATTCTCCACTCGCCTGCTAAAAGTCGTTTGGTTCTCTCTCGCTGTTTAGCTAGAGATCTATTCTTTCTCGAAAGACTTACCCAATAAAAGCAGTTTCACTTCCCGAGCAGCTCTTTCGCCATCAGCTCGGAGATTTTTGTCGATCATCTTACTTCTTTCGACGGCCGCCTTGTCCTCGGCACTGAGTGTACAACCCATGTTGTTAAAGATTCTTCGACACGGTCTTTCACTTGACTTTCACAACCGAAATATCCACAGCCGTTCAACCAGAATTGAGTCGTTTATGGGCGACGATCCAAGTTAGATCTCTGTAGAAAACACCAGTGTCGTCCAAATTGAGTAATCGTGGATCATGAGGCCGCCATGGGTATTTTTTCTTGGATAAGTGTATTTGCCTGTCGGTTCTTTATGGCGTTTATTGGTACGAGCAGTGAATCTGTAATAACCACGCCCGCACACTAAGCTAACAAGATGCACTATGGGTACCACAACAACACTGATACCCGGATGTTTGATGAGCCGATGGGACAGCGGTATTACCCATGAATAAACACATATATGCACTGGTGTGTATACACTGTAAGTATATATATGTATACATATTTCCTTGATGCACACCCAAAAAAAGGTATATTTTATAGAGTAATTCGTATAGAGCAGATTTCGTATGAGTGTGAAAAGTCGCGGCACACGGCACGGTTACGGCGCGGCGCGGCGCCTACAAGGCACCAAATATCGGATGTTTTCATACACACGGCACGGCACTGACACGGTCACAGCAAGACGCGGTCCGTGCAGTAAGTTTTTCATAGTCATACGAAAACAGCTTTATCTCTAAACACTCAGGGTACCAACGACACAAAGACCCGGATGATAGATGAGCCGACTGGTATGGGACAGCGGTAATAACCTTGAATATACTATATATATGTACCAGAGGCACCAGTTATATTATGCATTACACTTTGGGATACACTGGATATATGGACTGAATGTATGGTATATATGTAATATATTTATATCTACTCTGAACCAAAACTATAAAGCTTAATTCTAAGTGTGATGTGACGTCAATTATGGAAAAACGACTTCCGGATCCAAAACGAAAAGCAACTGTACGAAGATTTTCAGTTTCTTACTTCTTCTTTAGACAGGATGTTTTGTCCGAAGTTCTAATTTTTTTAAAAGAAGGTTAAATCCTACAGGGCATTTGCGTATTTTTGTGGGAAGTTCCATCCGAAAATACGTCACAACTTAACTTAGAAAGTTCTATACGAAAACCCGGATGAGCTTTTATGGAACAGCAGTATAAACATCCTGAACAGTGGCTTAGCTCCCTTTAAGACATTTAATCCAGTAAGCCTGGGCTTATAAGCTTTTTTTGTTTTATAAATAGAACTAGTTTCTGATTTTTTTAAGAAGACGCAGAAGGAAGGGCTTAAAAATTTCAAGATGGCCAGCTGCGCCACTGCTGGATATACATATAGGTAAACACTATAGGTATACAGTACAGGGGCGTAGCCAGGATTTTGCCTTAGGGGGGCCAAAAACCCGTTTTCAGAACATCAACCAAAAAAAACGGCCAACCAAAGAAAACGGGGAACACGATGGAGGCTACAACCCTGGTATAAAACCCTTACAGCACGTCGGAATGCAGCTCAATTTTTGAGGACAAAACAATAGATTTCCAATCCTCATGAGATTGATATCCATTTCTTTCGTGAAATTACCTTACCATATAATAAGAAGATATACGCATCAGCAGGTAATTGTATATTTTCTCAGATAATGCAACTAACAAGTGGGATATTCCATTATGTGAACATTGAAAATACACCTACACCGCAATGCCTGATGGGAAGGAACAGCGTAGCACTGTCGAACATACAATGGCCCAGTTTCCTTCATTCTGATTGGCTATTTTCAGTGAAGCGGTGTGATATATACCTGCATCGAAAATTTCATTGGAGGACTAAAACGGGACTCGAACTGTGATTTCCTAAACAAATTCTAAACGCCCGGGTATTTTGTGAGCCGCGTTAGTACAGCGGTAACAGACATGTTTATCCCGGATGCGCGCGCATTTATTCAAAACTTGATGACTTTCAGTGTATGGAAAAATATCCAAAACGAAAGAGAGCAGTCACAACATAATAAATGGGGGGAAAACATTACATATTTTTATCCTTTTACATGAATAGAATCTTTGAGGTACTATATATAGATCAATTTCTATACATAGATGTGATGTGTTAAAAGGCGAAGTTAAATAAATAAAATAAAAAATAAAAATACGAAAACTGATGGCTAGAGATAGAACACTGTGTATTCATATGAAATAATGAATGACGCAAAGCTATTTTAAGATTCATTCGAATCGAGTCATCAGAGTGACTGATGGTAAAGCCGAAATCCACCACGCGTAATAATAATAAACAATAAGGTGATTTGACTAATGATAATAATGATAATAATGATAATTATAAAGATAATACTACTACTAACAATAATAATAACAATAATAATAATAGTAATAATAATAATAATAACTGATGATAATAACAATAATATTAATGATAATAATAATAATAACAATAATATTGATAATAATAATAATAACAATAATAACAACAATAACTGATGGTAATAACAATAACAATAATAACAATAATATTAATAATAATAATAGCAAATTAGACACGAAACTAATTTCTCCAAATTCAAATCGAAACTGAAAATTCACTTCAAATCTTCGTAATTTCTTTTCGTTTCTCCTTTTCGTCTTGTGTTACCATTATTTGTATTTAATGTTGTTATATTGTTATTAGATTTCGTTATACAGGTCCCCATTTAAACCAGCTATGCTGAATTGGGCAACCTGTTTAAATATTATTCAAAAATAAATAAAAAAAACAACAATAATTATGAAAATAATAATTATAATAATAATAGCCGAGGTTATTCCTATTAATTCTTAAGCATCAGAAATACTAATAGATTACGAATAAATAATGGAATAGACAATGTAATACATACAATACCAACTGTTAAGTGTCAAAAACGATGCATGCAAAGCTTCAGCAAATTATAATTGTGACTAAGAAACAAAGAATGTGAACTAGAAGCAGCTGACAAGGGTTTCCGTCTTTAGTTAGTTCTCGAATCTTCTACGACTTTCAAATGGTTTATATATTGTATATTTAAAGACAGGAATATAGCTTTTTTTTTATCACTAAAAACTTAATTATCTTTCTTCCATCAAGCGTTAGCTGTTTTGTCCTTTAACTACACTACCGTCTCTCTCTTTTTCCTTACCTACCCCCAGGGTTCCCCCAGGGTTCCCCCAGGGTTCCCCCAGGGAGTCTTGCTTCAGGGAAGGGGATGGGGAAGAGGATGGGAAAGAAAAAAAGAAAAAAAGAAAAAGAGAAATTATGATACCAATTAGACATTGCTTGGTTGAGGGAAAAACTGGGTTCGAGTTTGCATTGTAGTGCATTGTGGGACTATTTAAGGGGACGAACTAGACGCCATCTTGGAAATATGTCACCTAAAACAGTCCCATAATGCACTGCAATGCCAAATCAACCCAGTTTTTTCCTCAACCTTGGGAAGGCTAAAAAGAGCACTCGTTGTTTTCATCAAATAGTTCTGAAAATGCTTTATCGAAAAGTAATTACAAAAGAAAACTTATTTTTTCCGGGTAACAACTTCAAGCGACAGTGATCTTCAATCTGCGGTAATCTGGTCTCACATGAAAAACTCTCCACTCGATGAACTATTTCAAGGAAGTTGTGTCGAGATTTTGAGGAAATCAGTGACTAACTAAAGTCTTCTCCTTGGCGTTAAGGAGCTTCTATCGATAACTGTGCCCAATGTCTTTGCAGCATTTTATCCGGAAAACCTTTTCTTTAAGGATTTTATGTCTGTAATCGGTTTGGGCAAATTATGAAAACACTTGAATTTGATGATGCCATACATTTTCTTCGAAATGTGTTGTTTTTGAGATACATTTTGAATAATGCAGAGATTTTCTTCTTGGGGAATACCTAGCAGAACTGAAATGATTTCAACGAAGAACGGCGCGAAAATTGGACTCCCGGCTTGGCCCAAAAACTCTCCCGGAACTCGTTTGCCAATAAAGCTGTGTGGTATTATCAGTACAATGGGGGCTAAAAATAATAATCGAGGTCTATTTTTAACAAAACCAGTTGGCTCAGATTTTTTTTCAGGTATTGATAATCGGTGATCTTGAGTGGTTGAATTGAAGAAGCTTTGATTGATGTTCATCCTTGATAAACAGTTGTGTCATTTTGAAGCGATCAACATATTGAGACTGACCAATTCCGCTGTTTAGTAATTATAATCACAAAACTCGCGGGGAAGTGAAAAATCCTTTATAAAAATATTCATTGTATTCATTCACGAATTGATGATTTTCCATTTTATAGGATTTGAAAGAACAGGAATTCATTTTTGGTAAAAATTCTGTGGCTTAATTAAATTTTAAAATTCTACAACAACTGACCAATTACAGTATAAAATTTATTTTCTCATAAAAGAAAGAAAAAACTTCATCCATTTCACATCCATGCAAACTCAGAGAGTTTAAATAATAAAACAAAGGAAAATTCAATAGAGTCTCAGTTCAAACAAAAAAATTTAAATTTTTTTTTTTTAATTTTTAAGTTCTGTACCGTGATTGGCGTTGCATTAGTCAAAGAGTATTTTAAAGTATTTTTCGCGTTCCGTAAAAAAATCAACCCAGATCACACAAAAAAACCGAAATACTATTAACGACTTAAATTTATAATTGCTTCCATAGCCGTCAGTTATTTTATTAGTAGTTAACACAAGAAAAACATCGAAAATATTCATTACTATAGCCGAGAAAATAAAGCCTTTAGTAAGAACATAAAATAGCGTGTTTTATTGATTAATCTTTCTTAAGGCTGTTTCATACTTGACAAAAAGTGTAAATCGACAAAACATAGCAATTCTTATGCTTATGTCTATGCTTATGCTTATACTTATGTCAAGTGTGAACCAGCCTTTTAGAATATTATTTGAATTATGCTTTTGTATATCGAAAAACTTTTACAGGTTGATCAACTCTAGTAAAGTTTTATTATCTTGTTGTCATGCGAAGAAGCCATTTCAACGCTTAGAAGCCAGCGAGTGCACCAATTCTCCGCCATTTTTAGATACTTCAAAGGTTAACAGAGCTACGATAAACAGCCACTTACAGATTTTAGCAATAAAACCATCACTTTGTTTTGAAGTTTGGGTTTTCTCGCCGAAGGCCGGCTTTTAAAAAAGTGGTCAGTCCTCTTCCGACTCAAGTCTCTCCCAAGAGGTTCTGGAAATTACATAACACTGCGAAAATTGAAGTTACCTAATGTGTAAATCTCATAATTTATTAAGCAAACGAGTAAAGTAGAATGTTTTTGCTAAAACTGGAAGAAAATATTCAGATTTCTACTTTGAGAGATTTTGGAATTGCTCGAGTTTTGACGTTGCTACGAGAAAGGGGGTAGCATCTGCTGAAGGCACTTTAGAACGACGCCAAACAAACATCCTTTTTAACAATTTTTTTGGAATGACTATATGTATTTTAATATATTCATAGAGTAGAGAAAGGATAGAGATAATAAACTCGTTTCATATCCGGTAAGAGAGAGATAATAGATAAAATTTAAGAACAGGGAAGCTACTATCTTAAAATATCTGGTACAACTCGAAGGTTTGTGAGGTTGATTCGAGTGGATGGAAGAGTACGATGAAGATGGCTTTGCAAAGTAGAATTATAGTTCAAACAAATGTCAAATATTTTGCCATTTTGATAGACAAACCAAGCTGGTTTGCCTAATGTATTTATTTAACTATGAAATGAGACAAGCGAGAGCATAAACACATAGATAAACAAACGCGACAGAACTTAGAAAATATGCTACAAGTATTTCATGAAATGTTCGTCTAAACCACAGAAAGTAAAAGCCACTCTCGCTCTTCAATATAGCTCACGGATTATTATTTTTTGCTTTTTATCGAGGAGTTTATTGTTGAATATATGAGTAAAATGACCTTGGTAGCTATCTAGGACAGGTGCTAGCTTGTTTGTGAGTGACGAATCGAGATGTGCTATTTATATCCGATGCGAGTGTTTTTTCACGTGTTCGGAACACAAGAGGTAGAGATAGTGATCTCAAATGAAAAGTGTTTCGATTAGCAGTAGCAAAAAAGCTTGTAAGTCAAACGAACTGCTAGAAAAACTCTTTATAAGCCACCGTAGAAAGGCATAGACTTTGAATGCAGAATAGTTTGTTGTTTGGTCGAGGATTAGAACTAAAAAACTGAAATAATTGAAAAAGAAAACTTCCCTAGCAATGAATAATTGAATGAGTGAGTGTTCATCAAAGACTCAATTATTTCTCCAACAAAAAGAAAAGATAGATAGAATTATGCAAGACAAGCCTACTTAATGAATGAAAACATGTATAATTTTCTCTGATATTTATTTTTTAAGCACATAGAACAATAAGAATTTATAGAAAGCCTATCAAAATGTTTTGTTACTGCAGGCCAAAAACAAAAACGTTTTGTCAATGAACAAACACAAAACACACACTCAATGAAAACTGACTTGTCATGGAATCCACTAAAGTGTTTATCGAAATTTGAATTCCGGTTGGAATTTGAAGGACCTGAAAATTGTGTACCCCTTGCCTGCTCTGAATGATCTTGAAACTGAAATAAAAGAAAGTTCAGTAACCACCTATTCTCGAACATAAATATATTTTGTAATCGGTCTTGTTTATCGAGAAGCCACAAATCAATAACGTGGGTTTTTGAGACACCAAAATAGTTGACCAACTCGATGAATTGACTTTGAGTGGTTGGAAGCGGTTGGAAAGATAACAGTAATGTGTGGTGGCAGTAAAAGGGCTGGTCATTTTAGCGGACAGAAACAAAGCATGGCTGCCACTTATATTGAATTTGGAATGATTCCAAACCCCCTATCACAGTGAGTATCATCCAACATGGCTGCCACTTTTATCAGTTCCCTTGGGAGTGATTCCAAACCAACTATAGTGAACATCATCCAACATGGCTGCCACTTTTATCAGTTCCCTTGGGAGTGATTCCAAACCAACTATAGTGAACATCATCCAACATGGCTGCCACTTTTATCAGTCCCCTTTGGAATGATTACAAACCACCTATAGTGAACATCATCCAACATGGCTGCCACTTTTATCAGTTCCCTTGGGAGTGATTCCAAACCAACTATAGTGAACATCATCCAACATGGCTGCCACTTTTATCAGTCCCCTTTGGAATGATTCCAAACCAACTATAGTGAACATCATCCAACATGGCTGCCACTTTTATCAGTTCCTCTTTGGAATGATTCCAAACCACCTATAGTGAACATCATCCAACATGGCTGCCACTTTTATCAGTTCCCTTTGGAATGATTCCAAACCAACTATAGTGAACATCATCCAACATGGCTGCCACTTTTATCAGTTCCTCTTTGGAATGATTCCAAACCACCTATAGTGAACATCATCCAACATGGCTGCCACTTTTATCAGTTCCCTTGGGAATGATTCCAAACCACCTATAGTGAACATCATCCAACATGGCTGCCACTTTTATCAGTTCCCTTGGGAATGATTCCAAACCACCTATAGTGAACATCATCCAGCATGGCTGCCACTTTTATCAGTTCCCTTTGGAATGATTCCAAACCAACTATAGTGAACATCATCCAACATGGCTGCCACTTTTATCAGTTCCCTTTGGAATGATTCCAAACCAACTATAGTGAACATCATCCAACATGGCTGCCACTTTTATCAGTTCCCTTTGGAATGATTCCAAACCACCTATAGTGAACATCATCCAACATGGCTGCTACTTTTATCAGTTCCCCTTTGGAATGATTCCAAACCAACTATAGTGAACATCATCCAACATGGCTGCCACTTTTATCAGTTCCCTTGGGAATGATTCCAAACCACCTATAGTGAACATCATCCAACATGGCTGCCACTTTTATCAGCCCTTAGGAATGATTCCAAACCACCTATAGTGAACATCATCCAACATGGCTGCCACTGTTACTGTCTAAAAATGGCTTAAAGTTAAACACGACTTACAGAATGAAGATAAACGTGACTCAGCTCAAAGCAGTGAACTGATACTGGGAGGAAATCATCTTGATACGTGCCCTTTAGGCATGAGAAGATGACAGCTGAAGACATTCCGTGCCATGTCAGATTTTTTCCCTTGAACTTTTGGAATGCGTTTTCTAAGAGCCTTGACCACAAACTTAAAAGATGGTTTCTTCTTTAGGTACTTAACATATGCCTGACAGCACAGCCACTCTACCTCGTTTCTACTAATTCCAAAAACGTGTTGTCTCCGTGGCTTCTTCGGCGCTTTCCGTGCCAGCTTTTTAAACTTCAGCTCAGCTTGAGCGCTAAAAAACTGAGGTAACGCAAGGATTACTCGCAGGCAAAGTGACGGGTTCTCTTGAATTTTTCGACCTTAAAATTCGAGAGAGAGAAACTAAGAAATAGATTGAGATGTGGTATCAAAATCGCATTAGCTTAGACCCAGTTGAAAAGCCGATCTTCTCAGGAGCCGAACCTAATGGCATCTCAGTAGACCGTCTCATTGTTTTCAATGTGTTCGGCTCACAAGAAGTTCGTTGTTTGAACTGAGCCTTAGCTATCAAGCTATGGATTGAGTCTCATAGTTTCAAACAAAGAAATGATCCCAGCTTTTTTTCTATTTCCTTCTATTAATTACGACCGGAAAGGGATTGTCAGCGTGGTCGGTGTAGTAATGGCCATTGTCTTAGACTAGAGTCATGCGAAATTTAACAACCAAAAAACAAATAGACTAGCAGGCCCCAATAGGCCTTTTACAACAACAGGTCACGTGAACCTACCCACCTTAAATCGAGCAGCTGTGTCAAAATGAACATCAGAAATGAAAAGAGCACCTCGATATTAGTAAGAAGGCGAAGTCTTAGCTCATAAAATGTAACACGAGGGAAATGGCATTAAATATAATATTCAATATTTTATAAGGATTTGTATGGAAAATATGCTCTGGTGTCCTCTGGTGGGCAAAGCTTGCCATCCAGAGCACTCTTCCCATACAAATCCTTATAAAATGTCTAATTTTATATTTCATGCCATTTCTCCTATACTCAACATTATGAGCTAAACATTTGCCTTCTTACTAATATCGAGGTGCTCTTTTCATTTCTGATGTTCATTTTGACACAGCTGCTCGATTTAAGGTGGGTAGGTTCAAGTGACCTGTTGTTGCAAAAGGTCTATTATCGGGGAAGCCGTTCCTGACTGTATGACGTAACTTCTGGTAAATTTGAGGCTTTAAGATATAATAATATTTATAATCTTTAATATCATTCATGATGGTTTTCGGGCAGGTGAGGTGGGTGATTGTAGTTCATTTAAAATTCATTCATTTTGTTACTCTGGGCTGCAAAGGTTTTATAGCTTACCCCCCAAGCCATAAAAACACTCGCTAAACCCTAGCCCCTCCTCTGTCTATCTCTATATGGGTGGCATGGGTGGCGTAGTGGTTAACCGCTCGCCTCTCACCGCTGTGGCCCGGGTTCGAGTCCCGTCTCGGATTGGATCATATGTGAGTTGAGTTTGTTTGATGGGTTGTTCTCTCCCTTGCCACGAGGATTTTCCTCCGGTTTTCCTCCCTCCGTAAAAATCAACATGTGACTGAGTTGATTATTGTATGTTGTAAATATAGAATGTTGTGGTAGTGTGTGTGGAGCAAACCTCACGGAAGAACCCCGTACGGGGAGTGATGGTTGTGGAAAGTTTTTTAGAATACAATCTCGTACACAGGAACCCCAGTCGTTAGAAACTCACCTTTAGGGAAGTCACGGCAATAGTTATAAAACTTGCATGCAGACCAACAGAATGCTTCGTAAATGTTGGACAATACGGTGGAGCGGCTGTTGAATTGCGTGTCGAGGAGAAGAGGATGGCTCTTGTTCAACAGACTGTACCTGAAGATAGTAAACAGATGGTTGACGCATTGAAGAAGGGATGACTTTTATTATGATGAGAAAGATAACACACGACAAGGATAAGTCGATTTTTATTTGCTTTTTTGTGAAGAAAGAAATTAAAACTTTGAAAGAAATAAAGACGTGAATTTAAATTGTTTCATCAAGCTGAATTTTTTTCGGGAAAAAAGGCTCCTTTCTCGAAATAAATGACACATGGTGTACAAATCCTACTTTTATTCATTCATTTTTCATTCAATCATTTATTCTTTCTTTCTTTCCTTCCTTCTTTCCTTCCTTCATTCTTTCTTTCTTTCTTTCTTTCTTTCTTTCTTTCTTTCTTTCTTTCTTTCTTTCTTTCTTTCTTTCTTTCTTTCTTTCTTTCTTTCTTTCTTTCTTTCTTTCTTTCTTTCTTTCTTTCTTTCTTTCTTTCTTTCTTTCTTTCTTTCTTTCTTTCTTTCTTTCTTTCTTTCTTTCTTTCTTTCTTTCTTTCTTTCTTTCTTTCTTTCTTTCTTTCTTTCTTTCTTTCTTTCTTTCTTTCTTTCTTTCTTTCTTTCTTTCTTTCTTTCTTTCTTTCTTTCTTTCTTTTCCTTTTTTCATTCTTATTTCCTATCATTTATTTTTCAAATTTTCTTTTTTTACCAATTTTCCTTCTTTCTTTCTTTTCTTCTCATCTATCCATTCATTCAATCATTCATTTATTTATTCACTATGTCGGCAAGGTGATTTCATGCGGTGCGAAATATCAAAAACAACCTATTTTCCCATGAACCAACCAATCTAAGCGGCATACACAAAGCTTTCGCTCAACAGAGATTCAATGCATGGACAAAATTCAAATTAACTAAAAAACAAAGAAATCCAATCTTACCTTAATTTCTCAAGGAGATTGCGGCCAGGATGACTATGGAGATTTCTCAACACGGTATTTCTGTGTCCGTCTATTGAAAAAAGTAAAAACATCATTTATTGAATATAGAGTTTTTCGCGCGCTTTGATTGGCCGAGCGACCAGTGATTATAAGACGATATTCACTTGTCGAGTGGTGATTACAAGTTTTGCCGAAGTTTGCCAGAGGGAAAGTAATACTTAAAAGTTTCTCTATCCTGAATTTCATCTTCTCTTTGATATTTAAGTCTAAAATTATACTAAAACAATCATTCCCCTCAGGCTCACTGAATATGCTGAATAATTACCTAGACTACGTCTCGGTAAAAATTCACCGTTAATCACCTCTGATTTGGTGAATAATTATTAAATATTACTCAAGGCATGATGAAGAATAGATTTCTCATCCATTTAAGATATTGCTTCTCTATTATTATATCACACACAGAGAAAAATAAGAATGTTAACTGGAAATAAGGAAGAAAAAAGCCGAGATGTTATGTCTTTGTGGATCATTATTTTGAATATTATCTATAGCTAATATTTAAGTTTAGAATAAAAACAAATGAGATGATAAGGAGATATCTGGTCTCTTTAGAGAGTTTACGGCAAACGTAAAACGTCAGGTGGCAAGCACAAAACTCTTCAGAATTAGTGAAAAAAGAATCGAAAAAATCTCCAAGTGCTAGATAAATGATAGAATATTTGTATTTGGCGGGAGGTTTACAAAAGGCAAAGTGAAATGCAAAGAAAAACGATGAAAATGTGGTCATGTCTGCCATTTACGGGAAGAAAAAAGGAATGCTTATCTGTGTGAATGTGCCGACTTGCTGTGCTACGAAAAGATTCAAAAGACCTGGAGGAAGATGTACTGCGCATGTGTGAGGATTTGGCGGGAAAATCGCAGGCGCGTTCAGACTCACTCTCAGCTAGTTGACTCTTTGAAAGATGATTCCAGTAGATGGACTTTTATTCACAATTTTCCATACATCGGTTCACTGGTCAAACACAAAGCATTCAATCGAGGCTGTAAGGTAAGTTCGAAGAATTATTCAAATTCGTACCTTGCAGCCTCGACTGAATGCTTTGTGTTTGAC
The DNA here is from genome assembly GCA_964019055.1 of Anthopleura xanthogrammica. Taxonomy (NCBI): domain Eukaryota; kingdom Metazoa; phylum Cnidaria; class Anthozoa; order Actiniaria; family Actiniidae; genus Anthopleura; species Anthopleura xanthogrammica. The sequence goes on along the minus strand of OZ025213.1, from coordinate 11,738,402 downwards.
CAGTGAACCGATGTGTGGAAAGTGGTGTGTCGAATTTTTCAGTTGTATGCGAAATGCATTCCAGTTTTCCCTTCATTGTCATCAATACACCTAATTCGTCTCGGTGTAATGTTTTCCCATTTCAGACCACGTCTCTTTTCCTAGAGTATCATTTCTTTGTTTAACAGTTGCGCACATGACCCATGGATGTGGATACAACTCAAACAAAAAATCTTATTCTCAAGAGAATGACACATGATCTGAAATGGGAAAACATTGCACCAAGACGATTGCGGTCTATATAAAGATGAGTGTGCACTAACCTTCGTATTTCGAGAAATCCAGTTTAGTTTCCAAAGACTTCGAGTGAATAAGAAAACCACACCAAGGGAAAGGCTCGTCTCGACCGATACAACGCACAGGAAGCCCATCCCTAGTTGTCGTCTCATAGTTAACAAGCGTCTTTCTGGAAGTAATTTTGCAGCCATACTCAGGTATCCCAGCATGCATGATGCGCAGAAATGTGTCTGCGAGAGCTCGGTTAGGTGTTAAGAAGAGAAAGTCATCCACCCATCTCATCAAGAGGGACGATTCGTCTTCTATAACTTGTTGAAGGTGGCGCTTTTCCATGTGGGAGTAGAAATAGTTGCAGAGGTATGTTGAAAGAATGGAGCCCTGCGCAATGCCTTGAATGATAGAGAAACTACGTCATGACATTTTGTTAAGAAATCATATTTTATTTTTTACAGCAGGATGATTATTTTGGCAGCTTTCGCTGATGTGGGCCTGCTTTCACTCACACTCACTACCACTACATTTACTATTTCATGCACACAGCGGCTCGACTCACATGGTGATTTTTACAAAAGGAGGGAAACCTGAGAACTCGGAGAAAAACCCTCAAGGCAAGGGAGAGAACAAAACATTAAACAAACTCAACTCACACATGATACATCCGAGACAGGGCTTGAAACCGCACCACAGCGGTGAGGCGAGCGGTAAACCAATATGCTACCAACGCTACCCAGTGATTTCAGTAGGATAAACTAACCTTTGATTTGCTTGTAGAATTTGCTTCCAATCTTGACGATGTTATCAAACAGATGTTTCTTCAGTAGAGCAAGAATGTTCTCTCTGTCCTCGCAGTTGTAGTAAACTTGATCGACAAAGATGACGTTATTGAGATTGTTTTCCTGAAACGAACAAAAATTACTTTTAAAATTGCTGCTGTTATTATTGTTTCTGTTGTTACTGCTGTTGCTGCTGCTGTTGTTGCTGCTGCTTCTGTTGCTGCTGCTTCTGTTGTTGCTGCTGCGGTTGCTGCTGCTGTTGTTGCTGCTGCTGCTGCTGCTGCTGTTGCTGCTGCTGCTGTTCTTACTGCTGCTGTTGTTATTGCTTCTGTTGTAGCAGCAGCAACTATTAAAGCAGTTAAGCCCTAGCTAAAAGAGGACACACATTTCCAGAAACGTTTTGTTAATTATTTCTAAGGTGGCTAAACTGTCAAGAAACATTACAAGAAACATTAGGGAACAAGTGTAACATTATTCCCATGAGGCGCGGAAACACGAACTGCAGAAACACATTTTGCTTCTCAGAAGCAGCATTTGTCGCGCGTGGCTAACCTGGGAAACATGGAGAAAGCATGCGCGCGTTAAACATGTTTCTGGAAACGTACTTCCTCGTTTAGCCAGCTTTATAGCAAATCAACTCAGCATTGATCTAATGATAATTTTTAACCGAGGAATACTACAATCATCATTTTTGCACTCGTCTTGCTTCTTTCCATACACAATTATTACCTGAATCATATCTTCAAGAAACTGCTTAAAAGATCTGCAATCTTCTCCAACATCCACCTTCCTGCTAAACACCTTTCTTGCCATGTTATTCACGCTTTTAATCGCCACAAATCTACGGACGATGTACTCTTCCTCTTGAAACACACCTTCCAGAATACCATACAACTTGTCCAGTGGAATGCTATCAAAACACTTATTGATATCCACATGAACCATGTACAAACTCCTTTCATCTTGGCGTTCTTTCCTCTTCAAATAAAATGCCCCCAAAGCTTCATACACACCATCATTACCAAGCACTGTCGAATCTGAGAAAGGCGGCTCTCTACTTTTCTCAAATTTAATGATTTCAAACAAGTTTCTTAATCTGGCGTTGATCGATGCCTGGATTTTTTGCTCAGGATTGCTACGAGGTTGGTGTTTCATGTTGATAATGGGTCGAACAGTTTGCGCTTTGGGTAAAAATCTCATGTAAGAATATCCAAGGGATGAATTTGAACTTAAGATTTCATTTGCCTCTTCTTTGGAGAGTGATTTCAACAGATCCCTCTCCATGGCTGCTACTCCAAAATCGTTGATAATCTTCCACACTGGCTTACGATAGAAAAATATTTCTCGAGTTTGGCCAGCGTTTTCGGTGATGTAAAAAAAACTTTTGAGGATTACCATGATGTATCGTCTGAGTAACCACCACATCCACTTGTGCAGCAGTTCTCGCTGCTTCTCTGACTCACTCAATGGGATTCCTTTGTCTCTGCTTCCATCACATTTTAACCACTTGCATTCTCTTATCTTAATTCCATTGACCGTCTGACCTAATGAGTATTTTTCTCCCTTGTTTAGATTGATCAAGCTTTTTAGATTATTGTAAAATGCTTTCTTGTTTTGAGAGGAACCCCAGAGTTCTTTGGGAATGACACGGTTACAAACTGCAACTACAAAACGAACAACCTGGAATAGAAAAATAATTAAGTAAATCAAGGAAGGAAGGAAGGAACGATGGAAGAAAGTAATTGTATTTTTAGTTAAAATTCTATTTATTTAAGGATCTAACTAAAAAATAACAAATTTAAAGAAAATTTACCTGAAAACGTGGAGTGAAATTCTGCACAGCTCGGTCGTACTTTTCCTGCATTGATGTCAACACTTTTCTTCCTGGATCACTTCTATTTTCTGTGTGAGATTTCTTCTTTCGATTTTCCTGAATATTTCCATCTTTTTTCTGACCTTCCTTCTCTTTTCCTTTCATTTCATCTTGATTTCGTCCACTTTGCAAAATCCCCATCGCTTTTTCCTGAATTCCAGCTTGTTTTTCTGCAACTTGAACAAGTTTTCCCTGATTTCCAACCGATTTTTCCTGATTTCCAACCGGTTTTTCTTGATTTTTGACCGATTTTTCAACCTGTTTTTCCTTTTCCTCAGATACGTCTACCATTCCTTTGCAATGGTGTTTCAAAAGCGCATTGAAACGGCATTTTTTGTGGCGTTTCAGCATTCTTTCAAACAATCCTTTCATTCCCACAAATCTTCTCGGCAAACGCTGACCCCTCTTTTTCTTTTCGCCTTCTTTTCGGATCCCAATTTTCTTGGCAACAACTCTTGTTTGCTTTGTCTTCTTGTCCAAAACGAATTCACTGTCAATGAATACGTCTTCAATCAACTTGGTTGCTCCTCGTTTGCTCGCTGGAGTTGAAGACAGAATGTGACATTTTGGAAATCTGTTGCTGAGATTTTTAGAGTACATCAAAGCGGGATGAGGAAAATAAAGATTAAAAATGCTTGGACCTAATTTTGTAGAACGGTCCTTAAGTTTACTACTTTGGGGTTTTTCAGGATTCGAAAATCTTGCTTTCTTTGCAGACGGTCCTTCAAAACAACTTGGCTTCTTTCTCTTCATCTGTTTCCCCTTCTTCTTGCATCTTTGTGGTTCTTTTGTTTGGTCATCCAACTCCACATTTTGTTGTTGTTGTAACAAAATATGCCCAGCTGGGGAATTCGTTCCTGGTACATTTCGTGGAATTTCTTTAGCAATGTTGGAAAATTCCACTTGCAAGGGTGTTTCTTCTGTTCTTTGTATAGAAAATGATGTTTCTTGAGCTACCTGTCCTTGCCTATTGTCTTCTTGCACAAAACTGTGTTCTTCTATCAAATGTTGTTGTGATATTTCAGTTTCATAATCCATATTTTCTAATCCACTTTCTTCTTCGCCAGGTTCATTTTGGTGTACTGCTTGATGCTGCAGCACATTTTGTTGGGAATCTTTTTGCAAAGGTATATCCTGTGTTACCGGGAGCAATGGAATGATAGGATTTTGTGACATCACATTTTGTGCATTTTCTTTTGCCAAGTTGACATCATCTGGCTCTTGCATAACAGAGGACCCTTCATTTTCCTGTTTCCCATCAGGCTGTATGGGTTCTAAGTTGTACATAGGGTACCCGGCGACCTGCATATAGCACTGATTCTTCACCATCACAAACAAGCTCACATCCTTCAACAAATGAATCATGAGATCATCACCTATGCGCTTGTGAAGGGCCTGCCAACACTTTGACGAAAGAAACTCAACGGCAGAATTAGGATATTTGTTGACAACAGTAGCCATAGACGACGCACACCCTGTACTGTTATTCCTATCCCGCACCAAGTGATATCCAACAGAAATGATGTTCCCTGCGCTACCAATTAGGGAATGACATGACATTTCTATCACTCTCTGTTGCACGTCTCTCATGTGAAATCCTTCTCTGACGCTTGGAGTAAAAGAACATAGGTCTACTTCATCGTCATGGTAACACACAATAGTCTGTTTCAGCATATCGTTATAGGATTTCAGGTCATTGGGACAATGGAGTCTGTCTTTGACAGCAGATAAATAATCAAGTAAAGTACATTGTCTTGGGTAAAAGGTGGCAAAAAGTTCCTGTGGCTTCATACTTTTGTGTTTTCCCAGTTGACTAATAGAAATGGGTATAGATTGAAGACGAAGTTTTCTTTCCCATTCGTACTATATGTTGTGAAGGGTTTTCTTCCATCCCTTAAATTTAAATATAAAACATAATAAGACCCTTTAAAGTGTATTATTAACCTGAGTATCAGTCCCCTCCCCCACCCTTCCCCTAGAGCCGATACTCAGGTTAGTCTATTATAGACCCCTTGCACATGACGTCAGAGCATTTCAATTTGGAGGGCAAAACAAAAGAATTTTAATCTCCTGAGAATAGACCTCTTTGGCTTGGGCATAATGTTTTCCCATTTCAGACCACGTGTCATTCCCCAGAGTACCATTTCATTGTTTAACAGTTGCGCATGAGAAGACACATGAATATGGATACAACTCAAACAAAGAATCTTATTCTCAAGAGAATGTCACATGGTCTGAAATGGGAAAACATTACCCCCAAGCCGAAGAGGCCTATTGGAACCTATTGTTTTGCCCTACAAATTGAGATGCATTCCGACATGCTGCAAGGGGTCTATATTTTCCAATCATAGCCCCCTACCCCCCCACCCCCCCCCCCCACAGACTGGGTGCTGGGTGTAATATTTTCCCATTTCAGACCACATTTCATTCTCTTGAGAATAAAATTCTTTGAGTTGTATCTTTAGCTTATTAATTTGTCTTCTTATGCACAACCGTTAAACAAAGAAATGATACTCTAGGGAATGACACATGGTCTGAAATGGGAAATCATTACATATCACATAATAAAATAAAGAAATAAATATATAATTTATGTCAGCTATCAAATTTTGAAGTACCGGTAATAGTTATCAAGCGTCCACCATGTGTGCACATGTGCGACAATTTTAAGCAGTGTAGTAAACAATTTCACATGGTTGGTGAGAACTACAAGCCATAAAATAAAACAAAGAGCAGGTAAAACAAAAACAAAACAAATAACTAAGATAAATACCTTGAATTTGCCAACCACAACGCATAAAAATCACGCTAAACCATCCTTAAACCACAGATAACAAAGAACTAGAGGACTAGTTGTAAAACAAACTTTACAACTTAATTTTATACCTGGTCAGCGGAGGTCTTTAAAAGGCGGTAAAACATGGCGGAATCACGAGATATTTCGATATCTCTTCAAATATTTCTAATTTTCGTATCTTTTAGCCGGATTTTTAGTGAAACTATAGACCTCGGAGGTCGATGGACAGTTAATAATGCCAATAAGAGTATTTTTTTGTATGGTAAGGTCCCAGGGTCTGTTCATATGGCTCTGTTTGAGAACGGTACCATTGAAGATCCTTACTTCCGGTTTAATGACGTTAAATATCGGTGGATTGCCTACGATAACTGGACTTATACCAGGACGTTTGAAGGTAAGAAAGAAAGTTTTGATTCAATTCATCTAAGAAAATAGATTTTGTTTCATTTCGACGCGTTGAAAGCTTGTTTTTAGGCTCGTGATGATTGGTACACCACAGGTAGCCCAATCACTATTTTTCGTTTTGCTTATATCTGCTATTTCAGAATGCAAAATTCGTATGTTTGTCTATGAGTGCTAAAAAGATATGATATAGGCCTGTATTTCTGTGATTATAATGGTGCTGTATCCCAGAATTTTCAGTATCTAGATGAATAGTGATCTGTGATGTGATTGGTTGAATCAATGTTGTCATTTCTCTACCGACCTACCCTGGGTTTCATGGGCTCTCAAGTGCTTCCTGGTCTTAGATTTTGTAGTAGGTTTCATAATTGCAAGAGAACAATAATACAATAATGAAACCTACAACTCGGAAGCAATGGAGTGAGAGGTTTGTGAACCCAGTGTACCGTATACAAGACAAGCCAAGATCCACTGTATTAAAATTCAGTTACATTTTGAATTAAGGGATCAGTCATTATTTACAGGGAGGGGGGCTGGTTGAATGATGATGAATGATGAAACGAAAAGATATTAGAATTTTAATTGTTTCAGTTTCCTGTGGTATTTTTAGTCTGCTGGGCTACCTGTGGTTTCTACATGTTATCAATTCTTTTCATTTTAGTTCCCCAGAACGTCTTTAAAAGAAGTAAAATCATCCTCGTATGTGATGGCCTGGATACAGTATCAACCGTGATCATAAATGGCCACGTCGTCGGCCATTCTGAAAACATGTTCTTAAGATACATATTTGACATCAAGAAGGTTATCAAAGCAGGGAAAAACACTATTCAAGTCAATTTTACATCAGCTATTCAGTATGCTAAAAGAAAGAGTCAAGAATATGGGTATGATGTTCCACCAGACTGTTCTGTTCCCGTCCAGCGTGGAGAATGCCACAGAAATTTTATCAGAAAAGAGCAAAGTTCATTCAGTTGGGTAAGGCTTCAAAATCATTGATAGTCATTAGAGTGTGGATTCACATACTAACCTGGACCACTTTTACAAAGTTAACCAATGACAATGAAGAATGAAAACTGTAGCTAATCAAGAGAGAGGAGAATTGGTATCACATGATCTCAGCCAATCACAAACTTTCATTCCCACAACACCCAACCAACCCCCCCCCCCCCCCCCCCCCCACACACACACCACCCAACAGGTCCTAGATTGAGTGGTAATTGCTCGTCAAAACTACAGCACCAGAAATTGCATTTCCAAGAGCCTTAATTTCCAAATTTTCAGGGGGATGAGTGCATTCCCCAGACTCTCTACCCCCCCCCCCCCCCCGCCCCCCCCGATTAGCCCACTACTGAAAACTATGCTCCACAGTCCACAGCCCTTGAATATTGGATGGAATCATACAATTTAATGTTATGGTGTTGGTTTGATTTTCTTTGCCTCTTGTAGGACTGGGGGCCAGCCTTTGCACCACAAGGAATATGGTAAGGACTATTGGTGGTTATATTACCAGTGCACTCTCTGATTGAGCTGTGCTGTATTAGTGAATAGAGCATGGTGCTGATACCATCTGCGCATAAAGCCTACTTTGCAAAACAGTGAAAAACCCCTCTCTTTCAAATTCTCCAATCCCCTTCCTTGACTCTCTTGCTTGAGGTATGCATCCTTTTATGCCGGCTAAATGCACTGTTGTCCAGGGAGTTAACAAACTGGAGGGGTTTCATAAGTGTATAGTATGTTATTGCACTCGATCGTATGTAAGCTCACATTGGGCTATCAACAGGAAAGACATCAATTTACAAGCCTATGACACTGCCGTTATAAGGAATGTCAAGATATCAACACAGAGAAAAGGTAACTTGAAAAAATGCAACTCTCTTTACCGATCAAATTTGTATTTGATAAAATTTTAAGAATGCATTAGATTTGACACTCCAGCTTCTTCTGCACTGCCTCTCACCAGTGTGACCCGGGCAGTGTTATAGCGAGGACCCAGGATCTGGGGGGGCACCTAGAATAAAAACTAATTACCAAACATTTGGGGGGGGCATTGACATCATACATCAAAGATCACCAGCCACCCCCTCGCTATGCCACTGGACCCGGGTTCAATTCCCAGTCTCAGTGGTGTATGTGAGTAGAGTTGCTAGCTTGTTTTCTCAGTTGTTTTTTCCCCCATTTTTTTTTTTTTTTTCATTTTTTTCCTGATTTTCCAGCCTCCAACTCTAAATTCCAATTCAATCTGGCACCAAGTTCTAAGTACAATTTTTACATTTACAAGGCTCAGATGCTAAAAGCCCTTGGGAACTAGACCTGACAGTGAAACTCGATGCAGCTCAACAAAACATCAAAGGAAGCATATTTGTCAGTATTCCAGAAATCCCCTTCACCAAAACATGCAAGGTTCATCTAAAAGATGCTGGCAGTCAAAACTTCCATGTTGGAAGGTTTGAATTCTCAACAGCTCAAGTGAAGACCTGGTGGCCAAGAGGATATGGAGACCAGGCTTTGTATACTACGAAGGTGAGTTGAAAAATGCGATGAGCAGGGGGTGCATGCCCTCTACCTGAGCAGACCGTGCCC
>OZ025213.1:11699701-11724701 GCA_964019055.1 Anthopleura xanthogrammica | reverse complement strand
AATTTTCTAAGTCATTTCTGAACTATATAGTCAAAGAAAACGCATGTTTTGGCACTTTTGACTTGAAGCTCTTTAAGCGAGCTCAAAATTCATGTAGATGAATAAATTATCTCTGTGAGTGACGTTCAATCCACTAAAATGTTGCAAAAGCTCACTTCAGATAAATGAATTTTTTTCTTGTAGAAAATCATAATTTGCTCCTCCACTTCATATACAACTTGTTTTAGAAAATTAAATTCTAATTTTCTATGCCATTTCTGAACTATTTAGACAAAGAAAACGCATGTTTTGGCACTTTTGACTTGAAGCTCACTAAGCGGGTTCAAGATTCATGTAGATGAATAAATTATCTTTGTGAGTGACGTTCAATCCACTACAATGTTGCAAAAGTTCACTTCAGATAAATGAATTTTTTTCTCGTAAAAAATCGTCATTTACTTCTCCAGTTCATAGACAACTAGTTTTAGAAAATTGTATCCTAATTTTCTGAGCCATTTTCTTACTATCTCGAGAAAGAAAACGCATGTCTTGGCACTTTTGACTTGAAGCTCACTAAGCGGGTTCAAAATTCATGTTGATGAATAAATTATATCTGTGAGTGACGTTCAATCCACTACAATGTTGCAAAAGTTCATTTCAGATAAATGAATTTTTTTCTGGTAGAAAATCGTTATATACTCCCCCACTTCATGTAGAACTTGTTTTAGAAAATTAAATTCTAATTTTCTATGCCATTTCTGAACTATTTAGACAAAGAAAACGCATGTTTTGGCACTTTTGACTTGAAGCTCACTAAGCGGGTTCAAAATTCATGTAGATGAATAAATTATCTCTGTGATTGACGTTCAGTCCACTAAAATGTTGCAAAAAGTCGCTGAACTTCAGATAATTTAAAACAATAACCCCTTTGTGCCTTCCGAAGTCATGGTGGTTTAGCCTCATGCCGTCCTCTTGTCTGTGTCTAAGGTTGCACAAGCAATGTGTATAAAGGCAGAATCTGAGCATTACAGACGACTACAAAGCCAACTTGTCAAGGTAATGAATGCTGCTTTCTCATTCTTCATCATCATCATCATCGCCAACACCACAACTATGATCATCATTACCACCACCACCAACGCTAGCATCCCATCATCACTGACCCACGAAAGGGCCCATTATCATGTATCGTTATCATCATCATCATGTATCATCATCATGTATCATTATCACGTATCGTTATCATCATCACGTACCATCATCATGTATCATTATTACGTCATTATTATCATGTATCATCCTCATCATAATGTATCATCATGCATTCATTTTTTTTTTTCAAGGGTCAAGGAAAAACCATGGGAGCAATTTACTGGCAGTAAGTAGTAACTTTTGGTATATATTATTGCGTTCTTTTATGTTTTGATTTTCACTCTTTCCTTCTTCTTGTAGACTTAACAGCATTTGGCAGTCACCCTCCTGGTCATCTTTGGAATACGGAGGAAAATGGAAGGTAATTCATCTAAAAAAAAAAAATTTAATTTACGGATTAGTAACGTTTGTGACTGCTTTCAACTTTGCATTTTATCCATGGATACTTTCGATGAACCAGCCCAAAAGTTGTCGAGATTGCACAAACATGACTGAAACAGGTTTAATATTTTTTATATATTTTCAGGTTCTACACTACTTTGCAAAGGACTTTTTTAGTCCAGTGATATCTTCTGCTTACGAAGAAAATCAGTCATTACATTTCTTTGTTGTATCCGACCTCAGAAAAGTAAGTTTAACAACTTTAGTTATTTGCCAAAGCAAGCAATGTAAAAAGGATGCAAAAACGATGTTCACATGGATGATATATGATTTGTTCGTTTTATAGCCGATAGAAAATGGTGTTTTAACAGTCTCAGTGCAAAGATGGAGCTCCTTTAAGATTATTCACCAAAGAAAAATCAAGTTTTCAGTTAAACCACAGACTTCGGTAAGCAAAGTTACGAATAAAAACTTTAGAATGGGTTCCTCTGTGTATCAGTCAAAAATTGAGTCCAACTCAAAAGGAAGCTTTTTCAAGATTCAAAAACATATAATTTCGCATCCAAGTACGACACAGTTTACTGATACTATAACTGCTGAAGCAACTGAATAAAACTATTTTTTACTTTGTTTTTAAGTTGTTGGTACTTTCTACGCCAGTGACAACCATCTTGAAGGAGAGCTCATGCAAAAGTCGAGAAGAATGCTTCTTATTCTTGTCACTAGAGGACGGAATTACGGACAAAACTTTGGGGCCAAACAATATATTTTATCTTTCAAGCCTATCAAAAGCAATTGGGCTACAAAATCCAGAACTCAAGGTTTGGGAAGTTTGTGGAATTTCATTTCTTTCTTTTCAAAGTTTTCTTTCCAATTCATTTGAGGCTTTTCCTCTTTAGGTAACGAATGTAAAACAAGGTTCAAAGAGTGAGATAGTTTTCGACGTTTTTGCCAAGTTTCCAGCACCTTTTGTGTGGCTTTCTTCAGGAAAAATTAAAGGCAGATTCTCGGAAAATGGGTTTCTACAGACAAGGAACTCGAAAACTGTGAGTAAACTTAAAGAAAAACGCGAATATAGTATTTGCAATGGGGCTAACACAAGCCAGTTGTGTGCTAATGTATCGTACGTTTCATCGTAAAAATATCTAAATTTTTTTTTATATATTTAGTTGGTTTTTTTAATCTATTTTATTTATTTTTGCCTCTTCTTTCTACTAGGTTGTATTTAATCCCTGGGAAGAAATAACAGTGAAGTCATTCAAAGATTCTCTCACAGTTACATCACTTTACGATACTTTCAACTGAAGGCACCAGATGGCCAAAAATAAATAAATAAAATAAGCTAAGAGAAACTACAAAGCTTGCTACGACGCTTGCTGCTTCGTAACGCATTGAATATGTTTACGAAGAATAAGAAAGACCTCAACTTTCAACTGAAGGCATCACATTGCACCGTGGATGGCCAAAAATAAATTAATAAAATAAGCTAAGAGAAAATAAAAAGCTTGCTACGACGCTTGCTGCTTTGTAACGCATTGAATATGTTTACGAAGCATAAGAAAGACTGCAACTTTCAACTGAAGGCATCACATTGCACCGTGGATGGCCAAAAATAAATAAATAAATAAAATAAGCTAAGAGAAACTACAAAGTTTGCTACGAAGCTTGCTGCTTCGTAACGCATTGAATATGTTTTCGAAGCATAAGAAAGACTGCAACTTTCAATTGAAGGCATCACATTGCACCGTGGATGGCCAAAAATAAATTAATAAAATAAGCTAAGAGAAAATAAAAAGCTTGCTGCTTCGTAACGCCTTGAATACTTGTTTACGAAGCATAAGAAAGACTGTTAGGAATGAATTTTATGAAAAATTCAATGAAAGACAAGAAACAGAAAAGTAAAGGCTGTCTTGCCAAGCAGCCACATTACACTGCATGCATCTTATTCCATTTTATTCCCTCCAAAAAAATAAATATAAATAAATAAACAATAATAGTTTATTATGGAACTGATCTGTCATCATCAGGTCAAGCAGTGTAAAAACTATAGGAATATTTGATAAAATAAAGTACAAACTTAAAATATATATCCGCCTGATCTTGAAGGGAGGGGTACCCACCTCCTCTGGAAGTGAAACTACTCCTAGATTCTGTACTTAAATTTCTCAAAAACCTAGGCAAATTTCAGAAATGAATGTACTGTCCTTTACCATGTATGCTAAAAAACGTGTTTAATTTGTGTATAGAAATAATCACATTTGGACCCACCATTGTTTGCATGTGTTTAACCTTGCCCCCAAACCGGAAAAACTGGAATATGTCTACGAAGTTGACTTGCGGTCTTCCTGTGTTCGGCGGCTGCGCACAAGCCACGAGGAAGCCTGATTAATTCTTGGGTTTTGTAGTCTTCAACCGGCCGGCAAAAAGTTTATTTCTTGGCCGGTTTTCAGGACTTACCAAGTAGCTTAGCTCAAGGTAAGGATTATATACTAATATTTATTGATTTAAGATGGCATTTATGTGTTTTTTGGTTTATTTTTTGCTTGTTTTTGGCTGCTTTTGTAGCCTGCTTTTGCTTTCTCAACATTATGCACATGACTTTGTTAATCATAAACACGATTCATAATTCTTTATTGCAATTTCTGGTTCTTTAGTTAAACTTTAAAAGCTAATAGAACTCCGATAGCTTCCTAAGAAACATATATTCTCATGGAAAAGCAAAATCTGTGAAGTTTAAGTACATAAATTAAAAGCAAATCCAAGAACAATTGTACAAATTGTACAAATTTTCTGGCGGGTTTTTGATTGTGTTCTGGACTCCGCGTGTTCTAAACAGAGAAAGCACTTCAAAATCTTTAAGCAGTGTTCTCTTGTATATAATCTCAGAACCAGCACTGATAATACGACGTCCTTAAAGCTGGAGTTTTTTCGTATTAAAGTGTTTCGATATCGAATTGGGGATATTTGTCTACCAGTGACGTGTAGTTTTGGCGGACAACGTAAACACACGTGCACAAGATGGAATCGAATCCTTTTGGGCTTCCAAATTATTCTATTTAAAAGATCTAAATGTTTAAGCTACGCAGATTTGTCTATGACTTGATACACCCCTGACTTTATTAGTATTAACAAATCATAGATAAAAATATTATTGATAGTCAATCAAATTTTTGACAAAGGGTCATGCCTCTGCTACACCCCCTATTGCAAGAATGATTGACAGATCATCAATTTATTAATAAAATATATTAGAGGGGAAGTTTATCCTTGAGACATATCCAATTTTAGTTAAAGGTATTTATAACTATTTGTTGCATGTTGCAAATGAAGTCCTGTGAGTCCATTTTACTGTAGACATCAAAATTATTTTTATAATGCTGAGGTCCAATTTGCAACATGGCATTCCAAAAACTATCATTTTTAATTTTCAAAATTCATTCATTTCTTGATGCATAAAATGTTAACTGACTGATGAAGCATCCCTCAAACAGCCCCATAATACAATGCATTCCTACAACTTTGGAAAGGCCAATATTGTCAGGTGGTAACTAACAGCAGTTAGTTATAATTGCTCTCGTTTACTATCTCGTAGAAGCAGCATGTTCCTGAGGGCTAGTGCAAGAGTCTTAAAGCAGTGCCACCTTCAGGCAATAGGAGGTAAGTATTGTACTCTCTAGTGCCGAGTCAGGCTGTAATATATCATTATGGTACATGACATCTCAAGTATGAATGATTTTTTGTAGGAGCCAAGCATAAAGCTGGTTGTCTTTCCAAGTATGCCTTCACACCAAAAAATCCAATTGCTAGGGTAAGTTTGGAGTGGGTGAGATATGCTCACATCTTCATGCATTCATCCACACATCTCTCTATCTATCCACCCATTCATCCAACCTTTCACCAGTCTACCCATCCATCTATACATCTACCTAACCATCTAATATCTATTCACCTACTGCGTCAATCCATCAAATGAATCCATCCATCCATCCATCCATCCATCCATCCATCCATCCATCCACCCACCCATCCATCCATCCATCCATCCATCCATCCATCCATCCATCCATCCATCCATCCATCCATCCATCCATCCATCCATCCATCCATCCATCCATCCATCCATCCATCCATCCATCCATCCATCCATCCATCCATCCATCCATCCATCCATCCATCCATCCATCCATCCATCCATCCATCCATCCATCCATCCATCCATCCATCCATCCATCCATCCATCCATCCATCCATCCATCCATCCATCCATCCATCCATCCATCCATCCATCCATCCATCCATCCATCCATCCATCCAACCTTTCACCAGTCTACCCATCCAACTATACATCTACCTAACCATCTAACATCTATTCACCTACTACATCAATCCATCAAATGAATCTGCCCATCAAAGCACTCATCTAACCAACCTTCAATCCATTTATTGATGGCATAACTTTAGCATCCAGGGCTCAAAATAATGGCCAGTTATATGCCGGTCAACATGTCCAGTGTATGATTTTTTTTTTCAGATATGACCGGTCAACATGTCCATTCAAAACCATATTTGACTGGTCAAGTACCAAATTTGGCCGGACATTGACTGTTGACTGGCCATTATTTTGAGCCATCCATCCATCCATCCATCCATCCATCCATTCACTCACCTATCAAAGCACTCATCTAACCAACCTTCAATCCATTTATTGATGACATAACTTTAGCATTGCTAATATTTTCATTGCTTTCCCAGGACACATTCTTCTATCCAAAGTTGTATGCAGGTGCCTTAAGGTTTTGCTCAAGCCAGGCCAAAGGTATGGTATTTAAGAAATGAATATATAGAAATTATCACCCCACAGTTCCTTTCAGTCATGATCACCAATCGCTGATTGCCATTTCCTGTTCGCCCCTTCAATCTTTTTTGAAATAGCTGTTTTCAAATATATAATCCTAGCAACATCTTCTTTTCAATTCAAGATGATGCTAAAGTATCGGCAGTACCACTGACACCATACGACCAGCTGACTATTGGTGTTCCAAGAGAAACCTTCAAAAATGAACGCAGAGTTGCATTAAGCCCAGCGGCTGTCAGTCAGCTCATTAAACAAGGTTTTAATGTGGTTATCGAAGAAGGTGCTGGTGTTGGAGCCAGATTTCTGGATGAAGATTATATCAGTGCTGGGGCAAAGATCAAGAGTGTCAAAGATGTCTATAATAGTTCTGACATTATTCTAAAGGTACATGTTCATGAATAAATTTTCATTAACCCTAAAACATCTGAGGAAATTATTAAGTGAGAATGTTGTGTCGTATAAAGGGTGGTATAGTGGTAAAACATTCCAGTTTCGTCACTGAGGCCTATGGGTTAGGTCATGGGTTTGATTCCTGTGGATGTGACATTTTTATAGTTTGTTTGATGTGTGGTTCTCTCCTTTGCTATGAGGGATTTCTGCACAAAAATCAACATGTGAGTTGAAAAAACTTTGTATGTTTGAAGCATCAAATGTAGGAGCAGGCATAACTCAGTTGGTTAGTGCGCAGCCTTCAAAGCTAGAGGTACACGGTTCGATCCTCATGATCCCCATGCCTGTTTCGACTTCTCTCTAATCCGTATAGCTTCAGCTTTGAATACTCTTAAAAACAGAGTGCTGATAGAGAGAGGGGGTAAAGTGTGCACCATGTCCTTCCTGGGATACCAGCCACATAGCTGAAACATACACTTGGTTTATTTTTAAGGTTCGACCGCCTGCTGTTGAAGAAACAGAATTAATGAAAGAAGGATCAAAACTGGTCAGCTTTCTTTACCCAGCACAGAACTCAGCCCTCGTGGACACACTTGCAAAGAGAAAAATCACAGCATTTGGAGTGGATTGTATCCCTAGGATTTCCAGGGCGCAGAGCTACGATGCTTTGAGCTCCATGGCTAACATCGCTGGTTACAAGGCTGTTGTTGAAGCTGCAAACCTGTTTGGCAGGTTTTTCACTGGTCAAATCACTGCTGCAGGCAAAGTCCCACCAGCTAAAGTGCTCGTCATTGGTAAATACTCAATCGATGTAGAGTAAAAATTTTACAGTTTTCAAACATGAAAATAATATTAAGAAATTGATGTTTTAGCTGTCTTCGTCGGCTCATTGTTTATTATATTTGGCGAGAAATCAACAGGGAGGCCTGTCACGGGCCTGTCTCCTGATTGGCTTAAATCAAACAATTGGAATGGAATGTCTGGCTGCTGTAAGCAGCCGTTAGTGGGATTTTGAGACCGACACTAAGAACGGCTGCGAAGGAGACTATTGTTAATGGTGACTGACGTTTTGACAACCTGAGTGATCGATTATGAGGTTTCCCAAAGTTTGCCAGAGCAGAAGTAATACAAAAACGTTTTTTATAATCCTAAATTTAATGTTTTCTCTGATATTGAAGTCTAAAATTATACTAAAAAACAATTATTCACTGATATTTACTTCACCTGTGAATAATAAATGTTAATTATTATTTCTATGTGTGAAAACTGTAAAAACTTTATCATCTCTGTTGCACATGAAAGCCTCAAAAGTACTAATGTAGAATTATTGATATAATATAATAATAACACTTGAATTTCACAATTTTCACGACTTTGAAATAGACCTGGCCACAAGTTTATCAGTAGCGACTGTCACATGTCACTCTCTCTAAATAAAGTTTATTTACATTTTTTTATCTAACTTGATATTTTCATGGTCATAAGAATACTGATTCCCGAATGTGTTTTTCCCCCAGGTGGTGGAGTTGCTGGTCTGTCTTCCATAGTAACAGCAAAGAACATGGGTGCAATTGTCAGGGGTTTTGACACAAGAGCTGCTGTAAAAGAACAGGTCCAGTCACTGGGTGCTGAGTTCTTAGAAATTACTGGTGTTGAAGAATCTGGTGAAGGTAAGAGGAGATGAGAAGTAACTTCGGCATTCTTGTACTCCAACATTCTTAGCCCTATGTGAATGAATTTCATCAGGTTTAATGCAGTGCATTCAATATTCTTTGGGTACAACTCTAAACAAACAAACAGCACTTTATAGCCAGTGGCTAACAAACCATTGGCCCTGGTTCATGCTCCAATAGGCCCCTTTCACAGTTCCTGTGCTATCTTGAAAAGGTAGCCATGCCTTTGCATTGAAGTGAGACATTTAAGGTGACCTTGCAATGATGGAGACATTTTTTAACGCCTTGGACAACTATTCACCTGTCTCTATCATTGCAAGGTCATTGCACCTCATGTCTTGCTTCAATGCAAATGCAGGCTACTTTTCAAGATGGTGCAGGGAACTGTGAAGGGGACTACTGGAATTTAGAAGTTGATTTTTATGGAAGGAAAATGAGAGAACACAGAGAGAACCCTCAAAGCAAAGGAGAGAACTAACGAGCAACTCTACTCACATACAGCACCATATTAAGACATCAATTTTGTTTTTAGGCGGTGGAGGGTATGCCAAGGAGATGTCCAAGGAATTCATTGAAGCAGAAATGGCTTTGTTTGCCAAGCAGTGTAAAGAAGTCGATATTGTGATCACTACAGCTTTGATTCCTGGCAAACCAGCACCAAAGCTCATCACCAAAGCTATGGTTGAATCAATGAAACCTGGATCTGTCATAGTGGATCTTGCTGCCGAGACAGGGGGGAACTGTGAACTGACAAAACCAGGACAGCTCTATAATCATAATGGAGTTAATGTGAGTTAATCACAATCATGCATCATCATCATCATCATCATCATCATCATCATCATCATCATCATCATCATCATCATCATCATCATCATCATCATCATCATCATCATCATCATCATCATCATCATCATCATCATCATCATCATCATCATCATCATCATCATCATCATCATCATCATCATCATCATCATCATCATCATCATCATCATCATCATCATCATCATCATCATCATCATCATCACGCATCATCATCACGCATCATCATCACGCATCATCATCACGCATCATCATCACGCATCATCATCACGCATCATCATCACGCATCATCATCACGCATCATCATCACGTATCATCATCACGTATCATCATCACGTATCATCATCACGTATCATCATCACGTATCATCATCATCATGTATCATCATCATCATCATCATGTATCATCATTATCATCATGTATCATCATTATCATCATTATCATCATCATGCATTATCATCATGCATTATCATCATCATTATCATCATGCATTATCATCATCATCATGTATCATCATCATCATGTATCATCATCATCATGTATCATCATCATGTATCATCATCATGTATCATCATCATCATATATCATCATCATCATGTATCATCATCAGTGCCCTCTACATATAACAACCATAAATGAGTTATGACTGCATTTTGATATGCTCATTCAAGCCATGAAGAGGGTTGAACCATCTTCAGTTATCCTTCTAAAGAAAAAATACTTACTCTTCTTATTCCTTTGTATGCAGATCATTGGCTACACAGATCTTCCAAGTCGTTTAGCCACTCAGTCCAGCACACTTTATGCCAACAACCTGACCAAATATTTACTGTCAATGGGAGGGGAGAAGGGAAAGTTTGGTATTGACTTGAATGATGAGGTGGTCCGAGGATCAATTGTGTTGCAAGACGGTGAAAAGATGTGGCCTCCACCGGCAGTCAGTCATCCTCCGCCTACTCCATCAAAGCCTAAAGCCCTTGTTAAACCACCAGAGCTATCTCCTTTCAATGCAGCACTGCAAGAATCAGGGCTTACTGCTGGTATGTGTTACATAACAATTTATAGACTCATAGACCTATTTATTTATTTATTTATTTATTTATTTATTTATTTATTTATTTATTTATTTATTTATTTATTTATTTATTTATTTATTTATTTATTTATTTATTTATTTATTTATTTATTTATTTATTTATTTATTTATTTATTTATTTATTTATTTATTTATTTATTTATTTATTTATTTATTTATTTATTTATTTATTTATTTATTTATTTATTTATTTATTTATTTATTTATTTATTTATTTATTTATTTATTTATTTATTTATAAACTTTCACAAGGCTTGAATTTAATGCTCACAAAATGCTTGTGAAATTTTGTATTTAGTGATTAAGAAAATATTTACCGGTAACTAGCTAAGTTTTGCGAGTATGGCCACAGTTCAGAAATTGAAGGATTGAAAAGTTTAGATAGTTTTGCTAGTGGGTTTAAAAGTTAATTTCGTGCCTTGTTTCATCATCCTGCCATTACAATATTGAAAGAAGAAATATGAATTAAGAAAAGTAACCTATGTCTAGAAACTCAATAAATTATAGTAATAATAGAAATATGCAACTGTGTAAATAATAAATAAATAGATAACAGATAATAATATTAACTGTTTCTATACCCTTTAGCTGGCCTTGGTTCTCTACTTGCTCTCGGCATAGTGTCACCCAATGCCGCATTTGCAACCATGATCACCACTTTCTCACTGGCTGGCGTCATTGGATACAAGGTGGTGTGGGGAGTGACCCCTTCCCTTCACTCACCCCTCATGTCGGTTACAAATGCCATCTCTGGAATCACAGCGGCAGGAGGTCTGGTAATGATGGGAGGAGGAATGCTGCCGAATAACACTGCTACAACACTAGCTGCTGGTGCGACATTAATCTCATCTATTAACATTACTGGTGGCTTTATTATTACCAAGAGAATGTTGGACATGTTCAGACGTCCAGGTAAGAATGTCTTGCACTGCTACATAACGTATACTACCTGGATAGGTTTGCTGTTATATTTTTTCTTCCATTTGCGGTCAAAACGGCTCAAGTGCCCCCCCCCCCCCCCAAGCTCCATTAATGATTTCATTATTAGAATATTGAGTTGATTATTCACTCTGAGTTTTCATAAAAAAATCGGAAGACTCCAAACTTCACATTCAATTCACAGCTAAAATTCTAAGGAATGCCTTTCTGGGGATATTTTCTACCTTGGCATGGTAATTGTTGAAGAATCCAATCAAAACTCAAGTAGATAACTTATTTTCAAATCTGGAGTCAGAGTGAAAAATGAACTTGATATTTGAATAATCAATTCATTCATGGATTCTAGGGGGTACGCTTTAGCTGTTTTCACTGTAAGACTTCCTCAAAAGCCTTCTCAAAATAGACCTATTTACCTTGAGCATAATGTTTTCCCATTTCAGACCACATGTCATTCCCTAGAGTATCATTTCTTTGTTTAATGGTTGCGCATGAGAAGTAACATGAATATAGATACAACTCAAACAAAGAATCTTATTTACAAGAGAATCACACATGGTTTGAACCAAGACCAGTTTCCACTATTTTATGGAAAACAGTCATATTTTCCTAATTTACCTGACTCATTTTCCATAATATGCACATGCATGCAGACTTGTTTTGCAAGCCTCAGACTTATATTCTTTGATGCTCAGAAAAAAGCCAGATCTTTTTCTGGATTCTATCTATTGATAGCTTGGCTGTTGTTGCTTATCTAAGTTTCTAAATAGAACATTTTTTTGCAGTTTTCTTTGCGTACAGTCATTGCTGTTTTGTCCCCCTCCCAAGACGATGATTCATAGAGTTAAAACAAAAGATTATTTTCATGTGACGACATAATGAAATAGACCAATTTATTTCTATTCTTTTAACACAGATGATCCACCAGAGTACACATACATGTACGCCCTCCCGGCTGCCATGGCAATGGGTGGTTACGCAGGAGCTAAGTATATGGGATACCCTGATATTGACCAGATGGCTTACCTCATCTCATCTCTCTGTTGTGTTGGTGCACTCACTGGTCTGTCTACCCAAAGCACTTGCCGACAGGGCAATTCTCTAGGTATGTCTGGATCTTAACCCATTACAGTGAGGACACTCGAACCATGAATACTTTGAGGTTTTTTCATACTTTTTTTTCTCCTTTATCCCTTGTGTGAATCGATTGGAAATATGATTTATCTTGAACAATAAGATTATTTGAGTTCAGTGCTTCATTTTCAGAAGGTTTGAAGCAGTAGAAAGTTCATAAAATAGAAAATATTAAAATAACAATTGTTCATGGTAATCGCGATTGTTGGCAACCTAAACATTACTGCTGATTTTCATACACTTTCATCCACATCAGCCCTTGGCTGCCTGAAAATTAACCTGCGTTACCAAAATAAAGTATTTTCAAATATGACTGGTTAACATGTTCATTTGAAACCATATTTGACCAGTCAAGTACCAAATTTGGCCAGACATTGACTGTTGACCGGCAGTTATTTTGAGCCCTGAATGTATGGAGTGAGGGATAAGGGGTGCATTAGTTGACAAGAAGCCTGCAAGAAGCACTGAATTTTTCATCATTTGTGTATATACATTTTTTTCATATTTATCTTGGGTGGATGGAGGGTCAATCACCTCAACCCTAACCTTGAACCATACAAGTCAGTGCTAACAGGGTGATTTTTTTCCAGGAATGATTGGTATTGGTACTGGAATGGTTGCCACCATTGGTAGCCTCAATCCCAGCCCAGATGTCCTGGCCCAGATGAGTGCTATGATGGCCATAGGTGGCTCTATAGGAGCAGCCATCTCAAGCCGCATTGCTGTTAGCGACCTACCCCAACTTGTTGCAGCCTTCCATAGCTTTGTAGGTCTTGCAGCAGTCTTGACTGCCGTCGCTAAGTTCATGATTGATGGAGATCACTTCGCTCTCGACCCTGCTGGCAATGTTCACAAGACTGCAATCTTCCTTGGAACTTTTATCGGAGGTGTGACCTTCACTGGGTCTTTGGTTGCATTTGGCAAGCTACATGCTATTATGGATTCAAAAGCACTCAGCCTGCCGGGCAAGAACCAACTGAATATCGCCATGGCACTGGCTAATGTTGCAGCGATGGGATATTACATGACGAGTGGAGATAGCAGTGTCTGTCTGTCCATGTTAGGTAAGATATTCACATAGTCGAAACTCTGTTATACGTAAAGGTTATATACCATTACCAAGGTGGATATGAAATATATCAACCCTCGGCGATATAAAACCATTTATACACCTATTTCAATTAACGTTGATATCAGGAGATCTGGAATGGTTGATCTGAGACCAATAGGAATTGGTGGTATCAACATGAATTTTGTGAATTAATGCGATAATTGACGGAAATTAGCAATTCAAAAACCATTAAAGCATGATTGCAACTATGTATTTGCAATATTTATGAGATAAGCATGCAGCCTTCCACGTTCCTATTGGTCTCAGATTGATCATTTCAGATCTTGCATTATCAACGTTAATTTAAATAGGTGTATACAGCTATTTCAATAAAGGTTATGTTGCATGTTGCATACCATCACGCAATGCAGTATGGGTGAATTAAATCCAAGCAACATGCACCAAAACCTTCACCATCCTTTTTTGAAATAGCTGTCTACACCCTATCCTCCTATGCAGACACTCTTAAGGGTCGTCACGAGAAACGTTGCGTGATGACGTGACGACCTTAAGAACATCTGCGAAGGAAGCTATATACATCTGTAAAATAAACAAAATGGCTTAAAGGGGAATTGATTGTTTGCAACCATGGCAGCCATGTTGGAGGTATTAACAAAGGAAGGTAATAAGAAATATTGCTGAATACATCCAACATGGCCGCGATGACATAACATGGAAACGAAAAAATAGAAAAAAGTATATTCACTAAATATTTAGGTCAAAATAAATGATTAATTCTTCCTTATCCAAATATCGCAGGTACAACTGCAGGATTATCGATGATCATGGGATGGCATATGACAGCATCGATTGGCGGTGCCGACATGCCAGTTGTCATTACAGTACTCAACAGCTACAGTGGATGGGCTTTGTGTGCCGAGGGCTTCATGTTGAACAATGACCTCTTGACCATCGTTGGTGCCTTGGTCGGCTTCTCTGGAGGTATCCTGTCCTACATCATGTGCAAAGCCATGAACAGATCTCTTGCTAATGTCTTGTTTGGAGGCTATGGAACTCTATCTTCTGGTGAGTGACGTATTTCTTGGTCAGAATAGTTTTACTTCCGTTTCCTAGTTAATTTGTATTTTGGCGCGATCGTTTCCGGTTAATTTACAATTTTGGCGCGAAAAAGGGTCCGCGCGAGCCAGATTCCTTTCCCGCCAAAACCTCAAATCGTGAACTTTTTCTGGGCCTCAAAATATAACATCAGTCATAAATTATATCAGTATTTTTGCTTAAAGAATAATGTAAATAAATCTAAAATTGCAAAATCTTTGAAGAAATTTTAAAGCCATTTTATTAGTTTGACAGATTTGATACATTAAGTGAGTTAAGAAGATTTCTTATTTCTTTTTTAAAAACGTTATTCTGCTATCGTCTATCTTGTTTATGCGTTTGGTTTTTCCTGTGACTTTTCCTTCCCTGTAACTTGAATGCCACATTCTTCTGTCGTGTATTCTTCCTGGTAATTTTGGACCCTTTGTTAGTCTTTGTTTCTCGTCCTATCTGCAGTCGTTTCAATGGTTTCGCTATTCCAAGTTCTGTGTGAGTTAGTAGATGTTTTTGACTTCTTGTTATGGGTCGACTGGATGATAGAGACGAGGAAGAACTAGGTTCTGCATTGGTTTGGGGAAATCGTTCCTCTCTACGTCTTGTAGTTGAAGAAGCCTGTCTGTTTTCTTCTAGTGTGGAAACACTTGAGCTAGATAATGAAAAGAAAATATTATCTAGGCTTGCAAGAAAGCCAACGAATTGGTTCGCATCTTTATTTTTCTATCTATCAATGGAACCAAATATAGGTCGCAGAAATATGAAAAGCGCTGTAAGTACGAATTGGTCAAAAACAAATTTTTTAACTACGTTTCTCAAACGTGTGAGGCTGGGAACTGTGAGGGGGACTATTACCATAGCAGAAGCTGCTCAATTTGCCGTGCTTTCAAGGACGTTATCTGTGAACATTCTTACCTTGAAGGGGATTCTGTCTGGACCTCTTCTCGCACACCTCGTATCCACACCCATTCTTCATCATCTTGAACATCATTCTCAGAGGAAGTCTTGGGAGGTACCTCCTCCCAAACGTAACTCGACAAAGAATTCATTCTCACTTTTTTCCCTCGCTTGAAAGTTTTTCTATTGTGACGAAATAGTTGCCAGTGACGTCATACTGTTCTCACTTGGTCGTCATCCTATTATGACGTAGGAGATGTCAGTGACGTCATACTGTTCTCTCTTGGTCGTCATCCTATTATGACGTAGTAGTTGTCAATGACGTCATACTGTGCTCTCTTGGTCGTCTTCCTATTATGACGTAGTAGTTTTCAGTGACGTCATACTGCTCTTGATTGGTTTTTTCGTCCTTTCGTGATGTAGTAGTTGCCTATGATGTCATACAGTTGCGTGACGTATAAAATCCACCGTGCGCGCTCGGGGGGGAAAACACAGGAAGCCCACGCTTCAAAAATGTACTATATTACATAGTTTGTAAAGTCTCACACTTACCTTCTTGAAAAACTAATTTCTATGGAATTTACAGCCTATTTTACATTGTTTAATGGCTTTTCTTGTTCACAGGAACCGGAGAGAAATTCAAGATCGAAGGAACGCACACCGAGATTAATGCTGACTCAGCAATAGAAATGATAACTGGTGCCAGGGATGTGATTATCGTGCCTGGTTACGGGCTGGCTGTTGCTAAGGCACAGTACGCTATTGCTGATATGGTGCGTACATTGAAGGAGAAGGGTATCAATGTACGGTTTGGTATTCATCCCGTGGCAGGACGTATGCCGGGACAACTGAACGTTCTTCTTGGTAAGAATAATGATGATACATGATGATGATGATACATGATGATGATGATGCACGATGATGATACATGATGGTACATGATGATGATGATACATGATGATGATACATGATGATGATGATACATGATGATGACACATGATGATGATACATGATGATGATACATGATGATGATACATGATGATGATACATGACGATGATACATGATGATGATACATGATGATGATACATGATGATGATACATGATGATGATACATGACGATGATACATGACGATGATACATGATGATGATACATGACGATGATACATGATGATGATACATGATGATGATACATGACGATGATACATGATGATGATACATGATGATGACACATGATGATGATACATGATGATGATACATGACGATGATACATGATGATGATACATGATGATGATACATGATGATGACACATGATGATGATACATGATGATGATACATGATGATGATACATGATGATGACACATGATGATGATACATGATGATGACACATGATGATGATACATGATGATGATACATGATGATGATGATACATGATGATGACACATGATGATGATACATGATGATGATACATGATGATGATACATGACGATGATACATGACGATGATACATGATGATGATACATGATGATGATACATGATGATGGTACATGATGATGATACATGATGATGATACATGACGATGATACATGATGATGATACATGATGATGATACATGATGATGATACATGATGATGGTACATGATGATGATACATGATGATGATACATGACGATGATACATGATGATGACACATGATGATGACACATGATGATGATACATGATGATGACACATGATGATGATACATGATGATGATACATGATGATGATGATACATGATGATGACACATGATGATGATACATGATGATGATACATGATGATGATACATGACGATGATACATGACGATGATACATGATGATGATACATGATGATGATACATGATGATGGTACATGATGATGATACATGATGATGATACATGACGATGATACATGATGATGATACATGATGATGATACATGATGATGATACATGGCATCAGTTATAAGTCCCTAACCCTTGTCTTATCTTATTTCTATAGCCGAAGCAGGCGTACCATACGACATCGTACTCGAAATGGACGAAATCAACGACGACTTCCCAGAAACTGACCTGGCCCTTGTGATTGGTGCGAACGACACGATCAACTCAGCAGCTCAGGATGACCCTAACTCTTCCATCGCTGGGATGCCTGTGCTTGAAGTATGGAAAGCCAAGCAGGTACGTTACAAAACAATGCCGCACGGAGCAATTATAGCTAGAGTGGATTTTGTATGGCTGTTGAACGGCACGGCACGGTCCCGGTACGGACTGTACGACCTCCCTTGAATCAAACACAGCGCGAGAAATCATTGATCAGCCAATGGAAATGCTCAAACACGTTACCGTCACGGTCACGACACGGAATGTCACGTTTAATTTATTCACACTCATTGAAATCAGTTGTTCTAATGATACTGCGAGACTAATCAGAACGCGCGCAATATCTTGAATGCTTGAACAATCCGACCAATCAGTATGCGCGTAGTATCTTATGATTCAACAATCCGACCAATTAGAGCGCGCGTTTTATCTTGAATGTTTGAACAATCCGACAAATCAGTATGCGCGTAGTATCTTATGATTCAACAATCCGACCAATTAGAGCGCGCGTTTTATCTTGAATGTTTGAACAATCCGACAAATCAGTATGCGCGTAGTATCTTATGATTCAACAATCCAACTAATTGAAGCGCGCGTGATATCTTTAATGTGTAAGCAATCTGACCAATTAGAACGCGCGTAATATCTCGAATGCTTCAGCAATCCGACCAATCAGAGTGCGCATAGTATCTTAATGCTTCAACAATCTGACCAATTAGAGCTCGCGTAATATCTCGAATGCTTCAGCAATCCGACCAATCAGAGTGCGCATAGTATCTTAATGCTTCAACAATCTGACCAATTAGAGTGTGCGTGATATCTTGAATGTTTCAACAACCCGACCTATCAGAGCGTGAATTTTATTTTGGATCTGACCAATTAGAGCGTTTGTTATGTCTTGCATATTTTGGTGTTGATTTTCTTCTCTTTATTACAGGTGGTTATCATGAAGCGAACCCTCGGCGCTGGATACGCAGACGTCGATAACCCGGTATTTTTCAAAGAAAACACCGCTATGTTGCTAGGCGACGCTAAAACCATGTGCGATGCTCTGTTTGGTAAAATCAGGGCACACTACAACATCCCATAACAAGACTCAATTCATCAAATATAAAAAAATAGCGAATCAAAGTGACTTTAGTTTTGTAGGTAGGCTTAATCGAATTGAATCTGTAGTAGTGTGGACCACATTGTGTGAGGATTTTTTATCATTTCGCGTGGAAGAGTGTTTTTGCTTGGACTTTTACAGAAAACTCAAAACTCATCAAAGACTATTTGCATCAGTCAGGTAACCTGGAATGGAATTGTCTATAAAATAAATCAATTTTGAAATCCTCAAAGCGTAGAAATGACATTGAAGGGGGCTTGATGGCTTAGGGGATGAAATATGGGAGATTTTTGTGACCGGGAGGAGGGATTCTGGGACGGATGGGGGATGGATATATTGATGAGTGGTTGGGTTGTTGGGTATATGATAGTATAAATGGGTGGAAGGATAGAGGGGTGGAAGGATGGATATAGAGAAGAGTGGATTGGTGTTTGGTTGGGTGCGTGTATGGTTGGGCGTATAATAGTATGTGTGTGTGTATGGGTGTGGATGGATAGAGGGACGGGTGGTTGATTAGATAAGTGTATGGGAATGGGTGCAGGGATAATAGATGAACGCCTGAATAATTAGATAGATAAGTCCCAAGTAGAATACCCAGCTCTTTACAAACGCACATTCCATAACATCTTATCCTGAGAGCTTTAATAGTTTCATAAAGCAAAGAGCAAACAAATAAATGCAGAATTTAACTCTATCCAAAATTAGGCCTATATTAGTTGTACTTGAACGGTAATGATGACACCATTATGTACAATCGTCTTGGTTTCTGAACCGTTGGTACACCGAACATCCCTCTGCTGATCATCGAGCTGCATTAGGCTGTACAACAAACAAGAAAGAAAAAATGAAGGTAAATGACCATTAGATACTTTAAGTAGTACACTCGCCTCTCATTTCTGGGGTCTCGGTTTCGATTCCTTTACTCGGCATCACATGTGAGTAGAGTTCGTTAGGTCTCCGTTCATTCGAGGAATTATTGCCGGGTTCTCTGGTTTTCCTCCTTCCGAAAACCAAACACGCTGTTCCCTGACTTAGAACAGCCTAGAGGTCGTTTCAGGGTTCTATCTGTGAGTTAGCCATGCCCTGACTTAGATCAGCCCAGAGGTTGTTTCAGGGTCTGCTATGCCCCTGTTCAAAAATATACGAAAGCTGCTCTGTATCACTTACCGTCACACCCATATATCTCTATTCGCATACACATGTTCCTGTTCCACGTGATTGGATATATCTGTATATATCGCGCAGATATCACCGTGGGAAGAGTGTTGTACTGAACTGAGAAGTCGTCGAAGTTCCCAGTCTGAAAGAAAAATACTTGTTTGAGTTACCATTCTGAGATGTAACCGCTGTATTTATCAGACTCGTATGTACAGCTAGCTTTAAGGTGCGGTAAAACGAGCTACAAAATCGTGCAACTTGTTGCGTTGCAAGTTGGAGAGCGATTGTTGTTCGTATTACCAGCCCGAGCGCAACAAATTTTCTTTTTTGCAGAAAAGAGAAAGAGCTGCTACTTCTGCAACAAAGTTGTGCAACAAACTCTTGTTTCACGGGTGGTAACGAGCCACATTCACTCTATAACTTACAGCGCAAAAATGTTGCGTGACAAGTTGCACGATTTTATTGCTCGTATTTGTTGATAGAAAGGTGTTTTACTTACCAGCCCAGCACTATACCAAGTAGCGTAGTCGTACCAGTAACTATTGTCATAACTGAACTTAAAGTTGTAATGCGTTACCCATGATGAGCCGCTGAAAGGGTCCACCTTACCCTGAGTGGCGATGCCTTTGAGGTATTTGTACGAGCCTAAATCGATCTGAAAAGATATAAATATAGTCCATGTGTTCCAGAACCTGTGGAACTGCGGGTCACAGTAAGATGTGTAGTGTCATTATCCCCGGCTTTGCACTCTTATACATCTTTACCCCAGACGTTTACAGCCTTGGGTCCTTCCCCACCAAACTACCTAATTTCCACAAAAGCAATACTCCTGCAGTGCAACTTATTATCATACCTTGAGCCACTGTCCCACTGAGTTAGACCCCGCGCACCAGGCGCCGTTGCCTTTAGCACTGCTGCTGAGGTGTAGTCTGGCTTGGTTGGGGTAATCGTAAGGAGTGTAGGACGACGCAGTGAGCTGGGCGTCTGTGATGCGACCATCTTGCATTCCGAGCCACTGATAGCATGCTAGAACAGAACAAATGGTACCCGCACGTTTAACGTGCTCTCTAGTTTCTTAACACGGTTTGCGTCATCGCGTTGTCAAATTGTTTAGTATTTGAAAAAATGGCTTTGAAAGGAAAAACATCGGAGACGGAGGCACGCGTGGCTTTGCGCGAACTCTTTAACAACGTAACGTGTCAGCATCTTGCGCACAAATACAACGAGCATCTAAAAAGCCCTTGAATTATTCCCATTATTTGCTCCAAATGGTGGTCAAACACTGACCATGTTCTGTCAACCAGAAATAATTCTATTGAAAACTTGCGATTCAGGTGATAAACATTCTGCACGAGACAGGAAATGACGTTAAAAGAAACCCTACGATTCACCACTTTCAACACAAAGTTTTCAGACGAAGTTCAGTTGCAAGGTTCAAATTTCAAAAATTCTTTGAAACTACCTTGAAGCCTTGCTTGAGAGCAGGGCCCTAATGCTTGAGAGCTTTGTGTGTGACCAGTGAACCGATGTGTGGAAAGTGGTGAATAGAAAAAAGAAAAATCTTCTGCAACCAAAAAGTATCGGCTATAAAGTGCTAAACCCCTCACCTTGGTGCTTGGTGCATTTGTACAGAGTATTCAACTGTCCAATATCAATCTCTGTCATCCTGTCTGGGTTACCAAGGACAACTGAAGATCCCCTTCTTGCTTGGACGGTGTTTAGACCATTCTTGGACCAGGCATTTCTGGGGGGCTGCATTAGAGATACCATTTCGTACGGTGCGCCAAAAGCCTCTACTTGATCTGAGCTGTACTTGTCAAAATTATGTGCGTAACCTTAAAATCCGAAATGAAAATCTTTTTTGTACCCATTTTTATAACTACGCGACCAACACAGCCCAAGACGTCTGCGTTTTTGGCTGCCGTCGATCAAATTCTGAGTTGGTACTTTTTAGTTGAAGGAAGCCAAAAACAAATGTCTGGGGCTGTGTTCGTCGCGTAATTATAACTTATGAAAGAGTGTAAGCTAGATTTCCCCATACACCTTGCGTTATCGCCCCTTTGTCACACGTTAGCCTCTAGTAAGTTCACCGGTCATCTCCCTTTATGTGACATTCAGGGTCAACTATTCAATGGGGATTTTGCACACCTTTCGTGACATTTCAAATATTGCTTGGCTGGTCCCGAAAATATCATATCTGGAAAGAGCATCCTAAAATTAGTAAATTTTGAAATTTTGAGGGAAATCAAATAAATACGAACGAAGTTATGAATTTTTAAAGATGACCTTTTCTATAAAGAAATGTATGGAAAATCGTCTTGGTGGGCAAGCTGTTGCCCACCACATACATTTCCTTATAAAAAAGGCTACTTTTAAAAATTCATAACTTCGTTATGTCACGCAAGGTGTGCAAAATCCCCATTAGATTTGTCGTACCTGATTGGACGTTATTTGGGAAGACAACCACATACGAATCTCTGTCGTATCGTGAAGATGTGTGGAAGAAGCCTAGCACGTGTAGCAGTTCGTGTACTATGGTGCCAGTGAAGGCACAACCTGTCCCAATCGAAACGGGCTGCGCAGCCATTTTCAAATATCCAACAAAAGATGAACAGCTACGAAATAAAAAATTAGAATTAGTGTCTCGCGATCAAATGCTAAAATCTTGGGTTTATACTGAGAAGACCCTTTATTAAGCAGACATTTTCGAGGAATTATTAACTGGTCGCTTAGAAGTTGGACGCTCAATAGGTGGTCGCTTAGTAAGGGTTCTTTAATTTTAGGGATCAGGTATTAAATCTGACCGACTTTGACAACTGGTCGGTAGTTAGAGGTTAACCTGGTCGTATACTGGAGGTTCTATACTGTAGTTTAGAGGGGGGACTTCTATTTATACATTAGGGGAGGGGGGATTGGTAAAATCCCTTCCAATGTCCTATGCGATTTCGTACCCCCTTCCCTTCCTCTCATGGGACTTGTGTTGTCTTAACAACCAATGAAGTCACTAAAATAGTTTTTCTTTTCATCTTATCCGCTCGACAGATTTACCTGCCGTCAATATCTTCAACAAACACAGAGCCAAGGCATCTGTTCAAACACAAGACTTACCCTGAGCCCCTAGTGAACGATATGTAATGTGCTTCTGAAGTCCGCTGGACAAAACGAACGCAGGAAACTTTGTGGATTTCACCGATGGCGCTGTTGATCATGGTGCGTTCGTGAGGGTATGCGTCTATCAAAAGATATACCACGTTCTAAGGTTAGTAACGCATTAGTTCTGAGCAACGGTTTTTTATCATGCCTAAGTTTCGCCTGCGGGGATTGTAAGCAGCGGTTTTCATTCACAATCCTTCCCAGACTCCTTTCAAGTCTCCATAGAGATTTAAAAGCCTGCATTACTGGTGAACAGCGGTATTCCACCATACTAAGTTTCGCCGGCGGTGTTTTTAAGCAGCGGTTTTCATTTACAATCCTTCCCAGACTCCTCTGCAGTCTCCTAAAGGATTAAGCCTGCATAAGTTGTAAACAGCGGTATTCCACCACACATCTACCCAGTCTCTACCCAGAAAGCAAAAGTAACCCAACTCACCAAAACTCGAATCAACGATAAAAGGAACGACTCCGCCAGGCCATACGTAGTTGCTGTCCTTGAGAATATTTCTAGTTTCGTGATTCGGGTCGGTTTTGTTCTGTAGACGCTGCACCATTTCCGGATTCAGTAGAATATCTCCGTCCAATTTATCTAAAAACACAAAAAAATCAAATCAATTAAAAAAAAAATAGAGTAAAAAGGTAGAATAAGAGTCGATATAAGCCCGGTTTAGACGTCGAATTTCACATGTGCCGAATCTAATGCAAATGAATTCAAACAATAGGATTTGCTCATTTGCATCAGATTCGGCACATGCGAAATTCAACGTTTAAACCGGGCCTAAATCAACCCTTGTTCAGTGTATAACAGTCAAATAGACCCCTCGCAGTACTTCGGAATGCAGCTCAATTTGGATGACAAAACAATAGCCATATTTTATTTACGAAGCCATACTACTGACATTGCTTAAAATAATCTTTTTTAACTTAAAGTTTTCGATTTATTGATAAGATTTTACAGAAGTTTTTTCGTAAACCCTCATTTAGTTCGATTTTTTTTTCCATTGTTTAGAATATGACTGAAAATTGTGATAAAATCTCTGTTTTATGTCGAAGAAATTTTTTTCTCGATTCATTTGTTTAGTCTTATCTGAGTTTTTTCTCCTTAGATATTAATCATCGAGATATCTTTGCAAACGTTGAAGGTTTATTTTCAGTGCATGCTTGTTATTTGAGAATTTTGGACGTTGAATCGGATTTGAGATCTTAGATAAATCAAGTTTTACATAACCACAGAATTTTTAAGAATTGCAGTTTCATCTTTCTCTTTTTCTTCCTTCTCCCTCCCTTCTAGTTCTCCTTCTTCTTTTTCTTCTTCTTCTTCTCCTCCTCCTCCTCCTTCTCCTTTTCGTCCTTCTCCTTTTCCTTCTCCTTTTCGTCCTTCTCCTTCTCCTTCTCCTTCTCCTTCTCCTTCTCCTTCTCCTTCTCCTTCTCCTTCTCCTTCTCCTTCTCCTTCTCCTTCTCCTTCTCCTTCTCCTTCTCCTCCTTCTCGGCTCAACTTCCAAATACCACTAAATCAGACGAACCATTTCAAGGAGCATTTAAAAATGTTCTTAGCGATAGTTTTGCCATAAGATTTTTATTAGTATATCAATCACAGGAAGTGTTTTCCCTTTCCTGTCATGTTTTAGTTTGTTTAACCAAAGCATATTGACAAAACGAGCAAAATGAAGCACTTGTCGTTATGACACAAAAATGACTGCACCCAGGAAATGAGAAAAACTCTTCCATTTAGCAGTCATTAAATTGCTCTCTACCGGCCTTAATCATCAACTTTGCAATTAAAGATAAGTCGAGTTTATACTCCAGTATATCATATAATGTTTGTTATGTGACGATTGACTGACATTCGAGAGTCAAACTGATTAATATTCCGCCGAATGAGTTCTGATTTTATTATCGATGGTTAGTTTTGTAAAACAAGAAAAAATTCGTTCTTACGAGAAAAAAAAGGGGGAATTCGTTAATAAAATTTTTGAACGAATTATCGATCG
>OZ025213.1:11605707-11699501 GCA_964019055.1 Anthopleura xanthogrammica | reverse complement strand
TTTCAATAACATTTTTAATTCATACGCAAAGAAAACTACATATAGTATATCGGGTTGAACGTGACCAAAAACATGTCGTTTTAGCAGCTCTCTTTTTACTTTTTACAAAGACATTCGTTATAATTCACCATATGCGACATTGGGTTCATTTAGCTTGATTCAAGTTCGAGAGAATCTTTTTACGATGGTTGTATAGGAGTCAAATTACATTAACATTTGAATACCCACATATTAGTGCTTAAAATGGAACATTAATTGATCATTAAAACACCTTTAAAGAATTTTAAAGAGAAAGACCTTAGTAGTCCATATGGTGGAGTAACACAATTTATCCCAGACCAAAACAACTCCAAAACAATCGATTTTTTTCAAGATTTCTCGCTTAATATTCAAGTCAAGAATGGCTTCGCATATTATATTTTTATGGCTTTTCTGATTAAATTATTCAAACAAAGGCATTAAAGTTTTCAACCTAGATCAAATTTCGGCAAAGTACAAAAGAAAATCGTTTACACGTACGTACCATGACCGAAAGCTTTCGCTTTTGCCCAAGGAGGCGGACCTTTTGGCTTAGCCGTTCCTTCGCGAACGAGGAAGAAAAATACAATTGACGCGAATAGGAGCACGAGATAATGGCGGACAGTCATCTTATGTTGTGCTTCGAAGTTAAACCAAGTGCAGGCCCAACGAGAGAGGTCTAAAAGTGTCCAGCAATCTCGCTACCTTGGCTACTTTTAAGTGCTTTACATGAAACGGGGTTTGTTTAAGTACACTCGAGTGTTGACTGAAGAATTCAACGTCCGAACAGCTGTATCTACTCACTAAAGAGGAAACAGTCTTCCCACTCCTAGGCATGTTGAATAAACAAATCGAAATCAGGGCGAAAAATCACTAGGGATGTGACAGACTTGACTAGATTGAAGACAAGAGACAGGACAACTGGGGTTAGATTGCACTCTTTGTGTACAATTAATACTAACTGGACCATTAACGGATTTACAACTCTCTATGCCTTCAAAGATGTTATATAAACAGGGATACGGTGAAGGAAAACTGAAATACAAAACCTCATGCACCAGACTTTATTGTATCTTAAGAAAATTCACTAAAATACTAACAATATTAAAAACTATTCATCAACTTCTACATCCAAACAAAACTAACTAAAAACATTTCAGTTTTGATATAATTTTCCATCGATGTGTAAGAAATGAACTTCCTGGGTAGCTTGGCCTAGAACAGTGAAGAATTAAAAACGCTTTTTGATCTAAGCAAGAGATAAGTTATGAATTATAAGTTTATTTCGATACGACTCAAATCTTTTGAATCGACTTTATTAACACCAACTCTCGACTCCATGAAAAAGTACTTCAAGAGCACTTAAAATCATCAGCTGAGAACATTTTGTTTTCTTATACGGAAATGAGTAGAGTCAAAAAGATGTTTAATTTTGGAGGGAGGGAGGGAGGGTGGGGCGATTTCGTTTGGGTTACGTCAGTAAAGCTTTAAGGACGAATGAGAAAGCATTTTGAATTAACGGAATACTTTTGCTTTTATTTTCAAGAGCCGTGAGAGAAAAGGGAACTGTAAAGTGTAGAATAGGAATATTAAGTCTCTCAATTTATGAGGAAATAATTTACAGAAAAAAATAGGCCGGACGTGCGATACACAGCCACATCCATGTATAGTGTCTATACTGTAGTTCTACCCAACCCCCAATTCCCCCATCCCATCCCACACACACCCCAACGACGTCAACACCCATGAAAATCATAATTTGTTCAGTCAAGTAGTCGTCTTTACCCAGTTCCCAAAAACTAACCACAGCCACACCCACCCTTGGTGTTTGTACTGGAGTGCCCCCCTCCCGCACACACACACCAATACCACCACCCCCCTCACCACCTTTAAAATAATCTTCTACTGTCTTCATCGAGTTCCCAAAAACTAACCACAGCCACACCCACCCTTGGTGTTTGTACTGGAGTGCCCCCCTCCCGCACACACACACACCAATACCACCACCCCCCTCACCACCTTTAAAATGAATCATCCACTGTCTTC
Source organism: Anthopleura xanthogrammica (assembly GCA_964019055.1). Taxonomy (NCBI): domain Eukaryota; kingdom Metazoa; phylum Cnidaria; class Anthozoa; order Actiniaria; family Actiniidae; genus Anthopleura; species Anthopleura xanthogrammica. The sequence goes on along the minus strand of OZ025213.1, from coordinate 11,697,437 downwards.
ATCGACTTCCCAAAAACTAATTACAGCCACACCCACCCTTGGTGTTTGTACTGGAGTGCCCCCCTCCCGCACACACACACCAATACCACCACCCCCCTCACCACCTTTAAAATAATCTTCTACTGTCTTCATCGAGTTCCCAAAAACTAACCACAGCCACACCCACCCTTGGTGTTTGTACTGGAGTGCCCCCCTCCCGCACACACACACACCAATACCACCACCCCCCTCACCACCTTTAAAATGAATCATCCACTGTCTTCATCGACTTCCCAAAAACTAATTACAGCCACACCCACCCTTGGTGTTTGTACTGGAGTGCCCCGTCTCGCACACCGTCTTCATCGAGTTCCCAAAAACTAACCCTGTGACATGAGTCAAAGATTCTTCCTCTAAGTCTATCATTACACCATCATTAAAACCATAATCCCCTGTCAACGCGCAATCAACACTAAAAACTAGTTTGGCGTTTAAGTCGTCTTTCCTTATTTTAGCGATAATTATTAGTCATTTGCTTGATAACTTGTGTAAACTCAACGACAGTGCTGCAAAACATGCCAAAGTTTTCAAACATGCTGTACATTAGTCTAAACATGTCAGTGATTGTTGGCGTTGCTTCGAAATATGGAGCTCAAAACAGTGAAAAACCAAACACCTTAGATATATAGATATGTGTTCTCGTTTGTCTAGTTTTGTATTTTGGATTCCAGGGTCTAATGGACTTAAAATCAAGGCCAGTTTGACACAGATATGGATGGAGTGTGTATTGATAAAGGGAGTGATAGATGGAGGGAGGAGTGGAAGGGGGATGGATGAACCGTTGGAAAACTAAATCAATGATTCTCAAGTAGACTAGACAGCTCCTTCTTTCGATTGCACATTCAACTTTTAATAGATTTTTAAATCAAAGAGCAAACAAATGAATGAAGAATTTAACCCGATTCCAATAAAGAATATTATACCATCCTATATAAGGGCCAGATTTGTAATTACCCAATATTATCCAATATTCAAATTAGCACTATGTTTTCGTACTTGAACAGGTTTCTGAACCGTTGGTACACCGAAAATCTCTCTGCTGATCATTGAGCGTCAATAGACTGTACAAGAAACAAGATAGAAAAAATGAAGGTAAATGACCATTACACTCGCCTCAGAGGGCCAGAGGTTGTTTCAGGGTTCGATCTGTGAGTTAGCCATGCCCTGACTTAGATCAGCCCAGAGGTTGTTTCAGGGTTGGATCTGTGAGTTAGCCATGCCCTGACTTAGATCAGCCCAGAGATTGTTTCAGGGTTCTATCTGTGATTTAGTCGTGGCCTGACTTAGATCAGCCCAGAGGTTGTTTCAGGGTTCTATCTGTGAGTTAGCCATGCCCTGACTTAGATCAGCCCAGAGGTTGTTTCAGGGTTCTATCTGTGAGTTAGTCGTGCCCTGACTTAGATCAGCCCAGAGGTTGTTTCAGGGTTCTATCTGTGAGTTAGCCATGCCCTGACTTAGATCAGCCCAGAGGTTGTTTCAGGGTTCTATCTGTGAGTTAGTCGTGCCCTGACTTAGATCAGTCCAGAGGTTGTTTCAGGATTCTATCTGTGAGTTAGCCATGCCCTGACTTAGATCAGCCCAGAGGTTGTTTCAGGGTTCTATCTGTGAGTTAGCCATGCCCTGACTTAGATCAGCCCAGAGGTTGTTTCAGGGTCTGCTATGCCCCTGTTCACAAATATACGAAAGCTGCTCTGTATCACTTACCGTCACACCCATATATCTCTATTCGCATACACATGTTCCTGTTCCACGTGATTGGGTATATCTGTATATATCGCGCAGATATCACCGTGGGAAGAGTGTTGTACTGAACTGAGAAGTCGTCGAAGTTCCCAGTCTGAAAGAAAAATACTTGTTTGAGTTACCATTCTGAGATGTAACCGCTGTATTTATTCGACTCGTATATACAGCTAGCTTTAAGGTGCGGTAAAACGAGCTACAAAATCGTGCAACTTGTTGCGTTGCAAGTTGGAGAGCGATTGTTGCTCGTATTACCAGCCCGAGCGCAACAAATTTTCTTTTTTCCAGAGAGTAGAAAGAGCTGCTACTTCTGCAACAAAGTTGTGCAACAAACTCTTGTTTCACGGGTGGTAACGAGCCACATTCACTCTATAACTTGCAGCGCAACAACGTTGCGATACAAATTGCACGATTTTATTGTTCGTATTTGTTAATGGAAAGGTGTTTTACTTACCAGCCCAGCACTATACCAAGTAGCGTAGTCGTACCAGTAACTATTGTCATAACTGAACTTAAAGTTGTAATGCGTTACCCACGATGAACCGCTGAAAGGGTCCACCTTACCCTGAGTGGCGATGCCTTTGAGGTATTTGTACGAGCCTAAATCGATCTGAAAAGATATAAATATAGTCCATGTGTTCCAGAACCTGTGGAACTGCGGGTCACAGTAAGATGTGTAGTGTCATTATCCCCGGCTTTGCACTCTTATACATCTTTACCCCAGATGTTTACAGCCTTAAGCCCTTCCCCACCAAACTACCTAATTTCCACCAAAACAATACTACTGCATTGCAACTTATTATCATACCTTGATCCACTGTCCCACTGAGTTAGACCCCGCGCACCAGGCGCCGTTGCCTTTAGCACTGCTGCTGAGGTGTAGTCTGGCTTGGTTGGGATAATCGTAAGGAGTGTAGGACGACGCAGTGAGCTGGGCGTCTGTAATGCGACCATCTTGCATTCCGAGCCACTGATAGCATGCTAGAACAGAACAAATGGTACCCGCACGTTTAACGTGCTCTCTAGTTTCTTATTTAATACGGTTTGCGTCATCGCGTTTTCAAATTGTTTAGTATTTGAAAAAAATGGCTTTCAAAGGGAAAACATTGGAGACACGTGCGGCTTTGCGCGAACTCTTTAACAATGTGTCAGCATCTTGCGCACAAATACAACGATCAACCAAGCATCTAAAAAGCCTTTGAACTAATCTCATCTGCTCCAAATGGTGGTCAAACACTGACCATGTGTCAACCAGAAAGAATCAGAGGAGGATCCAGGATTTTGGTTCAGGGAGGGGTGCAGGGCACAAAGCCAGCCAAGGGGGTGCCACCTTAAGCATCAAAGAAAGAAAACATCAAAATAGGGGGACAAAGTTGCTCCGAGGGGTTGCGCACTCCCTGCACCCCTTGAAATCTTGCGATTCAGCTGATGAACATTCCGCACGAGACAGGAAATGACGTCAAAAGAAACCCTACGATTCACCACCTTCAACACAAAGCATTCAGACGAAGTTGCAAGGTTCAATTTTTAAAAATTCTTCGAAACTACCTTAAAGCCTTGCTTGAAAGCAGGGCCCTAATACGTGAGAGCTTTGTGTGTGACCAGTGAACCGATGTATGGAAAGTGGTGAATAGAAAAAAGAAAAATCTTCTGCAACCAAAAAGTATCGACTATCAAAGTGCTACACTCCTCACCTTTGTGCTTGGTGCATTTGTACAATGTGTTCAACTGTCCAATATCAATCTCGGTCATCCTGTCTGGGTTACCAAGGACAACTGAAGGGCCCTTTCTTGCTTGGACGGTGTTTAGAGAATTTTTGGACCAAGCTTTCCTGGGGGGGTGCATTAGAGAGACCATTTCGTACGGTGCGCCAAAAGTCTGTACTTGATCTGAGTGTAGCTTCCAAAAATTGTGTTTGTATCCTTAAAATCCGAAATGAACATTAGTTTTGGACCCATTTTCATAATTCGAGATGCCTGGGAATAGACCATTTCACGGTTGTTGTCGATCAACCTCAGCCTCGATTGTGTGTAATATATTCTTTAGAATTTGACTACAGCTCACGGTAATTTAAGGAATGTACACATCAAATAATTGAAACACTTAAAAATTCCACGGGCTTTAGTCAAACTCTAAAGAATAAATTACACGCTATTGAGGATGAGGTTGATCGACGAGAACCGTGAAATGGTTTATTGGGATCCATCAATCAAATTTCCGGTGGTCTGAATAAGTATTTTAATTTTTTGATGCCGGATTTCAAAATCTCAGACGTCTGTGGTTGTGTTTGTGCTTGTAGTCCCTTTCATCGTTCCCTGCGTCATCTCGAAAGGTAGCTGGGCCTTTGCATCAAAGGGAGACGAACGGTGAGCTTGCAATGATAGAGACACCGTCTCACTTCGATGCAAAGGCACGGCTACCTTTCGAGATAGCGCATGCAGAGAACTGTGAAGGAGACTATTATGAAAGTGGGTTCATGTAAACTCATTGTATGGGTTACGATACCTATACTGTGCGCACCTTCCCGTTTTTTTGTGGCACACTCCCTCCCCTATGCGTCATTGCCCTTTTGTCACACCTCACCCTCCAGTTCACCGTCACCATGGCTCAATTTCATTCAGGATCAATTCCTAACTATTTTAAAATAAGATTTATCGTACCTGATTGGACGTTATCTGGGAAGGTAGCTACATACGAATCTCTGTCGGGTCGTGAAGAAGTGTGGAAGAAGCCTAGCACGTGTAGCAGTTCGTGTACTACGGTGCCAGTGAAGGCACAACCGGGTCCTATGGAGACGGACTGCAATCCCTTTTTCAAATAACCAATATTAGATGAACAACTACGGAACAAAAGATTAGAATTAATGACTTACAGTCGAATACGATCAAATGCAAAGCTCTGAAGCGGAACTTCTACTAAGCGACCACTCTTGGAAAATTGTCACGTGACCACTTTTTAGAGGTTTACCGCTTAATAGGTGGTCGCTTACTGGGGGCTCTACTTTACTTCATAGAATCGGGAGGACCATTTATTCATTTGGGGAGAGGGCGAACTATTTCGGTGTGTCTTGTAATATTTCCCCTCCCCTCCCCTACCTCAACTATATACATCGATTCGATGACACCCTTGGCCCTCACTTCAACGTTGCCTTGACAAATAATGACGTCACTAAAATAGTTTTTTTTTATCTCGTCCGCTCAACAGATTTACCTCGCTCAATATATTCAACAAACACAGAGCCAAGGCATCTGTTCAAACAAAAGACTTACTCTGAGCCCCTAGTGAACGATATGTAATTTGCCTCTGAAGTCCGCTGGACAAAACGAACGCAGGAAACTTTGTGGATTTCACCGATGGCGCCGTTGATGATGGTGCGTTCTTGAGGGTATGCGTCTATCAAAAGATATACCACGTTTTAAGGTTAGTAATAAACCAATCAATGCGTTTTAGGGTTGATTTCAATAAGGCTAATATTTGCTGTATATATCAAAACACGCAACACCGACTATTTTGTTCGAAGGATATTCGAGTTTCATTCATAGTAAACAGCGGTATTTCACTTAATTCTTTACAACTTTCTTTTGAACCTCTGCGAAAATGCGACCACGAGTGTTGGAAACAGCGGCTTCCCACTCACGTTTCTCATTTGGAGGTATTCTCGGCGTCTTCCTGCTTTCGCGCAAAACCGCTGACCAAAAAGCCGAAAGGCTCTGGGCGAGATTTTCGATGTGCTTTGTCGCCTGCATGATTTAGGTCTATGAGCGGTGGTATTTTATCGTACGTAAGATTTTTTCGCTTTAGCTTTAGCGGTTTTTGTTTACAATCCTTCCCTAGCAAAATCTTGCGGCCTGTACGAGTTGTGAGCAGCGGTATTCCACTACACTCCTCCCCAGTCTCTACTTAGAAAAACGGTCTCCCATGTCTCCCAGACTCCTTTGCAGTCTCCTAAAGATTTTTCCTACATGAGTTATGATCAGCGGTATTCCACCACACCTACACTTCTCCCCAGTCTCTACCTAAGCTAGATAAACAGGTAACCCAACTCACCAAAAGTCGAATCAATGATAAAAGGAACAACTCCGCCAGGCCAATGGTATTTGCTGTCTTTGATGGTGTTTCGTCTTTCGTGATTAATGTCCGGATCGGTTGGGTTTTGCAGACGCTGCAAGGTTACTTCATCGAGTACGATATCTCCTTCAAATTTATCTGAAAATACAAAATAAAAATATCTTAATAAACTAACAACAATTACTTTAAGTTTAAACATGTTTTGATATCATTATAAATTTTGCTACTACCCACGTACAAAGGTGTTTTATGTTTTGATATGTTGTTATTTTTATTAATATATAAACTAATCTTCTGCTCTTAAGACCATTTGAAAATAGATAAGAAATAAGAAAACATTAAATCAAAAGCTACAGTAAAAATGGTAGAATTAGAGTCAGTGTTAATGTTGGTTAGAGTGGTAAAATCGTTTACGCTCTCGCTCTCGCTCTCGCTCTCGCTCTCGTTCTCGTTCTCGTTCTCGTTCTCGTTCTCGTTCTCGTTCTCGTTCTCGTTCTCGTTCTCGTTCTCGTTCTCGTTCTCGTTCTCGTTCTCGTTCTCGTTCTCGTTCTCGTTCTCGTTCTCGTTCTCGTTCTCGTTCTCGTTCTCGTTCTCGTTCTCGTTCTCGTTCTCGTTCTCGTTCTCGTTCTCGTTCTCGTTCTCGTTCTCGTTTGCGAAGAGTTTTGCCATAACTGAAGATGTTGTTATTTGAATTGAGCGAGGCAGGTCACATAGACACGAGCAAATTTAACGTCATAACAGGGACCGCGAGAGGGGAGGGGCTGGTAGGGCTATAGCCTTGCCACTTTTCCCCTTTTCCCATACTAGTCTCTTATATTTTCCAATCTTAGCCCCACCACTTTTTAGGGTGCTCCGCAGTCCATGCATAAGATGTTGATAACGGTTTTTATAAATTTGCTACTGAAGCACAGGAAGTGTTTTCCCATGCCTGACTCCTTCAGTTTTTTTTTAACCAAAGCGTGTTACAAAGCGAACAAAATAAAGTGCTTGAGTCGACATGACACAAAGGACTACACCCAGAAAAGCAAAGCACGAAAGAAAATCGTTTACACATACGTACCATGACCGAAATCGTTCTCTTTTGCCCAAAGAGGCGGACCTTTTGGCATAGCCGTTCCTTCTCGAACGAGAAAGAAAAATACAATTGACGCGAACAGGAACATGAGATACTGGTGGACAGTCATTTTATGTTGTACTTGGAGACTAAGTCAAGTGCAAGACCACAGAGTGAGGTCTAAAAGTTTCTAACACCCTCGCTATACCTTAGCTCCTTTTATGTGTTTTGTGAAATGAAAGCTTTGTTTAATTACATTGAAGTGTTGAAGTTTTTCTTTCGTTCATTTTGGCCCCCGCCTCGCGTGATTCAAAAATATTTTCATGAACAAAAGAACAAAAGCCAATTTGGGTTTCTTCACGACTCTTTCCTACTTTCAAAGATGTTTTCTTGTGATTCCCTCGTGTTCCTGAGTACGTTTCTGTGTAGTCAATACATCCAATCACTGCTTTCCCATGTCAAGGTGAACACGTGTCATTCCATTCTAAATGCGGTTCACTGCTTGTTTGAGGAAAATTTTGAATTTGCAGCTAATTTACAAAAAGTTTTCTTGTGAATACTGAATAGTTAGAATAAGGTAACCAAAGCATACTGTATTCGCGTGACCAAAACCTGGTTTGCGCCATGTGGCCACAAATGTATATTGCCATAAATGGGCTTAATAATAATAATAATAATAATAATAATAATAATAATAATAATAATAATAATAATAATAATAATAATAATAATAATAATAATAATAATAATAATAATAATTTCATCTAAAATAAGGTGTTTCCTTGGGCAAATTCACTAATAATTTAGCCACGACCATTGTTAGTAAGAATAGTAATTCAAATTTGATATTACGCACATAATTTCTTTTCTTTTTCTTTTCTCCGTAAGAAGAAAGATTAAGGGGTATTTGGTTCACATCTATCGGACCTGATCGGCCTATCTCTTCTAATTTTATCTAAACACTGATTGCTCTTTACAAGCTGCCTTTAATTTTCTATTATTCAAGATCTATAAACTCATTTTTGCATATATTTATTATATCGATTTGATATGTTTCTTGTTTCATTTTATTTCTCTAGAAGATGCCTTATTTTCGTTATTAACTGCTAAAGTTTTGTTTGTTTTTAAATTTGTGTGATTTGACAAAATTTAAAATTTGCTCGAGCGTAACCGTCAAGCTGAGATAGAGCGCGCGCTCGGAAACAACTGCTGTCACCCAGCTCGCGCAAAATCTGGACGAGCTGAAGTTCTTCTGCGAAATAAACTCCGCAGGGAAAGAAGGTCCTCATGGACACAATTACTCACAATAACTGTGATGAAATGATGAAATCAAGAACCAATGAAAACGATGAAAACAGAACCGAAGCAAATGACGGTTCTTCATCCAGCATCGACCAAGTGTGTGGACAGGCTGGTCGACGTCGTGAAAATGTAACTGTCCAAAATCAAACACGAAAAGCAAGAAAGAAGTGGAATAAAGAAGAAAATAGAACTTTGATGGAATGTTATATGAAGAGTGAGCCCGAGAAGAGAGGCTATAGAAAGAGGTTGCTTGAACTATGGGAAGAAAGAGGAATGGACCAACAAACTGAACAAAGACTAGCGGATCAAGTAAGAGCTATCCGGAAAGGAAAATGGTTTACAGAATTAGAGATAGAGGAAATTCAGAGGAAGGTAACCGAAATCAGACAAATTGACACTGAAGAACGGAGTCCTGGAACAGACCATAGCACTGGGACAGAGGAGAATTGCTCGACCACACACGATGATGGTACAGAAGAAAATCAACGAGAAATAATACCTGAAGAAATGGAAATGACAGATGAACAAAACGCAATAATGTCTCGACTGTATGAAATACTACACAAAACAGATCGAGAGAGATTACCAGATCTTCGCGGAGTATTTAGGAAAAAGCTGTTAGACCAAGTCAAAGCTGTCGATAGTGTGCTGCAAACTATTCCTACGAATGATATTACAGAGACAAACGACCTTGTGTATGCCGCTGCTGCTGTGGTAACTGAAAGAGTGGGAGTGAAGATCAAAAAGAAAAGGAAGAATGGAGAACCACCCTGGAAAAGAAGGCTACAAGGACAGATTAGCGAGATGAGAAGGGACTTAAGCAGACTTCAACAAATCAACATCCAAACAGTTGGGACTTCTCGAAAGATGGAACGGCTAGAGCGAAAGTATAATGTCAGAGGTAAAGGATTGAAAGTGGTAATTGAAGAGCTGAAACAAAGGATCAAGGCCAAGGCAAGTAAAGTGAAGCGCTATGAGGAAAGAATAAGACAGTATCGGCAAAACAGATTATTTACAACAAATCAAAAGCAATTTTACAAAGAAATTGATGAACAAAAGCAGGAACAAGCACCACCAAATGCTGAGGAAAGTTTAGAGTTTTGGGGGCAGCTGTGGAGCAATAAAGCAGAACACAAGAAGGACGCCGAATGGCTGAGGAAGGCAAAGAATGACCAGCATGTAGTCCAGCAGCCAGAAATCACCATCACACCAAAGAAAATCAAACATCGGCTGAGGAAAATGAGCAACTGGAAATCACCAGGTCTGGATAATGTACATGGGTTCTGGTTGAAAAACTTCGTGAGTTTGCATGAAAGAATAGCTGCACAGCTACAAGTCTGTTTAACATCACAAACTACCCCGGAATGGATGGTTAAAGGAAGAACAGTGCTCATCATGAAAGACCCTGATAAAGGCAACATACCGTCTAATTACCGTCCAATCACATGCCTTCCCTTGATGTGGAAACTTTTAACGGGGGTGATATCAGAAGATCTCTACTGCCACCTGATCGACAACAAATTGCTACCAGACGAGCAGAAAGGTTGCAGAAAGAACAGCCGGGGGACAAAAGATCAACTAAGCATTGACAAGGCCTTACTGAGGGATTGCAAGAAAAGAAAGACCAATTTAGCTATGGCGTGGATTGACTACAAGAAAGCGTATGACTCTGTTCCACATTCGTGGATAATAGAGTCGTTAGAGTTGATTGGTGTAGCTGATAATGTGAAAGCTTTATTGGAGAAGAGCATGTCATTATGGAGGACAACCCTAACATCGAATGGAAAAATACTTGGAGAAGTGGAGTTCAAGAGAGGAATATTCCAAGGAGACTCACTATCTCCACTGCTATTCGTGATCGCACTAATACCTTTGACCGATATACTCAGAAGCACCCAAGCTGGCTATAAGATCAGTAAAAGCGAGGAAAAGATCAATCACTTACTATTCATGGACGATCTCAAACTCTATAGTAAGAATGAAAAAGAACTTGATTCCCTCGTCCAAACAGTGCGCATATTCAGTGACGACATTGGTATGGACTTTGGAATTTCCAAATGTGCAGTGCTGGTCATGAATAGAGGTAAGAAGATCAAGAGTGATGGAATTGCTCTTCCAGATGGGAGAAAGCTTAGATCGTTAGAAGAAAATGATGATTGTTATAAATACTTGGGCGTACTGGAAGCTGATGATGTCCTACATTTAGAAATGAAGGAAAAGCTACGAGTTGAATATAAGAGAAGGCTGAGAAAACTCCTTAAGTCGAAGCTGAATGGAGGTAACCTCATGAAAGCAATCAATACGTGGGCTGTATCATCGATTCGCTACAGCGGAGGAATAGTCAATTGGACCAAGAATGATCTGCAAGAAATGGATCGAAAAACTAGAAAGTTGTTATGCATGTATGGAGCTCTTCATCCCAGGTCTTGTGTCAACCGTATCTATTTACCAAGAACTGAGGGAGGGCGTGGCCTTATCAGTATTGAAGACTGTATCAGAATGGAAGAAGGAAGCCTCGCACAGTATATTAAGAACAGCCAAGAAAGGTTGTTGATTGCAGCTTGTAAAATAGGAAAACATGCACCAGCGGAACAACCAAAGGATTACAAGGAAAGAAAGAGAGACCAAAGGTGGGAAGAAATAATGACGAAACCCCTACAGAGGCAGTACCATCAGCAAATCAAGGATGTGGCTGATAAGGAGACGTGGAATTGGCTGAGAGTCGGTGATCTGAAGAGAGAAACTGAAGGGCTAATCATTGCTGCTCAAGACCAAGCTATAAGAACTAACGCAATAAAGGCTAAAATCGAAAATCAAGAAGTGTCTGAAAAGTGCAGAATGTGTGGCACATGTGAGGAAACTGTAGAACATATTATTTGTGCCTGCAGTAAACTTGCACAGATAGAGTACAAGCGTCGGCACGACACACTTGCTGGACTACTGCACTGGGAACTTTGCAAGAAATATGGATTACCATGTTGTGACAAATGGTATGAACATGATCCCGATAGTGTAATGGAGAACCATGAAGTGAAGTTGCTGTGGGACTTTACCATCCAGACAGATAGGATAATCCAGGCTAGGCGTCCGGATATAGTTCTGGTTGAGAAGGAATTGAACAAAACCTGGATTATCGATGTAGCTGTGCCTGCTGACAGAAGGATTGAAATCAAAGAGCTTGAGAAGATAGAAAAATACCAGGACCTTGCCAGAGAACTAAAAAAGATATGGAAAACAAAGGTCAAAGTAGTACCAGTAGTAGTGGGAAGTTTAGGCTCAGTGTCAAAGAGACTGAAGGAATATGTAACTATGTTAGACATAAGTAACAGGATAACAACACTTCAGAAATCCGCAATTTTAGGAACTGCCAGAATATTAAGGAAAGTCTTGGAACTTTAAGGAAAAAAAAAAAAAAAAAAAAAAAAGGGGGGGGGATAAAAGAAAGAAAAAGAAAACGTCAAGCAGCATTGTAACAATAGGTTAAAGGTTTCGGTTAGGTTTTGAAATGTCAGTTTGAAGTCTTAGGTCTTGGGAAAAGACCCGACTAGTAATTTTACCAGGGAAAAATCATATTATGTAAAAATAATTTTTTTCTGAGGTTAAAATAAAATAATAATAATAATAATAATGAAAATTACAAAAAATGCTATAAAAATTGCTATGACTATTTACAAAGTTATATGTATTTAAAATCTAAAGTATTGAAAGTATTATTAAGGTAAAGAAAAAAAACTGAGTTCAAATATTAAATTAAGAATATAAGAATATAATGTAGGTACAAAATATCAATAAAATATGCACATACAAAGAAAAATTAAAAATCTAATTAAAATTAGCGATGGCATTGTCAATAGAAAAATCTGTGTTATAAATGTCATGAGTTCTTCTTTTTACTCTAGTGCCTCTGAGGCATAATAGAGCAGAGCGGAGAAGGGCAAATGAAACTTTCGCCCGCAACCAAGACATAGTATTAGAGTAAGTTTCCCCTTTCTTGGATGATAAAAGTTCGGCCAATCGCTTGTGGTACATCTTACATTCTGTGCCCATTCCACCAGTCGTACTAAAAACTAAAGGTGTAAAAGTTCCCTGTTCTACTTCCATAACTCTGTTGGCATATTTCCTCTTCTTTTCAGTCTCGTGTTGTCGATAGACTTGATCGGTACTCTTTTCACGGTAAGAATCTGCATAAGGGTGGCAAACCCGCACGTCGAAGAATGCAGACCTTTGTCGTTCCCAGAAACCTCTGGCGTGAATGTCAAGACGGGCGTCGTCTGATCTATTAGCACCATTGTTCAAGATTTCTCCAGTTAATTTCTGGAGAATTGGCTCAACTTCAACATCCTTACATACTGTCCCTAACAGCTCAGCCTCCAAATCACGGATTTCATTGTGGCGTTGTATAACATAGCCACCTTTCTTACATATCATCGCATGATCGACGTCAAAAATATCTCTATATATTATTAAAATATCTCTATATATTATTAATAATAATAATAATAATAATAATAATAATAATAATAATAATAATAATAATAATAATAATAATAATAATAAGGATTAGTTTATATAGCGCCAATATCCTTTAGTTCAATGACGCTTTACAAGTTGTATAAAAAGAAAGTTTGTTGCTGGTATATAAAAATTGGATTAAAAGTACAGAAATAATATTTATAATATTTAAAAAGAATACACTATACATTATAATTTCAATTTCAATAAATATAGACAATATCAAATAATGCAAAACAAATTATATATTTTTTATAATTTTATATTTTTTATATTATTTATAAAATCCAAATAAGAAAACATTTTAAGATGTGTTAAAATAATAAGACTAATCAAAAGCACAAGTGAATAAGAATGTTTTAAGACCTCTTTTGAAATGGGAAAAATCATCACAAGAGCGAAGTGATTGAGGGAGACGATTCCATAGCTCAGGGGCAGCAACTGAAAAGGCTCTTCTTCCATATTTTTTAAGTCTGAAAGAGCCTTTCGTCAGAAACCTCCCAGATGAAGATCTGAGAGACCGAGAGGGTACATAAGGATTAATAAGTTCACGAATGTAAAGGGGAGCTGCATTAGTCAATGCTTTGAAAGTTAACAAGAGAATCTTAAAATTAATACGCTGCTCTACAGGCAACCAGTGTAGGCGATGTAGAACAGGAGTAATGTGATCATTTTTATGGCAACAAGACACTACCCGTGCCGCTGCGTTTTGAACATGCTGGAGTTTTTGTAATAGATAATTAGGTAGACCAAAATACAAGGAATTACAGCTATAAAGCTTAGAAGAAATTAAAGCATGGACGAGAGTCTCACAGGCTTCAAGAGAAATATATCTACGAATACTCCATATGTTTTTAATGTAGAAAAATGATGTTTTGCAGACGGAAGTGATCTGCTTTTCGAGAGATAAATTTCCATCAAAAATAACTCCTAAGTCACGGACACAGGAAGAAGGGAAGATTTCAAAGTTTGAAAAATTTAGAGAACCAACTGATGGCATTGGTTGATGTGCAGCAGACAAAACAAGGACCTCAGTTTTGTCAGTATTTAATTTCAATTTGTTTCTGGTCATCCATTTATCAATGTCACCAACACAAGCCTCAATTTTACATTTAGGGTCTTCAAGCGCCGTCAACGAGGATGATTCAAATGTAATGCACAGCTGTGTATCATCAGCATATAGATGGGCTTCTGTTGGAACACTAGAAAAATGGAAGAGACAATCACTGCTACAACTCTTTTTTCCCACAAATTTTGAGCCGGAAGAGACTGGCTAATTTTACAGTAATTTTATTTTAAAAGCAAATCTTTAAACTCCGTGTTCTCGTCTTAAGCCACGTGTTGATATTAATTTTGTCCGATGCTTTTGGTTTGTTGTAAACACTTAAAACTTGCATAAATATGGATGCAACTCAAACAAAGAATCTTATTTCAAAGAGCTTTATTCAAATTTGAAAATAATTATTTCACCCATAATAAAAGTTCCCCATTCTAGGTCGTCTTCTGTATGCCATCAAAAAAGTTCACTATTTTAACCATATGCGGAGTATAAACTGCTAAAAATAGGGGGGGATTTTATCGAACCCTGAAACAACTTCAACTTCCAGGTGGGATTGCGTATTTCAAGGCTAACTCACAAATAGAATATTGGAATTGTTCAGCGTGGCAGGTTACGTAGACACGGGCAAACTTTAACGTAAAGATTCCTCCAAAGAACATGAGTAGAAATAAATATTTAAAGACAACCCGTCGATTGAGGCGGTTCTTTCGATGTCTCGTCTCACGTCTTTTTCTATCTTATAACATAAATGCTCTGCAGCAGTCTTAACTTCAAAATTGACGTTATTTCCCTACGTAAATAGATCTAGAATAGAACTGAGCGGATAAATTGAACATTTCTAAAAGATAATCATATCCGAATACCCACTGAATTTTTGACTGGAAATCTCCGTTAAAACTGAAGGAAGTGCGCCATCACAGGACACTCAAAAGGCTTCGTAGGCCAAAGGATGTGATTGGTCGTAGCGTGGGTTTATTGGTTTTTGATTGGTTCGGAACGGGAAGCCATTGCAGATGAGAATGGAAGAAAGTTGGCATATAAGTTCGACACGTCAATCAAAACGCACGAAGTTTTTAAGAATACGTGCCTATGGAATGTCATGTAAACGCCTTGATTGACGTCCCCAAAAACAAATTTATTGCGGTAAAAATCTGTACGATTCCGTTGCGAGTAATCAATATGAGTTGTAATGGTTCATAGTCTATATCCGCCAAAACCCCCGTTAGAACCAAATGACCATTTAACCGCCTTTCTCACGTGCAGTCAATGACTTCCAAATGGCTTCCAAAGACTAATGCCCTGATTGGTTGGTGTGGGTTTTCTTGGTCACTGATTGTCCAAGCGGAAGCCATTTCATCGTCGCGATCAGTTCAATTCAGCACGTTTTTTTATTCATGGCAAATCTGTTCGGAGCTGAAACTTGCTATTTCGGTAACGGCCCGGCTAAAATTCTTACTCACATCAATGAGGCGGTCTTTTTCGCTTTCTAAATACCAAATGCACAGCCGGATTGAAATTGCCATTTGTACGAAATGGTGCCGATTAAACTACGACTCTAAGTGAAAAAGTTTAAATTACAACCGCAGGGAAACTTTTTAGATAAAATTGATAAAAAAGTGTCTTTACATAAGAAATAGGATTTTTTCAAATGCGAATCTTATATATATGTGAAATTTAAATTCAAATTCAAGGTTTTAAAAGACAGCGCTTTCTTGAAATTACATCATAGCTTACGTCTAAGTTTGCATATGATCCAAGTTTTGACGTAAAATCGTTCGATGTGTCTCACATCAGGTTATGGTAAACACTCCTCACAGGCGTTTTTTAGTCTATTTTTTCCATTTTACAGCATCCTTATCCTTGTCTTCGAGATTGAGATTATTTATCTTGTTTTCTTCGGCAATTTTTAAAAAAGTAAGAAAAGACGTGCTTTGTTTCAGAGGCTGGAAAACACAATAAAAAAAAAGATTATAAAATAATCTGTCCGTCTGTCCAGTAAATCCTTATGGACCAATCAGATATCGATATTTCTACGACGTCACTGGGCTAAATTAGAAGGATTCTAGGCCGCCATCTTGTTCCAAACAAATTCGTAGAAAAATCAAAGGTAACGACGAAAAAACTTAATTTAAAATTGTATTAAGACTTCCAAGATATCAGCCTGCCTACAGGGGGAAAGAAGAAGGCTTCTACGCCATGTTCGTGGTTGAAAAATGTAAATTTATATAAAATTTGAAGGATTTTTTGGACAGTGAATGTCGGTGATTGTATTCATCCCACGGTCGTTGAACCCTTCGAACGCAATGCCCGTTCAACAAATCGTGGTTAACTCAAGTTCTTCCCAACAAAATAATAACAAAGACTCCAAGGTTAGTGGAATATTATAGATGCTAACGAACTGTAGGGTGTTCAAGGTGGTATAGTGCGAGTAACTAGGGTTTAGTGCGACAAAAGACGTTGTTTTGGTGTTGAACCTTAAATCAACACGACAGTCAAATGAACAAAAACGAATTTCCTCTGTGTCTCATCATCCTCTCCTCTGAATTATTTTTAACACTAGCTTATTTACAAACCGTTCTAACCCATCTTCTTAATATAATTTACCAATGAATACTGGATTCCCAAGTATTTTTACTTCGTAAGTACGATATAAAAGAGTTAATCTTCAAACTCTGGTTTGTTTTGCTTCGCTACTTACAGCGAACGAAAAACATATTTTCCAAAACGTTTGTTTTTAAAGCGATTATCAAAGATAACATTAGTTATATATCTTAAAATGTTAATATATATGGGTCTCTGCTAAATATTATATCTATATCTGGAATTTTTTGGGCAAAGATTTTAGGGTTTTTTTTCCCTAGAACTTTTGATCGCCTTTATTTAGTATTAATAAGGTTAAAGTTGACCTTCATAAAGCTTTTTAAGGTGATGATGATAATGATAATGATACTAATATTGATTGATATTTATCATGATCGTAGCATTTAAGACCATGGAAAAGTTTTAAAATTTATTCGTAGATTTTTATATTCTGTTGTTTCAAATTTTGACGCTCAAGTAGGTTCTCGAGTGACAACATTGCAACATTTGACAGTTTCACTTTAAATTTATATGTACATTGTACTATGTTTCCCAATGATTTTCCAGATAGCTCTTTTCGAGTTAATAACAGCTTGTGAAATGTATAATACTTCATACTCTAGCTGTTCATCACTTCAAGGATAATTTTTTCTTAAAAGTAGTTGAAGTATCTGTCATATGTACTTAGCTTTAATAACTCTAACAAAACAAATAACTATGTCTGTGTTGTGTATAATTTTAGACTCAAATATAGAGTTTCGTGCACTGTGATTGGTCGAGCAAGCAGTGATCATACATGTAAGACAATATTCACTGCTCAAACAGTGATGGCGAGGTTTGTCAAAGTTTGCCAGAGCATAAGTAATACAAAAACGTTATTTTTATCCCAAATTTTGTCTTTTCTCTGATATTGAAGTCTAAAATTATACTAGAACAAAATTGATATTCACTGATACTCACTTCACCTTTGGTGAATAATAAATTATTGTTAAGTATTAGGCATGCGAAAGAATATGATATAGGTATATATGGATGCATGAGTCATATTTCTAGTGGCATATGGTTTACTTAATTAGGCAGCTGTATCAATGTAGGGGCAGTACCATTGGGAGGTGGATTGGTAAGAGTAGACAGAACAGATATGGAAAGTAGATGTCAGAGTTCATCGGCTGCCAGCAGCTAATGAAATCTCATTTAATATGCAACATCGTTTTCTTCCTCCAGGAAACTTTGCTTTGAATTTTTAAATTGTTTCATCACTGCCGCTGCCACTACCACACACTCTCTCCCCATTCCCCTCCCCTCTATAAACGCAAACTTTCTAAAGATTTTTTTTTTTAATCTATAATGCACCTCTAATGAATTCAATGATGAAACAATGGTTCCAGGTTGAGGTTGGAGTTGAAAAAACATCAAGTCAAACCTTAACTCTTACTACGGATTTCACTGAAGTGTGAAAAAAAAATCATCTGCATATTTGTGTGTCACACATGTGTGACTCTGCTGATAAACATCAACGTCTTAGTCTGCATTCCTTTCTCTCCTTTTGTTGAGTTGTAGAGAAGGAAATTATCAAAAGGAATCCAACCCATGGAGAAAGAAATGCAGACTAAAACATTGATGTTTGTCAGCGGAGTCACACACGTCTGGCACACAAATACGAAATCCATAGTAAGGACGTTTGGCGGCATTGTTCACATGCAGCCTCTCTACACATGATTTTGTGCCCACATGCTCATAGGATAATGTTATTCCTTAATGTTATGGTTCGACAGGCAAAACGTTTTTGAGTTTTTCACTTCTTCAAACTCTTATAGCTCTAAAAGTTTTTCTTGGTCTTAAAATTGAGATACTATCAAAATGTACAACATGAATTTTAAAAAATCCTGATCGTGAGGGGATGATTGACACTAAGTTTTTAAAAAATCCACCTGTTAATGAATGCGAATTCTACGCATTTTGTTTGCATTGGACAGATTGAAAGATTCATTCATAAGTCCTTATCACTAACTCTTACATTCATGGTTTTAATTCAGAAATGTTAAAGAAGTCATAATTGATGGCTATGATTTTTTTTCATTTCTTTACTGTTTTTTATTCTTTCCCAAAGTGTTTTTTTGCTACCGTGGGGTAATATTGGGTATGTTTATAAAAAGTTTAAAAAATTCTAATTGATACTTTATTTGCCCACGAACATCCTTAACTCTTTATCAAATTGTCACTCAAGTTTTAACCGGAAAGTTCTATCTGAAAGCAGTTTTGAAGCATTATCTTATAGACATTTCTTCAAAGTTTCCATTACCTTCACTACCTTGAGTTTTTAGCTCCATCAACCAAATAATCAGCATCTCACACTGTTGTAAATTTGGTAGATGGAAATGGAAATCTCAATCCAAAAAAAACTCTCATGTCTTGAGTAGTATAGTTTTCAAAAAAGCTCTATAAGAATTCTATAATAAGAGACATGCAGCTGTCTATAATGACAAGATATAATTCAGACAGTACAATATTAGTGTAAGTTTACCAAGTCAGTTGAGAAGAGTTACAATATAAGTATCACATGTACAAATAGTTAGCGTGCGCTAGCAACGTTTTCCATTGTGACCCTGAAGATGGACAATTTGTCCGAAAGCTTGGTCGTTTTGTTTAATTAAAACGTAGTTGAAACCATATACATCCAAAATGTCGATACCTACGTACCAAGAAATGATTGAGTTACAATATAATTTTATTTAGTCATAATTGCTACACTTGTTTTCTCTCATCGATTATCATCATTTCCACTGTGTGATAAGTCGCATAATACATGTTCCTTTGTGTATACGAACCAACTGGTTGTATTTTAAATGTTTTCTGTTTCTATAATATCATATTTTACTGGGAGTTGGTTATTAGCCCTCGGCCCAGCCACCAACTTGGGGGACATTTTTATTGTACATAAATTGCCATAGTTATCCTGTATACCACTTGGACTGACTTGTGAGAATTTCATTTGGGACAATATTCACTCAGTTTATCTCCAGGTTCTATTGTGTGTTTTTTCCTCATCAAAATCAACTTGTGATCTTTGCAATGAATACTTGAATAGAGCATTTTTTTGTATGAGTGGGAAACAATACGGCAAATTCATAGTCGTACTATAGCTGTACCATATCTTACCATAGCTCTAACTGCACGTTATGATTGGATGGATTAGTGGAAAACAATGGGAAGCCATTTCAATGTTATGAAGTGTCATTCCATGTACTGTACTGTACTGTACGTACCAGTACAAACCATGTGACGGGGTGACTATAAGCAACACCATTAAAGATAGCTTCTGCAACGTTGAGTTCCTAATGAGGAATTCTGAATGCAAATTGAAGGGATGTATCAAGATATTGACAATCGCAGGTCAATATGTACAGTAGAAACATGTACATTCCTTATTAACGTATTCATTGTGAAGTATCTCTGATGAAGTAGTTGTGATGAACAACAAAGAAAACAGTGTTAGGTATACAATAAGTAAAAAGATGCACTCTGATAGTCAATTAGCTATGATAAAGTAGACTTAAGAAGTCCTTGAACTTTATTTTGCCAAAGTTGTATGATCCATGGTTAAGTCGGGACATATTTCCAGGTCCAACGGCTCATAAAAAATGCTAAAATAAAGCAAAAATGTTCTCAATGATTTAACCTCCACCTGAGCCAGTTAGAACTTTGGACAACAAATCCTTTCATAAAGAAAAAGGAAGAAATATCTTTATAGAACTACTTTTCGTTTTGTAGCTTTTTCATTTGATTGATGTCACACTTTTAAAAAAGCTCTATAGTTACATTATTTGATAGGTGACGAAGGTAAATGAATAATTTACTTGTGATAAAATAATAACAGTTCCTTGCACATTTCAGAATGTTTTGGAGTCAGTGGTAATAAGTCTAAATTAGCTGGCTGTGATCCAATAATTAAAAAAAAGGAAGAAGTAGCCAGCAGTTAACTTCAAAGCAACTTCCAGAGCTCCAGAGACTGCCGGCTTATTCTGAACACCTTACACCAAGACAAGCCACAGGGCTAATTGTTTCTTTTCTTGTAGAATTCTGAACCAAAGGACAGTGATGATGATCCTGAAATTGGAGAAGATGTGGTTGAAATACCAAGGAAGAAACAGAGTATTTCTTGTGTGTCTATAGCTTCCTCAGGCATGGCAATATGTCGTATATGCCACTGCGAAGCAGAGATAGACCAACCGTTAATTTCACCATGCCATTGCGCAGGGTCACTACGGTATGTTCACCAGAGCTGTCTGCAGAAATGGATCAAAAGCTCTGACACTAAAAAGTGTGAACTCTGTTATTATGAGTTTGTCATGGAGGCAAAAATGAAGCCATTCAGAAAAGTAAGTGAATACTACAGTAACTATCCTTTCAGAATAATTACAATTAATTATTACAATAATTTATTTCAGCAATTTATTGGCTCTGTATAAAATGAAATTTACATTGGAGTTTGTGACCAATAAAATCTATTATATAATATATAATTATTCGTAAGACATAATAAGACCTGCCCCCCCCCCCCCCCCCCCATACACACTGCATATCTCTTCTCTCTTTTCTTAGTACGGTTTTCATATGAGTGGGAAATGGTACTGCAGATTCTTAACCGTACAGTAGCCCTACCATACCTTACCATACCCATAACTGTGCATTGTGATTGGATGAATTACTGATAGACAATAGGAAGCCATTTCAGTGTCACGGCATGTTGTACTGTGTACATGCTGTAAGTCAGTACTATACTGTATGTTTCCTACTCATACTAAAACTGCTCTATACCCATGTAAAAGGAGGGACTGAGGAGAAAGAGGAGCAGTAAGTCAGCTATAGTTCCCACCCCCCATTTTGTGCTAATAATATTCACTGAATTTTCAAGTCTTTTCACCACCTTTAGTCTTTATATATACTAATGCTCCTTTCCGTAGTCTTCCCACAATCCCTTATGATCCCAGCGCAAGCTCGAGGTCAGGGTAAAATTTGCATAAAAATGTATAAAAAATATGCTAATTTTACCCTGACCTCGAGCTCGCGCTGGGATCATAAGGGATTGTGGGAAGACTACGGAAAGGAGCATAGTCTCTTCTATTTTCCAACCTACTGTATCCCTCAGTACATTGTAGTTCAGGATTAATCTCTAGCTTCCTATGATATGTAACTTTTGAATCGAAGAATCTCAAATTTTTATCTTCACACTAATAACTTGTTGGAGGTCATTTTAGTAAGTCATTGGAAAAGTTAGTTCATTCCCATTTTTATTCATTTATCCACTTTTTCATTTCAGTGGCAAGCACTTGAGATGTCTCAAAGTGAGCGCCGAAAGATAATGTGCTCAGTATCATTTCATGTTATTGCAATAACTTGCGTCGTCTGGTCCCTCTGGGTCCTTATTGAACGCACAGCACAAGAAATCCATCAAGGGCATTTGGATTGGCCATTTTGGACCAAGTTAGTCGTAGTTGCCATCGGTTTCACAGGCGGGCTCGTCTTCATGTATGTTCAATGTAAAGTATATGTCCAGTTATGGAAAAGACTGAGGGCTTATAACCGAATCATTCTTGTGCAGAATTCTAATACAGCCGTAGAAACGGCGGAATATATCTAAATGGGTTCGACAATGGGTTATAAAGTAAAGAATGCAATGGTGAATTGATCCATTAGATGAAAAGATGGGATAGAATGGCTAATCACTACACGCTTTAGTGACCAAGCCATTCCAGTATGTAAAGATTTTCAAAATAAGGCAGGTTTAGATGTTGAATTTCACATGTGCCGAATCTAATGCAAATGAGCAAAACCTATTTGTTTGAATTCATTTGCATTAGAATCAGTACATGTAAAATTTGACGTCTAAACCAGGCCCAAGATGTGAATAGCAAGCTTAATTCAACAATTCGCCAGTAACAATATCAATACGAGCAGGGGACTGGAACTGAGTTTTTCAAATTAGATTTAAATCACAAACAGACCCCACCATGAGAAAGAGAACATAAAAAAATTGTGAGAATTGAAAATTGGATCATATTTGGGCAAGTTGAAACCAGGGTTGAAACAAAATTGTGATATTTTTTAAATTTCTAAAATACAGAGAATGTATGTGTGGCTGGACAATTTGGTGGCCTGAGTGGCAGCTCCTTTTTCCCCCTCTCCCTCCCCCCTTCCTTTTCCCTCCTCCCCAATCCCCCAGAGCTGCCATGCAGGCTAGACATTTGGAGGGACACCATACATTTATTTGTAATTTTGGCAGTGTTTGAATGCTCATAACAATTTTTCTACAAGGTAAAACATCCTGAAACTTGGTTAGTAAGTTTCTTGCATAAAACTCTTTTTCATGTGATGGGGTCATGTTTATTAGAGTAGTTTTTCAAACTTGGACCCAGTCCCTTGCTCATTTTGTTACCAGCAGAAAGCCACTTACTAATCAATGTAAAAATTCATTTCATTTTAACATAATAGTTCCCATACATTCTCTACCTTTAGTATCTTTCTTCCGAATATATGTTTTCTCATAAATTTGTATTTCTTTTCCAAAAATTAATGAATATGATACCTTTGTACATAAATGCCTCCAAATATCCAATAACATAAAAAATATCTAAAAACTTATATCTTTAAAAAAATACACTGTGATAGAACTTAGTTGTATGCAAAATGTTAAGAATTAACTTCAACCTGGGCGTTTTAGGCCAGAATATAATTTATTACAGTAAAAAAATAGGAAATTTAGATGTAAGTTAGTTGATTAAATTATATATGTAAAAAATAGTGTGCCGAAGAAAGATACACGGAATTTCACCAAAACTAAAGTAATTTACTATAAGTAAAAATAAATGATAGCCCATGTAAAAAATGTACCTTATTCTTTTCTTTTTTAAATAAAATAGTCATACTTCAAATTGAGGTGCATTGGTTGCTAACGTACCATCTCATTGTAATTGTACTGAGTTTTTTAGTATGTCCTGTCACAGTTTGTGTGAGTATAGTTGTTTGTTGGTTCTTTCATGTGCCTTAATGGGATTCAATTATTATTCATTTTTCTCAGTATCTCAATTCTGATTGGTCGAGAGCCCTCTGCAAATCCCTGATATCATGTAAACTCGACATGATAAATGTATTATCTGTAGGTTTTAACATGTTAACCATCTGTAGGTTTTATCATGTCGAATTCACTCCAGGTCACAATTACATTTGCTATTTTTTGAAAAGTATTATTAAATCTTTATTCTTAGTTTACAAAATGATCCCAGCGCAAGCTGGAGGTCAGGGTAAAATTTGCATGAAAATATATGCTAATTTTACCCTGACCTCAATATTATACACAGATATTGAATTCGGGTTTCGCATGACATTGTAATTAATTATGAAGACCTCAACCATTTTATCCACCTCAGCCTACAGCTTCGACAGATAACACAGCCTTTGTTTTGATGATTTACGATATGCTCAACCTCATCTAATAATTATGCACACATATAAATAGGTAAATGTTTTCGATTAACATCATCTGTGTGATATTATAATTTATTATATCCATTTTGAAATCACTAGCAAATCCTGTAATCTGATTGGCTCTCAGTAGATTGATTCAAGCACGAATCGCACTATTTTGAGTCCGAATCGCATCTTTTTGTCAGCCAATCACAATGCAACACTAGAAAAGGTAACCAATCAGATTACAGGATTGTATGTAATCAGCCAATCAGATTATAGCAAATAAGGAACATAAAATGTAGCTTTTTTTCAAGTTTGACTGCAATTTTTTGTTACAAAAAGAAACAAAATACCGGCTATTTGTGAATAAATACTTTTGTATTTATCACAAATTTAGTGTCTATCTAGTATGATTTCAAAATGGATATAATAAAGTGATAATTGAACTTCGTGTCGTGCAATTTTGGTCTGATATCAAACTTGCGATTACAAATCACACTCCCGCTACGCGGTCGTGTGATTTTGTTATCGCGCGTTTGATATCAGACCAAATTGCACTCCACTTAGTTCAATTACCATTATTTATGATGTCATGCAAATCCCAAGTATAATTAAGTAAAAATCATTAAATTACAGTGCTTTCGCTTGGCCCATGAAGCAAAAATTACTTGTTAATGGGTAATAGTCAAATAAGCACCAAAGAAAACACCGTAAATAAGATCTACTAACTATGTTAATCTACCAACTCAAGCTGATCTGATTAAAAAATGTAAGCCAATCAGGATTTGGAGAATTTGCAAAACTGAGGTGTCATCCTTAGTAACCTGGCGACTCGGGAGACGTCTTTCTTTCCCCCACTCAATAATGAATAGCATAGTAAATGTATACAAAATATCAAAAACCTCTCCTGAAAAGCTAGGTTTATCTCAGATATAAACTTTTATAAGTCGATTTTCGCAGGCTTCATGATAACGACTCAGTTTTGCAGTGACGTCATTTCAACTTGGGAGATACCATATGAGAAAAGCAGGCCAGGCTCGAAACTGTTAAAAGTATTACCACCAATCCCGTCATCCTTATCGGTACTAGACTTAGGCGGGGAAACCCCAGGAAGCTAGGGAAACGTTCAGGATTATCCCCTTTAAAACAAACTAGTTTGTTCAAAATACCGGTAGCTATAAGTTAGACATTTGGGCTTCTTATGAAGTAGTTTAGTGAAGCAGAACCAAATCGTACTAGTTTTAGAACAGGAAAGTTTGTCTGATTTACTAAGTGATTGAAACTAATATTTTGCCCAAATAATGCCCTCCCTAATTCATATATATTAGTTTTCGTGAATTCTCTAATTCTTTAGTAATTTGCTGTGCATTTTGTAAGAATTCAATTGTGATCATCACTATATCGCAATGAAACTTAATTTTCCTTGAACGGCTTTTTTATATCAAAATTTTTAGTTAATAAAATCGTTTTCGAACAAGTTTAGAATTGGATTTTATTATATCTTCTCTTATTCTTCGTTTGTTTAATTTGTTTAAAAAGATTTCACGGTTTTCGTGAGACGTGGTTTACTAATTGTGTTTCTGAAAATTTGCACAGTTAATTTTTCGCTTAAAAGCCTTTTTCCGTAAAATCCTTTAATACAATGGCTGATTTTAAGAATTACTTGTGTGGGAGTAATGAACATGCAATCTTAATTTCTTGGTAAATCATCTTATCTCATGGGGTTTTTTTTTCTTTTTTTTTTTTTTTTGTTATCTGGGACAACATCCACGTAGACTTTAAAGTAATATTTCGACACGAACTAAGATCTTTTTCTGCCCATCTTTTTAATGTGTGGTAAACTACAGCTGTAAATGGTTTTCTCCACAACAGTTCCTTACATAACAATTGCGGCTAGGACAAGATATATTTTGGGGTCGTATATTTTAAGCAAATCACCGTTTTTGGCGGAATTTTTTTAATACGACAGGCAAATAAAAACCTTTTCAAAAACAACTTTAGAATAATATATCGATAAAATATTAAAATGAAAATCCGAATCTGAAGTATGTATCCTTCACAAATTGATCTTTATCCTATGTACAAACGAGAATAAACAAACAAAATATAAAAAGAATACAAAAAGTCGAAAAAAATAGCAAAGTTTTATATTAATTTGTTTCAAAACACTCGCTAAAATCAAATTCAATTATTTTATTTTTTTGGATATTGTTCATGTTTGGGGCATTTCGTGCAGACGAGAGATCACTTCATTGCCAAGTATTGTTTTAATTTCAGTTTCCAATCAACAATACTTGCGATTCTTTTATCAATTTTTCCACGTTTTTCGCACGTCTATGATTAATTTTTAGGAGACCTCTTTGTCTCCAAGAAGGTGGTAATTTACTCAAACTATACACTTTTTAACCGATATAATTGTGCTCCTCGACCCAAAGTGGAACACTCTGAGATAAATTGCAAATACTAGCTTAGAGTATTTAAAAATAAACTCGAAAAAGCCTGATAATTTTTCAAAATCTCCAAATTCTCAAGGAAACCTTCTCACTGTTCCACTGAGGAATTTCGTGCGTTGCCATGGTAAAATGGGGAAGTAGTTCAACACCTTGGATTCGCACCTGTTTTTGAATTACTCTGAGAGTGGAAACACAATTTCCTGTTCGTTTGCTGAGGTAAACCTTAGAGTTAACATATGAATGGTTCTAAATCTAAATGGACAATGCTTACTTTAATGAAGCCAAACTTAATTGAAACGGCTTCAAACGGAGTCCAAACAAATAATCTGTGAATTTTGCGTCAGATTGAACCAGCAAATCATCGTGTTTGAATCTGTTTGCACCTGCATTGTACCAGACATAAGCTTTCTGTCTGTTGGTTTGATAATCTGTTAGTCCTCATTATCAGGCAAAACATCCCAATATAAGCCACAGTCAACATAGTAACTGTGCAGTTATCTAAACTGGCCAGTGCTTGACCCAAACACGAATCATTCAGTGAAAACCTCACCATTGGAAACGAATAGGATTGACTGCAGTACAGAAGCACCTTGACTGCAAGATCATTTTAAGGTAAGATTTTTTTCATGAATTCTCAAAAAGGATGTAAAATTTGATATTTTATTCAAAGCCGAGCAGAGCCAGAAAGTTCTGGAAAACCCCGAAGCTTTAGAGAAGAAAATGGAAAGAAACGACCAATTGCAACTCGAGCAAAATGAACAAATTAAAAAAAAAAACAATCTTTGAAATTAGACGGACAAAACGCGTTAATTTTCTGTTTTTTTTTTGTTTTTTTTGTTTTTTTTTTAAGTCAAAGAAGGTCAACAGAATTTTAGATTTTGGACGTTTATACACAATTAAATAGCCTTAAGAATAAAGGAAAATATTGGCTAAAATTTAATGAAATAAAACACACAGTTAACAGAAATGGCAGGCAGACGTCGCTTGCATTTCGAGGGGTTTTTTTACAGTAAAGTAAAACCTATCCACCGGAAAATTATAGAAAATTGGTATTTTGAAAAGCAACACTAAAACACTATTGGTGGCCTAAATTAAAACAGCTTTAGTTTTAAATTTATTTTATTAGTTTTTGATTGATTTTGAAGCTTTTCAGTTGCAAGACCTGCTGTAATTTTGTTGATTTTTTTGGACGAATTCGACAGATGTTTAAACTGCAATTTTTATCGCTTCGTCTACAGTTTATGCATTATGTCTATCAGTCTTTTTGATTTGATCTTTATTCATTTTTTCCTGTCGGCCAGATGCTTAGGACTTTAGGATATATCAGTGGAGGAAATTTTTAGGAAAAACGAAAGCAGACGCGAGTTTCACTGAGACGTTGAGACTATATTATTACTATTATTATTATTATTATTATTATTATTATTATTATTATTATTATTATTATTATTATCATTATTATCATTATTATTATTACTATTATTATTATTATTATTATTATTATTATTATTATTGACATTTTATTAGATTCTTTGAAGTTTTTTGATACAACTTTGCGGGCTACTGGCCTAATTAAGCTAGGTTGTAATTAATTACATTTTCCCACTTTTTTCCGGTCTTATTCCTCATATTCCTTATTCCTTAATTTCATCTTGGTTCATCTTACTTATTATTATTATCATTATTATTATTATTATTATTATTATTATTATTATTATTATTATTATTATTATTATTATCATTATCTGATAACTTTTGCATGACAGTTGTGAATGATGACGATGATCAGTTGACGATTATGATGGCGGTAAAAACATATAAACGGATATCAAACAAGAAAACATTTCTTTTGCGATTTCATTTTGCCCCAGCTCTTCATATCTTGCTGTTTTAACTCAAACTTTGGATTCTCTTTAAACAAATCGGTTTGTTTTCCAAATTTTACTTGACCATCTGATCAATTTTTTTCAGATATTAAACCGGAAAGTACCTTTAGTAAATGTTTAGCGTGTTACATATAAGCTCCAGAAAAAAAGATTTAAAGTAGCCACTATTAAGAGAGTTTCCTTGGGCCGTAAATATTTGGATTTTATCGCTTAGAAATCTCTTGGCAACGAATATTATAGTTCTAAAATCGTGTATGATATATTGTATCTATTTATTTCATTCTTCGCTTGCGTCCAGAAAAACTACACCTGACACAGGTTGTTTTTCTATATCCAATTCATTTTTGTACTATTTCGATCCAACGAACACTCAGCATTTGATTAAGATTAAAAAGCACTTAAAAAAAGGACAAGAGCTTAAGCTCTCTAGCCGTATCTTAAGAAAGAAAATGAATGAGTAGCCAATAAGAAACTCCAAGAGAACTGTTAGAAAATACTACCCGGTGAGAGCCATTTGAGAATCGAAGTTAATTTTCGAGAGGAGAAAAGAGCCTGACAAAATTTGAGTTCTTCATTTTAATATCTTATCGTCTAGGCGAGACAAGATGGGTCATAAACATTTAGAAGGAAAAGGAAAAAAAAAAGATTGAAGTGCTTAGAATTCTAAACGGCTGCGGTTTTCTCAGTGTCGATCGTTGAACTTTTTTCGTCCACCACTTTGGTCGAAACTTATATCTGAAAACCGTGGAATAGACTTCTTTAAAACACTGCAGAATCGCCGACTAACGTTTAGAATTCATTAAAATCTCATAATAGAATCTATAAAATTAATTTTTTAGCCTAAACTTCAGTGGATGCTTGAGGACATAATTTAAAAAGCCATTCGATAAACAATGAAGAGAAATTGGTTCCCCAAGACGTGAAGCTTCTTGCTCAAGCTAAATAAGAAGGGAATAAACGGGTAAAAACATGATTAGGGAATTCGGGAATTTCTTATCCTTTGCTCGAAGCGTATTCTGGATAAACCTAATGCA
Source organism: Anthopleura xanthogrammica (assembly GCA_964019055.1). NCBI lineage: Eukaryota > Metazoa > Cnidaria > Anthozoa > Actiniaria > Actiniidae > Anthopleura > Anthopleura xanthogrammica. The sequence goes on along the minus strand of OZ025213.1, from coordinate 11,668,242 downwards.
ACAGCAGTGAATCTTCCTGAAGGGGATGGAGATAACCTGCATTAGCTACGCTGGTCTTGTACTTAGATTAACTATCGCTTGTGTGTGGCTCGGCTAAAACTTTAGTCTTTATCGCCTAAAGAACTACAGAATACCAGACAAGGAAAAGACTTTATAATGATGAATTTTATCGAGATCAATAGCTACGGAACTGAGTTTACGATAACGCGGAGGAACCCTTAGAAAAGTAGTTCTGTTTGAGCCAATACGAACGATTTCCCGCACGACTCCTCGTGTGACGTCGAATTGAGAAAATGAGATTTTTCGCTTTGCGTGTCAAAAGTGTCTCGCTCTCCAATTCGCGAGCTGAAGTGGCTAGGTTTTATAATGTGTCAGCTTCACAAGTGCATAAGGTGTAGAATAACTACTGGGTTTTGTTTGCTATCGAATCCTCTGCCACTCGTCTCGCAAAACTTATTGGTCTAAACTAACAGACGAATCAAAAACAGTGGCAATCGGCTAAATGTTCAGTTCACGGAGAGAGAAAGAAAGAAAAAAAAGAGACAGAAGCAGGCGTCTGTTTGGGTTGTGTACATTATCACAGCATCGAATGATGAAGCGTCGAATGTGATGTACAAATACTTAGTCTATGGCTAGAAGCATGACTGCTGTTGACTGAAATAAGGAACTGAAGAAAAAAAGACAAACACGAAGGAAGGTTTCTTAGTATAAAGCAGTCCGGCTATCGCTTTTAAAATCAAACAAGGAAACAAAACATGAATGAATCTTCTCATATCTGGACAGTTTTTCGTCGCAATTAAGCTTCAAAAATAGTGCTTTCGTCTAAAATCGATTTGCTGATTTGAATGAAAAAGACAGTCTACTAAAAAAGATTGCAAGAAGACATCTTGTTAGCATCTTTGTAAGGGAACTATATATTATACATTTAGAACCTGAAAAAAACCTTGATTGTGAACACAAATCAAAACTTGGAGTAAATAGTTTCCTGTCGCTAATTATTGTTTTTCTCTTCTTTTTTTTTTCTATTTACAGTCGGCAGAGAACTACGTCAGTGTATGCCTGAACCGCTGAAGAACAATCGACAAAACGCGCGCACCTGTCTCCTAGCCGTAAGACGACAAAACTGCTTTTAAAAAATTAGTGCTCCTGATGGCGAACGTAACTCAAGGTCCGATTAACGCCGACAGAAATGGCACATTTCCTCACGTGGAAGGGCCAAGCACGACAGTGTTTATCATCATTCTCTTTTTCCTAATCGTAGCTACAGTATTAACAAACTCAGCTGTTTTCTTCGCTGTGTATGCCTTTCGTGGACTCCGTACTGTAACTAACTGCTTCGTTATTTCTTTAGCATCGGCTGATCTGGCTGTTGCTTTAATATCGATGCCCACGTGGCCCATAAGAAGTCTTCTACTGTTACAAGAAGATGGGATCATTGTCCTAGACATGAGTACGTTCTGGGTTGAAGTGTTCTGCTGTTCAGCTTCGATTTTCAACGCAACATTAGTGTCAGTGGATCGGTATTTAGCCATCAATAAGCCTCTCCGCTACCGAGAGATGGTCACACGACGTCGAGCCAACAAAGCCATCGTTGGAGTATGGATTCTATCTTTCGTTGTTGCCGCCACTTCATACATTCAGTTACTCGGTGAAGACTACATTAATGGCTTTGCGATATTTCTATTCATCACGATATTCTGTATTCCTCTATGTATAATGTGTTTCTCCTACATTTGTATATATCGCGCTGCAGTTGGTCAGCTGTCAAAGATGTCCTGTAATGGCCACATGCTATCGATGGGAGAAGAAGAGAAGAGAAAATTCCTGAATGCTGAACGAAGGAAGAGATTCTATAAAGAACTGCGCATTACCAAAACATTGGCTATCACAGTTAGTCTGTTCGCGATAGCATGGGCACCGTATCTGATCATGACTTTATTGGAAACCTTCTACGCGCACATCCCAATTCCAACCGGATTTGCAGCTGTCGTGCTTTGGATTCCATACATCAATTCGTTCGCGAACCCTTTGATCTACACAGGCATCAACAAGGAATTCAGAAAAGCTTTAAAGAAACTGTTATGCAGTAACAGTTCGATCTGCCATTGCGCGCAGAAAGATAACGCCGAGCGCAGCAGCAGAGGCAACGCCTCTCGGTCCAATGCGGGCTCGCTCCATGGCGACGACACCGCTGTAACGTCCTTTAACAGGACAAGCAACTCTCGCAGACAAGAAATACAGCGCACCTCGCTCTAGTTGGTTGTTCCAGAGAATTATTTAGATGATTATAGCTGTTCTGCGTGGACTGATAGAGATCCTCCATTTTCCACAGATCTCCAGAGTGATGGCATTCACTATATTACCTTGTCGCTCTCTCGCTGAATTCATAGACATAAATTTCAAGATCACAGCCTGAGAAAAGAGATTGTTTTTGCTCTCCCACTACGCTCACCGCTGCGCCAAACCAGCCAGTTTCATTTGCACTTAATCCAGTCTGCAAGGGTCTCATCCACCAATAGCAAAATCATCCCAATTAAGCTTAAATCAAAACACACGATTTTCTCATCAATAGAGGATAAAATTACTCTTTGAACAAAACTCTATTGTTCATTTTGGACCCCGAAGGCAAGAATTTCCCATTTTCCCGCGTTTTTTCTTTAAATTTTACATGACATACTTTTTATTGAACCGGCTTTGCATCAGTTTTGCCATGCCATACGATGCATGGCTGATGTGAAACCCTGAAGGCCTTTACATGAACAAATCGTGTTGACTCTACTCTAATTTAAAAAAGATCATCTTCAATATCGATATTTCGGGACAAGAATCACGCGGACGACGTCAAAGAAGACAAAGACGAGTGATACAAAGTAACTGTCACAAACTGTTTCCCAACGTTAAGGGTCGCAAATATTTGCCAGTCCGGAAAAGACAAAAATCCCGAAACATTCCAGATGGTTTAGAGATCAAACTACATCAGTATTGTGATTGAGATCACTGTCATATATCTTTAACTCACTATTTATTCTGTCTAGAATTTTGTTTATGCGTGAGATTGCGGTAAAGCTTGTAGAATGTGGCTTTTAGATACGAGACGACTTTAAGTCGGTAGGAAACCAAATTTCCCATCCTAAGAATACGTGAACAATGAAAAAATCAATATTTTTTCCGCGGTTTTTCTAACTCCTTTTCCCATCTCTTGTAGCTATTTTCGTAGAGGAAATAAGAGCCCAAGAGCAGCGCCCACGCGCCATAGATTCAGAATTCTAGCAAGAGATTGCCTTAGATATATTTTTGAACGCGCGGTGGTTCAAAGCAGCTCGAGACTGCGTGGTAATTTCTTTGTAGAACAATTGATTGACGTTCACCGAGAAAATAGATATCATGCTAATTAGAAAAAAGAATGTATAGACGAATTTCTGTCGCCAGAAAGAATATACAATTGCTGGAGGGCAAATTCAACCCTCATTGCCAGACCTAATGTACAAATTAATAATCTTCAGTGTAGTAATTAGAACGCTACAATAATATTGCTCAGTAATTAACGAAAAGAAGAAAGTATAAATCAATGGATTAGGCTGTAAATTGATTTTCAAAAAAAAAAAGCAATTAATTACATCTGATAAATCAGGATAGATTCGTAGACGGTGGTAATTTTTGCTATGGGAACGTGAATTTGAGAAAACACTGGAAACAAAAAGAAGCTTTCCACCGGGCAGTTTTCGAATTGTAATTAAGAAAAGCTAAATTAAGAAAAGTTTAAGTAGTAAATATGACAGCTAAGTAGCAACTGGATCTCGAGCTAGATTACTATTTACGATAACTCTACAAAAATTGAGAACCTAAGCATCTTGTAGCGGATGTATACTCGAGATACTTCGGTTTTTGACTGTCTCTCTTTCTCTCTAAATGAGAGTTTAGTCAAAGCAGATAGCGACAGAACTTCTGGCTATTGTTCTGAGAGCCTTCTTATCTTACGCCCTTCTTAAGATATACTCGTTCTTTTAGAAAACCCGTCTTAAAGCGAAAAAAGGATTGAAGTTTGGAAGGCTTCTTTTATCGTCACTAGATATATCTCGTGACAATCGGTGTTTCAAACTCAAGGACCCACTTCACTTTTTCGAAATTCGATGGCTTTTCGTGAAGAATGATGTTAAGTAGAGAATCAAGCAAAAGTCAACAAGATTATAAATGAATTGTATCACGATACTTTTTGCTTATCATGATGGAAATAAGGAATTTCCAGGGGAGAATAGGATTTCGGATATTTTGCAACGTCTGGCTAGGACGGAGCTTTCGATTCTAAAAGATTTTGAAGTTTAATCTTTAAAATGGCTTTTGCTCTGAACCAATCAAATCAAGAAAACGAGCACCAAACAATCACTAGTCGAGAATAAATCTTACATTTAATTGGCTTTCGCTCTCAACCAATTAAACTCGCCAAAAGAAACATCAACCAATTAATAAATGTCGCACTTAAATGGCTTTCGTTCCGAACCAATGAAATACCGAAACGTAATAACACCAACCAATCGCTGGTCAAGAATGAGTTTTGCTTAAAGAGGCACTTGGATGAAAATCGATAATCGATGAACTGATATGGAAATGACTTGAAACTTGGTTAAACTTATCTATATGGCCCCAATAGTAGCCAAGCAACATATTTTCTTCAGTCAAAAGTGGCGGATAAAAATTATCAATTTTTTCCAACATCTAAATTGTGAGTAAATGACGTCATTTACTCAACCCTATCGTTCTTTTAGTTTTCAAACCAAAATTTCTCAACTGCAAGTGGCTCCCAGGCTAAAACTTTCGCCAATCTGGTTTTCATAATCATAATTGAGTCATATTATCCTCAAACACTTGAATTATTCGGACTTTCAAAAATTGGGACGTTTCAATCCAAGTGCCCCTTTAAAACCCAAACACACAGGAAGCCCAATTTTAAAAAAACTGACCAGCCTTCACAGAATTTCAAATATTTATTTGTCAATAAATCTAAATTGCATGTAGTACAAATTAGTTACATATGCAGCCCCTACTACATATTGATTTAGCGAATGTGGATTATATCAACACTGTATAATTTTCTAAATTATTTCTCGACCTGTGAAAAGTACTGAGATCTGCATTGTCATCACTGTGGTGAAAATGAAAAATGGAAAATCTAACAGCAAAAGAACAACAAATATATAGATAGTATTGAGAACACTTGTATAGTTGGCAGGAACTCCAGAGAGTTGTAGAGCGACCTTAAAAACTGACAGCCAACTTGATGAAATTTCCTGGAAATTAGACAAAAAATATTTTTTTCATAATTCTGAAATGAACTAGAAATCGTTACCACTGTTTCCACTGCTATGCGCTGCAGATTAAGACAACAGTCACGAAATGAACATCAGGCAATAAACTGCCATCAATCAGAGTATGTACTATAGGTACCATACAATTGGATTGATTGACGGCAGTGTATTACCCAACTTCCCTCATAAACTGTTGTCTTGATCAAGATGGCGCAGGGAATTTTGAAGGTGACTATTTATTTGATCGACAGCAGTCTATTGCCTAATTTCCTTGTCAAAACTGTTGCCTCAATCAACACATAGCAATAAAAACATTGGTAAATAAATATGATTGAATTATTGTTATATCATCACATATTTGGACTATAAGACTATTAAAGTCAATTGAAGTTAATCTCCAAGGAATAATAAATGGCTGGAATCCCACCAGGGTATTCCATGGTAAAAATATTGGGCATGCTTGTCAGAAATTTTCAAAACTGCCCCTAAAAGATACCAGAAGTCTTTCAAAAAGGGCTTGGCTGGACAATTTTTAACCCCCTAGATATCAAATTGCTGATTTTTACCACTTAGAGATAAGAAGAGCAACTTTTACCCTGGAGTCTACCCCCTGGGACTGGAATAAATGGTTATTTGTGCAATTAAAATAGTCTTTCTTATGAAACCCCCCCAAACGTGACCAGTAGATAATATGTTAAGTTTGTTATGATTCCTACGTCAAATACAACTTTAATCCTGAATACATTATGCTCACAGACTGCGAATATAATTGAATATAAGATTTTTGAGTATCTTTTTCCCCCCTTGGTCAGAGTATTTTCCTATATTTTGACTTGAATAAAAGTAGTTATGAGTACAAGCAATTATGACTATTTCCACCAAGTAGAAACAAGGATGTACTTGGTAGATTCAAAAGCTTACTCTTGTCATTCATTTTTGAACTTATAAAAGATGAATCCTTCTAGAAAAATGTTAAATATGGAGCTGATCCTCATTTTTTTTTTAACCAATCAAAAACAAGAAAGAATACAAATTATCCAATCACAGAGCTTTGATATGGGAGGCATCTGAGTACCATGTATTGGGGGATCCAACTCAAACACTCATTATGGTAGCTTGCTTTATTGCCCTTGTAATATTTATAGGTTATTTATAGAAAGTTTACGACAAACAAATTTTCGCTAACAGCTGGGACGTGATGTTTTTTTCCTGTTTCAATTACTCTTTTCAAAACAGGATTCTTTGTTTTAGCTTTATCGGGATCAAAATATCTTTTCAAGCATCCATGAAATACAAAGAAACAATACTCAAGAGAATGACACTTGGTCTGAAATGGGGAAACGTTGCATCTAAACTCTAAGGATATGTTGTGTTATGCATACATTATCTGTGAATTTATAAACTTCCTCTTCAGAAAAGAGAAAAACCCAGAAAAAAAGGTGGAAAATAAGGACATTAAAGTATTCATTCCTATGATCTTCATAACATCCAGATGTCTGAGGTTTTTGACTCCTGATAATCACAAATTAACTAACTCAAACTCCAAAAAATTGAGTGATGAAACACGAGAAACTATGCTGCATTTGAGTCATCCATGTCAAGGATAGAAAAGTGTTTTAAGAATAATCGCGGGCAAATGCATTTCCCATGTTTTTTTTCCTTCAAACATCGCATGTTTAAATAAGATCATCATAGAAGTTCCATGAGCAAATGAAAAATGGGGATCATTCTCGTGAGATGAGTGAAATGATATCAAAGTAAAGCCTTTTTCTTATCGAAATCGCTGGCATGCAATACATACAAGTCAAGCATTAAAGTCATTTTTTTGTAGAAAAAACTAAATAGATTGCGAAACGTTTTTTTGAAACAACAGTCTAATAACCTATAGATAAAATTAATATTATGTATAAATATTGATGAATACATACAAATAACTTGTAGTTTTTGGCTCCAATTTTCAGGCACCATGCACCACTTAGTGAAGCTTTGGCCATAATGTAGATTGAAGTTTTCATCCAATTGTGTTTTTATTATGATTTTCCCATATTATATTCTTTCAAATTTGGAACATTGACAGATTTTATAATTCTTATAAAATATTAAAATAAAAAATGGGGGTTACCATTGTTGTTTTTTGAGATATAGCCGATTGAAATCATTTTTGCATTTAGGGTGATGAAGTTTGATCTTGAAAAACAAAGGTCATGTGCGCTGTCAGCTCATATGCGCAGAACAGATGCGCACAAACAATGCCTTCGAACATCCTTAAGTGGTCCTGTTTTTTATTACCATTTCTCCATATGTTAATAGACCTCTTTAGCTTGAGCATAATATTTTCCAATAATTTCACACAAAGTTTCGAATCATTCTCTTGAGAATCAAATTCTTTGTTTGAGTTGTATCCATATCCATGTGTCTTCTCATGCGCAAACATCAAACAAAGAAATGATACTCTGGGGAATGACACATGGTCTGAAATGTGAAAAAACATTACGTCCAAGTTAAAGGGTCTATTTCCAGAGTAATGAATAGTACCCTGTAAACAGAGGTTATTTTATTTTCTTTCCCTCCGTAACTTCCAAAATGGAGGGAGTAAGAAAAAACCTCCGCAAGCAGGGTTGAGATATAGCACACTTACCTGTCTTAACAATGGGATAGAAAACATGAATATCTGTAGTGCAATCCATGGTCCAAAGAAATACTAAATGAAAAAATGGAAAGAAATGAATTATGCTGAAGTCTTAACATAATACAGTATAGGATGTGTTTTCACAATATTTTTTTCTTAAAACTGGGTTCCCAAAGTCAGGAAAAAGTCAGTGAATTCTGAATTTTTTTCAACATTAGGGAATTGTCAGGGAATCTTGATTTTTTTGTTCAGTGAATTTTTGCAATTTATCCAAAAATCAGTGAAAAGTCAGGGAATTTATGTAACCCATTAAAAAATGGTTTTAAATTTCGGAATTCTGAGTGGGGCTTCTTATGGCCAAACTACCATAGTCCTAAGGGTCGTCATGCAATACTACTCTCCCCACAAACATCTGCTTACTTGAGCAGAACATTCCTTTCCCATTGTGATCATGAGCCAATCCAAATCGACCAATTGTTTTTCAAGGACCCAATTAAAAACATCGATAGAAAATTCTGCAGTTATGCTAGATTGATGTTGTTTATAGTCTATCATCAAGTTGTGCAAAAGTCAATTAATGCGAACTAGTTTTGTATAAAGCAGAAATGATGGCACTGACATAAATACATGTAAATAGCTTGAACACCGTGTAATAAACTAAATTTCGGAAGTTACTTCTTCATCTTTGGAGCCTGTAAAAGTCCTACTTTACACATATTTGAAAAAACTTCAGTGCTTTTGACATCGAATTTGCCACTTCATATCCACCAAACAGCTTGATTATTTGTCAGATTTGTGTTACGAGCGCTTACTTCAATATATCACTCATTTTCTCAAATTAAATCGTAGGATCTCCAGTTAATACTATAGTCTTGCTAGAGAAAGAGATATGATGACAAAGTTTGAAATCAGATACGTTATGGTGTGGTTCCTGCAAAAGAACTGCGGTCAAAGTCCTCCAACGACAAATCAGCATGAACCTTCTCAATCTTAGAAGGTTCATGCTGATTGGTCAATTCTTGGAAAGGAATGTTCTGATCAAGTTAGCAGACGCTATTGGGGAGAGAAACATTGCATGACAACATGACAACCCTAAGAACATCTGCGAAGGAGGCTAAGGAACTTAAATAAAAAATCGCCAAAAACACCAAAGCAAAAAACAGTGATTTGCGATTGGGGGAATAGAAATTTGCCTAAAAAGTGTGTGTGGGGGGGGGGGAGTATATGTAGGGGGCAAGTGCCCCCTGGCCCCAACACTTCCACCACCCCTGTAACCTACTATCCTGAAATGTAGAAATACTCTAAAACTTTTAGGAATAGTAATCTGATGTTCAAAACGTCACAAACCTGCAGGATTCCGTTGTCTTTTGAAACGACGACAAGATAGACGCCAAGCAAAACATTGAAACAAAAACGAATCCAGCTTCCATTCAAGCCTTCTTTAAACTCTGTTGTTTTACTAGTCTTGTGTTTCGCTGACTTATTTATTTTGCTTTCGCTTTCTTTCTTTGTTTCTTCGTTCAAAGTCGGAGCTGGAGATGAAAAATGTCCTTCAACTTCAAAATCTGTCAAAAAGGACTCTTTCTTCGAGATGTTTTCGCTGCTTTCAGAAAAATCCTTCGTTTGAAATTCCACAGTTGGACGACCAATAGGTTCTTTATTTATTTTCGAAGGCGAATTTTGACTGTCTATGATTTTTTGAAGTCGGTCACCGGAATTTTCCAAGATTCTTTTTCGTCTTGCTTCTCTTCTCGCTTCGGCCGCCATTTTGAATCAGAGAACAACAGGAAGCCCAACGGAGTTGTTTCTATGTACCACAGGGATACCAATTGCGGTGCTTATTGAATTTGTCCCTCAGGGCTGTTAATGGATGGTAAATAGTGTCATTTGCTGGTGATAATGATGTTAATGATGTTTTGATATGAAGACGATATATGATCATTTTGAATTGAGAAATGTGAATGGATGGGTGAATGGTTGGATAGATGGACGGATGGATAGATGGATGGGTGGATAGATGGATGGGTGGATGGATGGATGGGTGGATGGGTGGATAGATGGATGGGTGGATGGATGGATGGCTGATGGATGGATGGGTGGATGGATGAATGGATTTTCAGACATGATACGGAAATCCAGACCAGATGTGCTCTTCTTCAAACACAGCTGTGAGTTCGTAAGTTCATAATTCAACGAAGCAACAAAAGTCGAGCTTTGGAAAACATACTCTTACCATTGAAGCCTCAGTGTTCAAGTCGAACATAGGCTAGCATTTTTTCGGCATAATGGTGGCTAAAACAGCATTCTTACCGACAGGGGCGTGGCGAGGACTTTCGATCTGGTGTGCACTCGACGGCCAAAAAAAGCCGAACAAAAAAAAAGAGAGAATGCGATAATTGCAGAAACAAATACCACAAAATGACCAAAATCGTCGCAACAACAGTGTTCTTCTTGTTCTTGTTCTTGTTCTTGTTCTTGTTCTTGTTCTACTGCTACTTAGTCCTCTAGTCTTCATTATTACCCAATAAATTGGCTACGTATACGGTTTCCCTTTTTGTGGCTACTGCCTCGTAGAGGCGAAGCCACTATGTCATCGGGTTGTAAGTCTGCGAGTCCGTGAGTAAAACCACAGGAAGCCCAAAAGTGCTCAATGGATCACAAAATTTCTAGGTTTCTAGTGATTATAATTATTTCCTTTTTTTGTTTTTTTGCTTGCTTGCTTTTTTTTTTTTTTGCCTGCGGTTACTGAAAAGTTTAGCGGATGATACACGTCTTGCGCATGCGCGCAAAGCTTTTTATTACATCAAGGCATTCATCAAATCTAAAATAACTTTTGGTCAGTACCAGACAATCAAAAAAGCACTAAAACCTCTAGCAGAATCGACATAATGATTTCTTGTTTGTTCTGGAGTATTTGTCGCCCTTTCTTGAAGCTGAGCTCACCACGAATAGCGGCGAGCAGTGATGTCCTAAATTCGTAAATTGACCTCTATCGTATCAAAACGAATAAAGGAGGACTGCTGGGCAAACGGTTTGAGTATCATGTGGGAGAAGACAAGTGTAACATTAGGCATCTGGTGACGCGGGTGGGTACTCACATTCCGTGGCCGTGGGACGGGCCTTGAATCCGTAACAAACAACGCTCATGGGTTGATCTGGCGCTGCTGGTTTGGATCAGCTAACTGTCGAAAAAGAAAGAATTGTTCGAGGGATATTTGGTAGTTTGTCGCTGCTGTTGCGAATAGTTTAATTCAGATCCTTTCAATTGTTTTATCAAAAGCAAGTTTTTTTAATGAAGGTGTGGATGAATGGAAGGATGGATGGATGATTGAATAGTGAATGAATGGATGGATGATTAAATAAATAGGTGGACGGACGGATAAAAGAAAGAATTATTTCATATGAAAAATTGAACAATGATAAATACAAGTAAAACAAAGCTTTACGTAAGAAAGCTAAAACGAGAGGGTTAAACATTGTTTTTCTTTTGAATATTTCGAAGCTTTACATCAATAATCTCATTACAGGAAAAAAATTCTATAAATTTGAAGAAATTGCTCACAATTCATGAAATCGTGTCGAGAAAAACACAGAATAAAGTGTAACGAATCAAAAATTCAATCTATTTTGATTCTAAAATAACTGAATAAAACGCAACCATTGTGTATTAAACAGTTCGCGTGCATAAAAAAAAGCGGCATTTTTGATAACGACAGTAAATAATTCACCCAAATTACTACGAACCTGGGAGCAAAAACATATTGGAAACAAAGCGTAAAACAATCGCGGGCAGCTTAAAGTAAATTCAGAGCACGTACGATTCATAACACACAATAGAACGCATTTAGTACAAAAAATTGATAATGAATTTTAGAGCGAGAGGTCGCGCACGTACTGAAAAAAACATCAATCTTTTTATAGTCTAACACTTGATAAACGTTATAATATATTTCCTTGGGTATTAATGTTTTTATTGCTCGAAGGAGTTTTTCCTCACAACAACGTAACCATACATTTAGAGGAGCTCAATCTACGTCGGGGAAAAATTGATCAGGGAGTGCATTGATGAGAGTTCGCAATTCCGTGCGCATTTGAAAGTACATAGTATTACGTAACCCCTAATCTATAATGGTCGGGAATTAAATCTCATTATTCAACAGCTGCGTGTGTTTTTCACCTAATCTTTTGGTGCTTTCGAGATGAAGAAAGATTCGAAAGATTTGCTACGATGTCGGGGTTTTTTAGTGTCCTTTTGAAATGTTCGATACTAAGAGAGACCTTATTAAGGAGATACGTGGCTGACTTCAAGGCTTTTCAAGCGCTGTTTTCGTACTGTATTGAGTTTTTTTTTTAGCCACGTGTGGTGCGACTGATAGCATCATTAATCGACTTGAGGTATTTTTTGGTGGTTTTGTCGTTTTATTTTTTTGAACGCCAAACTTAAAAATAGAAAATAACAATATAATAAACAACGTCTTGAAAGTGAAAAAAGTGATTTTAAAAGTATCGTGTCGTAAAATGGAATGAATAATAATAAAAAGAAAAATAGAGATAAAAACGAGGAGAAAAAAGGGGAAAAGAAAGAAAGAGTAGAGAGAAAGGAAAGAAATAAAAAAAGTACATAAAAGAAAGAGGAAAAAAGAAAGGAAGAGAGAGAGAGAGAGAGAGAAAGAAAGAGAGAAAGAAAAACCAATAACACCAGCAGCCCGCCACGCAAACATTGACATCTTAATGCAGAGGAAGTTCCATCGTAACGGTAACTCCACTTCTATTCTCTCTCTCTCTCTCAACCAGCTAATGCACTGTGAATCCCTTTTCATTTCCTCAGGCACTTATGAATGAACATTACTGTCGAGCCCGTGGTGTGAAATACTATATACTCAATGGCTTTAATGCGCTGGGAAACAGATGTTCACAGCGCGGCACACCAGGCTATCAAGAATATTTGTCCAACTCGATTTCTGATCTGAAAAGTTCACCCAATTTGTCAAGGAAATGAACAAGACAAGACGAGCGTAGTTTGCCATTAAAACGGTTACAGATCTAGATTCTACTTCAAATAGAAGTTGTCTTGATTCAAGACGCCGCTAAAATTAACCCTTGTATACGTAAAGTGAACAACCCCCATTAACTTAGAGTGCCAGGAAGAGTAGAAATTCATGAGTAAATAATGAAATATCCTGCACATATTTTGGGCTCAACGAGTAAAGAAATTTTAGATTTGTAGACAAATAAAAGAATCTTTATCTCAAGCCGATTCGTGCACGAAAATGAACGAAAACAATGTACTATTTTTAGAGTATATTGAATAGTAGCTTAATACTAAGCAATTAGAGTCCAACATAAAAAGTAGTAATAACTGAGTCTGCGCAGAAGATGAGCTAAAATTTGCCACACGCAAGCATCCACGCGCACGCTCAGAGAGAGATATCTAGAACATACCGTCTGGAAAAGGTGATTAAAATCCTAAGCAAGACGTTTTCCATTTCCGATCAAATAAAAGACTTAAAAAGTTGATTTCCTTGAAGAGTTCGATTCCAAACACCCTTAACCAAAACCGTGGGAACTGAGGTACATAAAATTAGGATCTACAAAGGTGATTTCAATAGTTTTAAGGAAAAAAAGTCTCGGCTATGTTCCGAAAAAGCACATTGTTCGAGAATTGTTTTCGAGTTTTTTTCCTCAATAGCAGCTATTGTTGTTTTCAATTCGGTCTTAGAAGAGGCTTAATTGTTCGAGAAGTGTTTTCGACTTTTTTCTTAATAGCTTTAATAATTATTTTTTCAATTCATTTGACAATAACTTGTGAAGTACACAATGTGTGTGGTTCAACTCAACAGGTTGTCTCAGTTCTTTTACCAGCCTTCATTCATTAGGACAAATAGCCCGTCTTTTAGATATTTCCTGACACTATTTCCGCGAGCGAACGAAAGCAGTCGTACTGGAACCGTCAAGTCTTTTCGGCTGCCAAGGCGTCGAACTTCCTACGTTGACTTGAAGCCAGTCATTTAACTTCACAAAGCTTGTAATTTACACCATCCAGTATTTAAAGAGCTTGTTTATCAAGGTATCTTCAATATTAGTGTGTGGCTCGTGTAGAAAGCAGTTTGGAAGCGAGATTTTTATCCTCAAAGTCTACTTAATCCTGAGTTCTTCGTCAAAACTTTTCAGGTACGTTCGTACGTGTTAAACTCTTAAACTGAAGTTATGGAAAGTAAATACGAAACGTTGCTAAAACTTCGACCAGCTTCAAACTTTTAAGTTCGTCTTCAAATTTACTCCTCCAAATAGCATTATAAAAAGTTTTTACGATTTTTGACTTTGGCTTAGTTACTATTTTTACCATATTTTTTAATATTCTTTAATAAGCAAACCTACCCAGTAACTTTGAGTACATTCTTACTTCATATTGCGAGTGAACTGAAAACAGTTCTTCACTATAATACGTCTATACCAATGCTCTGTAAACTATATCTCAAAAGTTCAACTTAACACTTTTTACACAAGTTTGTTCTTTCGTGTTTGTTCGTGTTCTTTCGTGATTTCATGTCAGATTTTTTTTTTTTTTTTTTGACAAGTGAACTATATTTTTTATCCTAATGATGGGCAACTTGATGTCTGAGCTGTCTAGCATCGTGTCAAGACTCTTTCTATTATATTTTTTGCTTTAAAACACTAATGACGCTGGTAAAAGCTAATCGAACTTTTTATGATCTGTTAGTAAACGTACTTTCGTCCTTTATTCATCTTATCCCTTTACTCTTTCTTCTTCTCCTCTAAAACAGATGTATCCACCAATCTCTATCAAAGTGCTGACCCTAGTCTTGGCTTTGGGGATTTTAACAATGTTCGTAACTTGCACAAAACCTTACGACCAAAGTCCAAGATACCCTTTTCTCTCAAAAGCCGCAAAACGATTCCAAGACAAAAGAGAATTCATCCAGCAACCATCACAAGCCAAACAATACCTCAACTCTCTAACGCCAAGGTGCTTTCCGTTTTGTCTCCCAAACGAACTCCATCATGAACAAAATAAGAAAAATAATGAAAGCTAATTAACCAGCAGAAACAACAGTTTTGATAAAATTTAAGAAATATTTCATATTTCCATAAAATCATTATACTGTAAACTTGAAAATGTTGAAAAATATATATTTCACAAAGTCGCAATAAATTTCCTGCAAAGAGTTACTAGTGCTGTGTTAACTTTAACGAATTTTTTATTGGAATTTTTCAACATTTGATCACGGGACCGTCCGGCAACAAGTACTCTAAATGCCTTTGAAATCTGGCGGAAGATCTTACAGTGAGGACACTCGAACCATGAACACTTGATATTTTTATATTTTTTATTTTATGAACTTTCTACTGCTTCAAACCTTCTGAAAATGAAGCACTGAACTCAAATAATCTTCAAGTATTGTTCAAAATAAATCATATTTCCAATCGATTCACACAAGGGATAAAGGAGAAAAAAGTATGAAAAAACCTCAAAGTGTTCACGGTTAGAGTGTCCTCACTGTAAAGCGCGAGTTAGAGGTGCAATATTTTCTATGTAACTGGTGACGCAACAGCGTTGCGACACAAGTTGCATGGAGCATTGCAGCGTGTAACCTACAGTGCAATTTGAAATTGAAACGCTGCGAAGTAAGTTGCAGTAAGCGTTGCGAACAGTAGAATTCGTTTATACTTTTGACAACGATTGCGTCTCCGTTTCACCGTGTAATTAAACCCTCTTACGATTCGTGTTGCATCGCCGTTGCGAGACAAGTTTTTTTGCGCCTTTTGCCTGTAAAAACCCAGTGCATCTGACGGCAAATTTAAGGCGAAACCCCCCTCCCCCCCCCCCCAAATTGTCAACCGTAGTGATATCATTGACGTTCATCTTTTTACGCAAAATTTCAAAACAAGAGGTTGGATTCGTGATCAACGTTCGATGCGTCTGAATGAGTAAACAGCGTGAACACAGTATGAGGCGCCATTACTTTTCCTCTAAGAGCGGGACATTTGCGTCATGATTCATGATACGTATAACAGGATGACGGCGAGTGTGTCGAATCTTATCCCCTGGGTTTTGTGGAGGGAGAAAGAGAGAAGAACCTCAGTGGAGAAAAACCCACGTATCAAGGGAGAGGCGTAACAAACTCTACTCACATGTGATTCCTATTTGGTTCAGTTAAAAAAATGCAGAGGTTCAAATACGTGGTACACAAATACTTAATTTTTTCGCAGACAAAAAATTTGGTTTAGTAAATTTGTAATCATGAGTTTTCTCGAATAAATTTCAAATTCTCGTTTACAAAGAGCATTTTAAAAAATCCTAACGAAATAAGAAATAAGTACTTTGAGAAATGGAGTTGTATTTTCAGTGTATATTCAAAATTATTTCAGTATAGGCCTTTCTTAACATTTATACATGAAGTCCTTAGCCTTGCGTTGATGCAGCTATGACCACATTTAATGTATGCGCATACTTTTATGCACGGGCTTTTTGCTGCCAAACGAGCTTTCGTACGCCTTATTTCGTAAAACCAGCCAGCGTCTTATCAAAAAGCCCGTGCATGGAAGTATGCGAATGCATTAAATGTGATGTGGTCACTTAACTGCATGAACGTAAGGTAGTTATTGATTTTAAAGTTTGATTCGATAAGGGGATTGTATTCCTCGGATGGATAACCCTGTCCTCCAAGTCAAGAAGTTGTCAGAAAAGAATACATGTTTGAAATCAGATCCTCGTAATCATCTTGGCAAACAACCGAGCTCTGGTAGAGAAAGAATTTATCCCCAATGCAGAATCGGTATCCACAAAGTTGACATGCGAAGCAGTCCAGATGAAAAACATGGTCTCGAGCACGCATCACGTTTTCCAGTGGAGGAATCGCTTTGAAACACAATGAACACATCCCAGTTGCGCCAAACAATCTAGAAAAGAGAAGAATTTCATTTAAAAGGACGAAAAAATCTAGCGGTTTTCGTATGGGTGGGAAACTTACAGTACTGACTTACAGCACGTACACCGGGTACGATATGCCGTAACATTGAAATGGCTTCCCATAAGAATGGTTATCGAATGAGTAGGAAACATACGGTACATATGCGGACTTACAGCACGTACACTGTACGATATGCAGTAACATTGAAATGGCTTCCCATGAGAATGGTTATTGTATGAGTAGGAAACATACGGTACTGGCTTACAGCACGTACACGGTACGACATTCCATGACATTGAAATGGTTTGCCATTGTTTAATTTTCGCTTGTTTAACCAATCAAAATGCGTATATAGATACTGCACTTACAAAACCTGAGCTTCAAAATCCGTCATTGCTTTTTCAAAGTAGTCCAAAATAACCGCATTTCGTCAGAGTAGTTCATTGCCTAGTGAGTTAATTTCTAAGCCTTATTTTCGAACAGAACAGAAATAGATCCTTTTTGCTTCCTGGGTGACCATTATGGACTCCAACACTAAGTTTTGAAAAATCTTGTTTGATAACAACGATAACTGTTTGACAGGCTAAGAGTTCTATCTCCTGTTGATTGCACGAATAACAGAAATACCAGAGAATGAATAACAGGAAATCTTATTCTTTTAGCTGACTTTCTTAAAATCAACAAAGAATGTTTGCAAAAAAATTTCAACCCTTTTACCAAATTTCCCCCCAGGAGTTGTCCGGTTTTCCTCCCTCCGTAAAATCAACGTGTGAGTTGAGGCACACGCATAGAATATTGAATGTAATGGTAGTGTGTGTGAGCGACGGTGTCCCCATTTAGTAATAATAAGAGATTTTATCACCCCCACCAACAAGGGATGATATTCTAAAGAACCTTATCAGACTCACCTTATATAGTCTCTCTTACAGAGGATTAATTCTCCTCTCAAATACAACTTGTTGCTGATGTCGTAGAGTCGTTTATTACAGTAGGAACACTTTAGACAATCCTCGTGCCAGTACTGGTCTAATGCAAACAGCATTGCCTGAGTCTGGATCGACTTACTACACTGCGCACAGGAGCGCGTTGTAGTTGCTTCAGAGCTTTCATCAGCTGGATAATAAATTGAATTAAATGTTGGCGAAGATCGATGATAGAATTGAAATAGCGCGCGCAGCGGAACAGTAGTCTATACAGTATTCCGCAGCTTGCCACACCGCGTGCGGGATCGCATTGCACTATACTCCAACAGTAACTAAGAATTTAAGGTATATAACAATGGACTTGCATAAATCTTAGACTCGAGAAAATGAAACACTAAATGCGCAAAGGAGAACAGAATAGCAAAGTAAAAAAAACACACAAAAATTGACCAGTACTGAGAAGCGAAATATAACTAGAAAAAAATATTAAGTCTAATTCTTGATGGACCAGCGTACTAGAAAACACATGCAATGATGTTCTAATTCTGCTGAAATACTGAATTAAAAAAACCTTTACTAAATTTCAACTTCATTTTCTAAAAGATTAGAGGAGTCAGAAGACTCGGAATTTTGATGCCTAAATATTTGAAAACTTTTTAGAATTTTAGGCATATCTTGATAAATGATTTTGCAATTTTAGTTCCTGTAAGCAGTTGGTAAAATCTTCGGAGCATTTGGTTTTTGTTGACCGTTTAAATTGCACGAGAAAAGATTGAAAGTCAAAAAATTTATAAAGATTTAATTGACAATTAGATAATTTTCTAGTAAAGAATGATAGTAGAACTTATGAGATTTAACTTGAATTGAAGCTTGTGTTTGAGATTGAAATTCAATAATCGTTGTGTTTGATTTAGTCAATGGCAATTAAAAATCAAATTACTATTTCAGGATTATTAAATTATGACTTACAATTAAATGTATGCGATTAATTTCTGTTATTAGAGGATGTTTCTGTTTTAAAATTCGTTTAAATTATTCAAGTCTTACCCATATATCTGGCGCATTAATGCGTTGCTCAACTCATTGGCTCAATCACGGGACGATTTCGAGAAATCGTTTATCTATGGTTCCAAGGTTATCAACGATCATTTTAGGTCATAAGAGGGCTTTCACGACCTCGATCATACTTCATACTTGAAAACAAATCATTTCCGTTGGAATTGAACAACAAAAACAATCAATATGCTGATAACATCAAGTTTATGATTCAAACTCTGTTGGCTTTCGATTTTCGTTGAAAGGTTGCGAAAAGGACTTGAAATAACCTTTGATATTTGAAGGGGAAAACTGATGTGTTTTCTGCCGAAGTCTTAAAATCTAATACACCAAGGTTACTGGCTAAGACCGTTGGTTTTATTTTCTGTGTCTCTCTCATTTTAATGATTTTTTTATCGTCAGCTTATTCTGAGTTAATACTCTTGCTAGAACAGCCGTTGGGTGGTACTGATAATTCATTGTTATTCGTGAGGTTCCCACGTTGGCAAATCAACAAGAAAGCCCCGCCCTCCACGAGAGATCCATATCATCGAAGATTCACTCTCAAGATACTAAAGTTGAAAAACAAAACAAATTCGATAATTGAGATACAAGTTTTAACAGGTTTAGGGCGAGTAAAGGTTTGAAGGTACAGGAAATAAGAAATTTCATCTCCCAAGAAGGTTTGACAGATTAAAATGATTGAGTACTCGAAGTTTAAAAGAATTTGTTTTCTTTGGTAGGTTACCTAACCTACCTCGACCCCTCCCCACTTCTCGCTTCCTCTTCTCTTCTCTCAAACCTTACCAGTAGTAGTAGTAGTAGTAGTAGTAGTAGTAGTAGTAGTAGTAGTAGTAGTAGTAGTAGTAGTAGTAGTAGTAGTGTAGTAGTAGTAGAAGTAGTAGTAGTAGTAGTAGTAGTAGTAGTAGTAGTAGTAGTGTAGTAGTAGTAGAAGTAGTAGTAGTAGTAGTAGTAGTAATAGTGTAGTAGTAGTAGTAGTAGTAGCAGTACTAGTAGTAGTAGTAGTAGTAGTAGTAGTAGTAGTAGTAGTAGTAGTAGTAGTAGTAGTAGTAGTAGTAGTAGTAGTAGTAGTTATTGTTGTTGTTGTTGTTGTAGCAGTACTAGTAGTAGTAGAGAGAATTGGAACCTTCTGTTTTGTCCTCCAAATTAAGCTGCATTCCGACGTGCTGCAAGGGGTCTATAGCAGTGGCAGTGGCAGTGGCAGTGGCAGTGGCAGTGGCAGTGGCAGTGGCAGTGGCAGTGGCAGTGGCAGTGGCAGTGGCAGTGGCAGTGGCAGTGGCAGTGGCAGTGGCAGTGGCAGTGGCAGTGGCAGTGGCAGTTGTGGTAGTGATAGTGGTGGTAGTGGTAGTGGCAGTGGTAAAAATGCTTGATTTCAGAAGAATATAAAGTAGGAACACAGTCTTCGTATCATTTTTCGTATTCTTTATGGTTTTAACAATAGCTAATCTTCCTAATTGGCTTCCAAAAAGAAGCGCCATCTCTTAACCACCATCATGTTTATCATCAGATAAAAACACACATCTCATCACAACTATCTCACCACCAAGTTCCGGCCATCCCACAAGCCTGTCTTCTAAACCAGAAATACATATATTTTAAAAATTATACCGTGAATATTTATCTGTTAGACCCAAATTAACCGTATTTTTGAACCCTGATAACTCGATAACATTGTTAGAACATAAACAAATATTTTTACAAATCCCAGAAAAATCGTATCATTATAGTTCACGTTTGATTGCTGAAAGCCATCAATACTGACAATTGGAATAAGAATCTTTGGCCTTTGTTGGTTAGACAATAAGGACAGATACACAAAAAGACCTGACAAATGGCACTTTTTGTTAATTATAGGTTTGAGGATTGGTTTAGCGGTTGACAAGCGCTTGACGCAAGCATTGGCAGCTGAAAATATCGGGGGGGAAAAACGAGAATGGAATCGAAAAATCCCTTAAAATCCCTGAACGCGTTGCTTAAAATAATAATAGATTGTTACAACTCAGGAAGGGGATGTTGTAGGAAACGTTCGAGACTATTTAGTATACGAGAGGGGCTTTATCAAAGGATAAAGTCGTGGGGATTTAAGAATAAACAAGATTTAGGACAATTCTGATAACGTCATCTGGTCACCGCAATTAAGTTAATTAGCTCAACATTCATTCATGATTAATGATCTAACGGCATCAACACGGAATAAATTCAAATATAAGAAATAATTTTGCTTGATTTGGAGCTAAACTAGACCCAAGTAAGCATGGTTTGGACTAAGTTTTATTGAAGTATTCTGTTAATTTTTGAGGGGAAATAAGGTTTTGAGTTTTTTGGTTAAGAGTACGAAATTCTGAAGTCAGAGCGTGGGTGACTCTGATCTATTTTTGTCGCTACCATTGGATTAGTGTAACCTCCAATGAGAGGTTAAAATCATCAAAGCAAAGTCCAATCACATTATATTGACTAGATGGATCTAGATCAAGGGGCAGAGCTCTCATTGGGGGGGTTAATGTATTGATAATGGCTAGCCCCCAGGGCGTCTATATCTGGTCAGATCAAGGACGAGTTTACAGTGAAATCGTTTGAGTTTGTCGTGTTGGTCGCATCCTGCTGCTATACTGAGTCTGTTTTACTGGTATCAAACTGAAGATGATGGTAAGTTACTCCTGTTATCTTGTCCAAATTATATATTATTGTTATAAATATACTACGTATAGCTTGATAAAAACGTAGGACTTCAAAACTGAGTTCGAACCTGACCACAAACCGTTTGAAATAAAACTGCTAGTGTTAAAATGTAAGGAAATAAAAAACTAAACTTTGGTAAAAAAAATTATTCTCCTTCCTTGAATTCCTTCATAATTGTTTTCCACTTTTCTCAGTTGGCTGAATGAAACGTAAACTTCTAACTTTATATCCTCTTCTTGAGAACCAAGTCAAATATGTATCAAGAATTAAGACAGAGACAAAGAAAACACGAAAGTTATTTTCTATAGCACAAAGTTGAATAACAAACTATAAAAGTGTAAAAAAAATTAGAAAAAATTCGTAACGAAAAACGTCAAAATTTACCCTCTGGGAAACAAAATTTACCCTGCTTTTTTGGTGAATTTATTTCCAAAGAAAGTTGATTTACTTTAGTAATCTTTTTAATAATTTCAGTACGATAAAATCTTAAGCACCTGTAATGGAATGCGTAGCAAGAACTTCAGTTTTACTGATCGCTCTGATGGATTTACAATCGGACATTTTAGCTCGTTTTATGACATAGAATAGAACTTCATTGATTTACTTAATCATTATAATGTAGCTAATTTTCCAAAATGTATGTTTAGTTCACCAGACCTATTTGCTCTCTCTTGCTCTTGGCTTGGTTATTCGTGGTAACTCAGTCAACACCTCTTCGTGATCCTGCCCGTGAAGTTGATCGTGATCGTGATCCGTATCGTGATACTGATCGTGAAATTCGAGAACCCATAGACTCGAAAGACTTGGATGATTCCAGGTTTGAGTTACAACGCCGTTGTGCGACCTTCAATTGCGGGATTCTCAGGAAACTTCGCCTCGGGTTAGGATCAAGGAACCGATATCGTTACAGATATGGAAGCCATAGAAAGATATATGGAAGCAGGTCAAGACAACTTCAACAACGACGAAACCTGATGAAAAATAACAACCAAGCTAAGGTTAGTAGTTCGATTTTACGACCTTCAAATTTTAAATTTCAACTTATTTATAATACATAAGTTTTTTGATGGGACACAATAGAGGCAAATAAAACAAAAGGGTTGATTTGAAGAATAATGTTACGTTTAAACAATAAACTCCAAAGCAGATGAAATAGAAATCAGAATCCTTAAAATTAACTTGAAAAATATAAATCGAAAAGTAAATAAAAAAGTTTAAATAAAAAAAACACATAAAATATGATGACTTTTGAAAACCTTTTTTAAAAATTACGAATGCGTAAAACTATTTTATAAAAAAGGATAAAAAATTCTAAAATAAAGTAATTGAAAAGAATGGATATTTGACTAAAATTCGAGGTTGGTTTGATCATGCGCAGTAGTAGGTCTCTAATGTGATAAACACGTGATTAATTTTTAATGTTTCTTGTTTTAGAGAGATGATTAAAAAAGATTCTACTACTCAAGGAGTTTGATAAGGACGATGACTATTGAATTCAAAATAATATAATTTAAACTAAACAGCTAACTTTGAGTACATTCTGTAAAATGACGCAACTAAGAACGTTATCTTTGTAACCACATTACTTCAATCTAAATATTTTAAGTTCCCCAGCGTGGGATGTTGTGCATACTGTTAAGTTTCGTCTATAAATTATTACCTATCTTGATTCGTAACGGAGTGTTTTTTATCCCGATACCCGATACTACCCGGTATCCCGTATCCCCGCCTCGTATCCTGTATCCCGTTTCCTGTATCTCGTATCCCGTATCCCGTATCCATTATCCCGGTATCCCGGTATCCCGGTTTCCCGGTATCCCGTGTCCCTTATCCCGATACCCGATACTACCCGGTATCCCGTATCCCGTATCCCGTATCCCGTATCCCGTATCCCGTATCCCGTATCCCGTATCCCGTATCCCGTATCCCGTATCCCGTATCCCGTATCCCGTATCCCGTATCCCGTATCCCGTATCCCGTATCCCGTATCCCGTATCCCGTATCCCGTATCCCGTATCCCGTATCCCGTATCCCGTATCCCGTATCCCGTATCCCGTATCCCGTATCCCGTATCCCGTATCCCGTATCCCGTATCCCGGTATCCTGTATCCCTTATCCCGTATCCCGTATCTCATATCCCGTATACCGTATCCTGTATCCCGGTATCCCTTATCCCGTATCTCATATCCCGTATCCCGTATCTCTTCTCCCAGATCTAATGCTCCGCAATCCCGTATCCTTTATATCCAGTATGTCTCTTTATTCCCCCTATCTTATGTCCCAAATCTCGTATACTGTATCCCGTATTCCGTCACCCGTATCCCATATTGACTTATCCGGTATCCTATACCCCCGAGTCCCGCACTAGATACCCTCCTATCTACCCATATATGGTTGATCCATATGACATACAATGCCGCCCCAAACTAGTTCAGATCAAATAAAATGTGTTTATCAAAGATTTATAATAATAATGATAACGATAATTGCTATATTGGTTTATTATGTTTCGGGGGAGCTAGAAAATTTGACTCAGGGTTCTGAACTATTTTATTCAATAAGTTTTCTCTTGAAATTGAAAATGTTATTAAAGTAATTATGGTGCATTTATTCATATGTCAGTGAATAAAACTAACAAGCTGGTTACTTGTTTTAATCACTCAGAAATACCCAATAATATTATATAAGACTGCGCCAACATATAAACACTGCCACAAAAACATCATAACCTTCTTTCATATAAGACTTTAAAAGATTTTTGAGTTGTATTGGCAAAAAGAGGTTCCAGATAGGTGCATTGTAGTCAACACCTCTATAGACCCCTTGCAGCACGTCGGAATGCAGCTCAATTTGGAGGACAAAACAATAGGTTCCAGTTCTCTGGTGATTGAAATTATTTTGTTTTGTCCTCCAAATTGAGCTGCTTTGACGTCACGTGCAAAAAAATCTCGTTAAAATATAAGCCTGATCTAGTATAAACAAACTATAGACTATTACAAATCCTATACATTTTGACTTGGTATGCTACTATAGGTCTATTAGGGATACCCACTAGTGGAAAACAAATCGTTAGAAAAACAAATAAAATTTGCCTCACTTTTTGCCCAGGTTTTGGCAAAAATACCAACCTTTATACTAAGGCATTAAGACCCCTTGCACTGGCTACTAGTCTCGTACAGTTACATACGTCTTTATACGTCTATTTCAGTGAAAAAAAGTTGTCGCAGCTGAAAGCAACAAGCAACAACACAAAACGACAAAGAACATCTGTATTTTACTCCTTATTCATCATTTAGACGCGATTATTTTAATCGTTTTGTAATGGTAGGCTGCAACTGTTTCGATTCTTTAAGTGTTGTTCTGAATCTTCAGCTAATTACAGCACGATGCGCATGAGTATGACCACTTTTAATATATTCGCATACTTCTATGCACGGGCTTTTTGCTGCCAAACGAGTTTTTACACCCCTTAATATATTTGGTCAAACCAGGCAGCTTGGCATCAAATGTGTATATTTAAAGTACAAAATCCCGTGCATAGAAGTATGCGAATACATTACATGTGGTCTTGGCTTGTTGCTTGTTGCTTTCGGCTGCGACAAACTTTATTGAACTTGAAATAGGTGTAGCATGATAAAATAATAAATGACAGAGTTCGGGATAAAGTTTCTTGGGAACTCCTGAGCAAACTCCATGCAAGTTAAATGTTGCCGCGCAAACGAGTCCAAAATATCTTCTTTCCTTGGTGCATGCCCCAACTGCTTAACCAATCAGGGCAAGCCTAGCCTTCTATCGTCTTTTCATGGTCGAACCAATAGGAGCTCTCCTCATATTCTATTTTCACAGTTCCACCAATCAGAGCGCGCCTTCTATCTTATTGTCAAGGTTCCACCAATCAGCGCAAGCAATAAGCCTCCTTGTCAGGTTCGACAAATGAGGGCCTTCCTTATATTCTCTTTTAAGAGCTCCACCAATCAGAGCGCATCTTATATCATCTTTACATGGTTTAGTAGGCAATAAAGGGATATAAAGAGAATCGGAGATAGCAAGTGACCCTTACAAATCGTCTTTTCCAATAAGCGCATTTCTAACACGTGGAGCCTGCAGAAAAATAGTCCCGCTGGTGATGATCGCCACGACCATACCGGTTACCAAGACAACACGATCAAGAATCCGCGAAGCTGTTCTCCATTCGCGTTCCCATTCCTCCTCGGCCGTCTTTTCGCTTGAAACCTGTTCTTTTGAACCATGCTTGTCCTTTACCGATGAACAATGTCTACTGAGATTTCCGTTCGACATTCCGTTCGTATGCATGTCATTTTCAACTTTAATGTCAGTTTCAGAGTCAGGTGCTTCGTCACTCTGTCGCCTCCGATGGTTTATCGATTTGAGAGTAACTCCGAACTGGGTCGGCTCCGACTCGTTATCGATGGTATTTGAGTTGGCGATAACTTGGTCTGACGTCTGTAGTTGTCGCTTCTTTTGGTTAAATTTTGTTTCAATTCTGCTACAACTGGCAAGCTTTCCGAGGACAAGACGTCGTAACCAGGCAGGCATCTTGGTCTTCTTGTAATAGAAATTCAGGACCACGCAAGTCGCTGCGATGGCCAGACCGATGGACGTAATGGCTGATGTATAGTACATTTCTGTCATCATTAATACAATAATAATATTAATAATAAAGACTGAAATATCTTTCATATTTATACTTTCGATCCCAGACTCCCCAGTTGCAGTTATCTAAACCACAGGAAGCCCAGTTTAGATAAAATATGTATAGAAAGAAAAGAAAGTTGAGCTGTATTTTTGCTTGACTTTTCCATTCGCTTGTGCTATGAGGACACTATTATGGCTTTGATTTTTTCCCCAGATTTTATTTTCGTCTTATTGGGCTTCCTGTGTCTGTACTCAACTGTTCTTCCAGAAGTAATCAAATAAGGCTCAGAAAATAAATACTCAATATTTACCTATGAGAATGAAACCATCAGGCGAGACTGGTAGTTTCTCTGACGTCAGTTCCTGGAAAATGGTCATGGCCATGAGCACCGTGATGCATAGCGAGATTCTCTCCCCAGACTCCGCCGGTAAGACGAAGGTAAAAAAGGCCATACAAGCGATGACGGCACAGGGGAACACCAGGTTAATCAGATAGTGATATGATCTGCGACTCATGTGGACAGAGACCAGAATATCTGCATATGGAACCCCACAACAAGAATAATTTTTCTGTGAATGAATAGAAAGTGAATGGGAATGAAAAAATGACAGAATTTTCATTCGGGATCTATGACTGATTAAGCTGCACGCATGCACTCCAGCATATATCACGTGGTCTATTGTTACTCGAATTTGTGATTACCAGTCTTTTCTTTGCAGTGACCTTCTTTATTCTCCATTCATTATTTTCCTGGAATATGTTCTGGTTTATTCCTGTCTCGTTGAAGTCGATCTCAAGATCAATCTTACTGCTGTCGTACGCCCAGGAGCCAAACTGTAGCTCGCAAACTTGGTCGTCAAACGGGAAAAACCGGACGTCCATCTTACAGATGCTGGTGAAGATGGTTGGCGCGTACCACGTGTGGACGCCGTTGTTCGCCATGCTGATCTTGGTGTGAAATTTTTCAACTCCACCGGCTGAATCGACTTTCTCGTCGCCACTTGGGATAAAAGGAAGGCAATATTTGAACAAACTTTCACAATAAGGGCGAAGGTAACAATGATGACGACAAAGAAAAAAACGACGACAAGCGACCCCTTGCAGCATGTCGGAATGCAGCTCAATTTGCAGGGCCGTAGCAGGGACAGGGGCCTGGGGGCCGGCCCCCTAATGATTTAGGTCTGATACTATTACATAGCACGTTTTCTAATAAAGCACCCCAATACTTTTGACCTATCCCCCTCCCCCCACAGATCTCCAACCGACAAAGTTTTTTGAAATAGGTGTATAACGACAAGGATAATCGACTTACTTGTTGTAGAGAAGGATATCTGGCACCCATATTCGATTAGGACCGACGTAAACGACGCTGATATTACCGTAATCAGACTTATTCCACTGGATGTCAGGATTATACCAGCTCTGGAAATTAACAAAGTATTTTGTATTGTTAACTTATTCTTTTTCAGATGTGCTGTGGTATGCGTGTTTAGAGGAATTTTCGTGGGTATCAGTTTGTTGCTCTGGTATATGAGCATGCGTAGTACATTACGAGTGGATCCCACATGGTAGCGCGTAGTGGAAAGTGTGACTCGACTCTCAAACGTAAAACTAGATCATTCTATTCAAAGTATTTATAGAAATAAAAAATAAATTCTTAAAATGTTGTGTTTTGTGTGAAATTTTTCGTAGTTTTTGTGGTTAAAGTTATTTCTCGCGGTCGCCATGTTTAGGGGCAAAAGAAACGAAAATTTGTCCTTGGAAATGAAATGTCTTGTTATGAAGAAGTATTGTATTCTCCCTGTCATCCAACATGGCTGCCATTCCTGAAACACTTCTATTGGCTGGTCGACTGGAGCGTGAGTTTTTTGTAGTCCGATTATTAGCTTAGATTAGATTTACGAAATATATAATTTTAGGACAAACAAACAAAAATAACTGCAGTTTCAAAAGGAAAAGATTTGAAAAGGAAGAAAAAAATTAATTCCAAATGAAAATTTTCGCAATTCGGAGTAAAAGAAAAGAAAAGAAAAGAAAAGAAAAGAAAAGAAAAGAGAAAAGAAAAAACCCTAAATGAATAAAGTTAAAAGACATTTCTCATAGTGAATTTTTGAACGCCCGAGCTACGCTAAGAATAAATCAAAAATTAAAAATTACTTATTTAAGACTTTCTCCAATTGGTTTAATATTTTTTCCTTTTTCTTTGGCAAGCGATTATAAAGTGTTTTTTATTGTCTTTTTTTGTCATACTGGAATGTTCGCCATTTTGTTTAGTCTTTCTACGATAAAAAAAAAACGGAACAAAAGCGAGCACGAATGTATCCTAAAAAAGTTTAAAACTTTTGACTTCTGTACGAATATTTTCGCAGCTTAAAAAAGCAATCAACAGTTTCTTTATCTATAGACAAAGGATAAATACATTTCGGGATTAAATCTCTTTGAGTTCGTAAAGATTCTTCGATAAACACATGAATCATTTCTTGGTCGAAGTGGTGGAAGAAAGGCAACGTGAACACAGATCATCCCAGCTGCTGTTACAAGCCTGTTTACTCAAACTTGCAGTCCAAAGACGTTTACTTCGCCGAAAGAAACACCAGAAAGGTTGGTTGCTACCGTATCCCATATTTTAAAGTGTTTTAAAGCTTATTATTTTACAATTTAGCCTGAATATTTGAGGTAAATCGAGAGAGAATGACATATCGCAATACTCACAAATCTGTTTTTAAAACGTGAAACCAGCTAGCAAGCCTAATGTTTAAAGTGCATCTAACCCCTGATACAATATTTTCAGTATTGATTCTACATGAAGTGAATAGTTGAATGGTGAAATATTTCTTCATTTGAGTGTTGCGTCTTTAAGTTATAAAGGTTTATAATTCCAATATGTTAATGACTGTGACGACTATCCAGGAATTTGAGTATATATTTTTTACTTCTAATCACTAAACACTGGCCATTATAAGACACCAAATTTACACTAAACATTGTGGAAACCACGAGTATAATGATGATACTTTTTAAATACTGTTTGTGTGAACCTGTTAAAGTTTGTATATTTAATGAAACCTGGGTGGACGTCACAGTCATTAACATATTGGAAGTATGAACCTTTATAATCAATACTGAAAATATTGTATCAGGGGTTAAGTGCACTTTAAGATATTTTTGAATACTTCCATTTCTTAAATTCAAGGTCTAGTATTTTTTATAATAAAACACTTACAGAATGCTGGTTAGTGAGTTACACTGTAAAAATTAATAAAATTTAAACTGAGGTCTTGAGGTAGATAAGATCGGTACCCGTAGTGTCTGTGCATATTAAAAAATTATATTTTTATAATAACATATCACAAAAAAGGTAGTAAGAAACACTAGTCACTTATGAGCAAAATATTGTACTTTGAAATGAAGTTTTCGTGTTATTTTTCTCAAAGATTAGAAACGGTCTTGTCGTATCCGGGCTCATTTCATTCGTTTCCATTCCCTCTCCCCTGGGGAGTTTACCAACCTGTTTCATCCACCATTGGGCCTTGATAATGTTATTAACCTCTTCCTAAATAAGATATTATCAGATTAATATTGATAAATAAATTAGGAAAAATATTTTTATATTTTTATTAAAAAAATTATAATTCATAGCGAAAAATTTCAACGGATTTTATTTTTGTTTTCTGTTTTGTTTTTCTTGGTGTTATTTTTTAAATTGTCGTCAGAAAAAAATCAGAAATCTAGAAGAAATCATACAAAACAACTGACTACTTTACCAAGAAAATTTGACTTACGACTTTTACGAGGCGAGCAAGTTTGGCGCCAAAAACGACATTGACTCTCATGCCTTCCCCTGGATGGGCATCTTTGTCGTAAAGGTGGAGGACGTCTTGTAGAATCTTGTGCTCGAACGAGATCGGCCTGGAAACTGAAATATTTAACATTATATTATCAATAATAAGCTAATTTTTAACTTTTATTCTTTATTTATATATATTTAAAAAATAATAATAATGATAATAATAAAAATAACAATAAAAATCATAATAATTGTAAATTTTTTCAAGCCTCACGAGGTTATCTATAAAATAATAATAATAATAATAATTTTATTGTGAAATAGTTAAGGCATTGTATGCTATCTAAGTACAATGCCATTTGATCTGTCAGTACGGAAATTAAGCATTTTGCTTAGAAATTAGGCCATATTTCCGCAATCTTCTGTAAAAAGTCAAGTCAGACAAAAGTTGAAATAAACCACATAATAATAATAATAATAATAATAATAATAATAATAATAATAATAATAATAATGATAATGATGATACTGATAACGTTCAAGAGTGTATATTCAAGTGTAATGATTAATGTATTATTTGAAAACTGAAATAAAACTCCTAATATTTCTCTTATTATTTCTTGTGAAAACGAACTTTTTATCAGATAATGAATATACTATCTGAATACCAAGATATTAGGCGAAATTTTCTCCACATGATACTTTATTTTCAATTTCCAAGTGAGGGTTCCTGCTGCGTGTGTCGACAGATCACCGCTATTAATCTCTTCGGCCACATCAATCAATCATACTTTATTACCATATATGATTACTGACCAAAAAGGAATTACTTACAGAGAATATATGAATTGAGAATAATTAAAATGTGGCTACCGAGTGGCAGGTGAACTAGTTGAGTTTATAAAGATTGTATCAAACCACATTTATGTGTACAACTATGTGTCTTGGAGTCGCATAAAGTCAGTAAAAACTAAGCCATTACTTAGATCATTCAAAGTCGTGTAAAATGTCACTTTTCATTCAGATGACCGGTTTATAAAAGTTATTCAATGTCAGGGGGAAAAAATAATTAAAAAAGAAAGAAAAGAAAGAAAAAGAAAAAGAAAAAAAAGCTTAAAAGAGCGAACTTTAGGGCATCGCGTCGGCCATGTTGAATGACTCCACGCATGCGTACTATTGGGCTCAAAGTAAATCAGTACGCGCGTGCGCAGTGAGCTAGATTCATGGTTCAGACTCAGACAATAGCGAAGCAATCACCGTTGCAGCAGTTTTTCATGTGGAATTAAAATCTTGTCCCACAAACAACTAAACAGTATCTGTTTTAAAAAGTACTAACAGGATTATGAAACACTTTTAAATTTTCACTGAACAATAAACAATTGAAAACATTTATAATTATAATCAATTTTTCGTGACCAGAGTTTCAATTCTAAGATATTCTAGCTCATTTGTTTAATTAGCTCTTGAGACATAACAACGGTAGCAACCATATCATAGATTAATTAAAGGATTACTATTTGGACACTGAAAAACACAGCAAACATACCCTGTTTACACGAGATAAGAATTCCGAAATATTCGAGCTTGAAGTTTCAAAAATTCTCGACAAGCTGAAGGCGAAAACTTTTTGCTCACCTTGGCTTCACAATTGCCCTATTTCATTATGACGTCACGGCTTGTTTATGAGGGGGACAGAATCGTCTAGAACAATAGAAATTTGAAAAAAATTTCCTATGCTAAGAAAAGTTTCATCTCAAATAGTCTGGTTTCCAAATATAAGGTGTATCGATGTTTTATAAACAATATTTATTGCATTTGATGGCTGTTAACGCTTTCCTTCGTTCGATAAAACGCTTTTTATATCAATTTTCTTTGTGTTGTTGCTGTTTTATCCCTCTCTCACGACCATGATCCTTAGCGTTTAAACAATAGATTGTTTTGATGTGACGTGATAATGAAATAGGGCAATTGGTAATTAATATGATCTATTTCATTCTCAAACAGTGAACTCCCTCTCTAAGGCGAACACCTTTGGGACCAGCTCTGAGTGTCCGCTTTAGTGAGGTGTCCTCATTGAGGGAGTTTCATTACAGAGAATATACCAATGGCAAATCGACCGGGACCAGGCAAAGGTGTTCGCCTTAGACAGGTGTCCGCCTTACAGGGGTGTCCTCATTGAGGGAGTTCACTGTATAAACAATCTATTTTTTACTTGAGGTGAACAAAATTAATAAAACTTTAATAAAATTTAAATTAACCGGGTTTTTTTCTTTTTAAAATAATATTCTAAGTATTTCCATCATTTTACACATATATGTAATATGTTCATATATATATTTTTTGCTTTTTTGTTCGTTTTCTTTACAGAAAAACTTTTTGTTTTGATTCAATTCTGATGTCACTTCAAAGTACCAAAATCATTTTCGTCTCCGATATTTCACTGCACACGAACCACACTCATTTTATAACCTTCTCAAATCCACAAATATCAGATAAAGACAAAGTCAATACACGTATTAAACATTTGTTTAGGATTATTATTTTAATTTGTGCAAACCAAAACGACACCAAACTGAATCAATTTGGAGTTTTAATTTTTTTTTGCAATATCATTGACGAAAAATGCAAAAGTAGTTTCGAATTGATTAGGTTTAAACTTATCTCCTATACAAACTCTTACTTTCTAGCTTCCTTTTTCTTTAGAAAGCTAGTGAGTTACGCTCAAAACAAAAGCTAAACAAAATCTTAATTTGAATCTTAATTGTTCGAAAATGCGAGTGAAAAGAGAGACAAGGTCACCACTAATTTCGATATCCTGTTTCCCACAAATCAATTTACTGATTACAAAACATTATTCTTACCTTGAGCTGAACTTCTTGCCGTAAGTGAGAGATTATAGACAAGTAAAAGAAAATAACGCAGCATTTTTATCGTGGTTGTTCGCCGAGTTCCTATTAACATCTTTCCACCTTCTCTTCGATGTTTGAACAAGACCTTGGCTAATGAGGCTGGGAACGGAAAGAATATACAAAAATAATAATAATTTTTTAATTTACACTCGCATGGTACGTCTTGCATACATACATGTCGTTGTTTATATTTTACTTCAATCATCCTAAGCTTTTAAGTAAGTAGTTCTTAAAACAAGTAATTATAAATGAATTTTGAGGAAATTCGACAAAAGTGTTTACCTGTACTTTGTCCTTTCGTAACTTGGTTGGAAGATTTTCTGTCGAAGAAGCAGTGTTAAAAATTATTGTGATTTTTGGCTAATTTACACCTGTTCAACGATAATTTCTCGTCAAAACGTGAAAAATTCACAACATATTTTCCCGACTTTTTGAATGCAGTCACTATAATTATGAGTTATGATATTCTAAACTTTTAAAAATAGAAAATTATACCAGCGAACTGCGAGGTATAAGAGAAATATTTCTTTCTTTACTAGCTAAGATGGTAGCATGTTTTTTAATGAAATCGAATAAACTAATAGTTTTAAGAGTTTTTCGAGAACATTTGGTTACTAAGCGATGTGTTTACACTTTTGAAAATATTTTATTCTTCGTATTAATTCAAAGTAAAATGCTGAGAAAACGCCGAGAAAAATAATTGCTTTTTGTTTTTAAAAAAAAATAGTATCTTACCCTGAGGAGAAAAATATTAACTCACTTTTGATAGTCTGTTATTGACACGCGCACGCGCGTCTTGCTCAAGAAAGAGCGGGAAAACGATTTACACCGAAGGGCATAAAATTTCTTCTTTGATATCGAGATAATTGAGTAATAAATTATTCCTTTGACAATCGAAAAATGAACGTTTAAAAAGTCAACGCCGGCTTGAGAAATCTTGATAAGATTACATATGACCATGAAAAAAAATTATTTTATAACTTATGATAGTTTTCCCGATGAGAATAAGATAAAAATTGAAATAAAAATGAATGAATACATAACGAATAAATGTTATTCATTTTCAATGAGTGAGTTTGCTACAGTAGAGAGAGAAGGAGGGAGGAATAGATGGATGGTTAAGTATTCCAATAATCTATAGATAGAAGTGTGTCATGGCATGACAATGCACAGCAGAGCACCATGCACTTCTACGTTCTCATCAGTATATAGTCACTTTACCAATCTTCAGGGATCGATAACTTAAAGATAACACAACCCAGCGACCTTACGGTACTTTCTCATGTCTGTACTATAAATTGTTGATAAGTTAAAAGATTTTATTAATCTATTAAAGGCGAACATGGAACTTTCTTGACACTATATTTCCTAAAGCAATGACTCAGTCTTGTTGACAGCTCGTTCTACAACTAAATACATTAAAAAATCATTTCGTTGTAACCTTGGCAATCGTTAGTCATAGCCAAACAATATTCTCTTTATTTATTTAATCTTTTTAAACTATTTATTCAGTTTTAATTTTTAAAATAACCGATAATAAGCGAATATTCGTGCATTTTTTACTTATTTCGTCACTCATTTTCATTTGCTCTTCGGTTTTATTAATTTTACGAAAAAATATTATTTCGATTACTTTTCTGTCATATTGATGCGATATTCAAAAGGTTTGAAATTAAAACCACTTGAAGGAACTACATTTGTTTTTTTTTTAATTATGATAATTAAACTTCTTTGAGGAAAACTTCCGCAAATCTGAAGAAGTAATCGAGGTCGAAAACGTTTGCAACAATTCAAACATTTTATCATTACATATTGGTCAATATTATTCTAATTTATTGTAATTTAGCTACATTTCCAGCATGTGTTGTTTAGGATAGTAAATTATCCCTAATTACTTATGTTTGATAGGGTTTTAAGCCTCAACTGATATGTATTCTAAAACACGAAAATGAAAATCAACCGAAGACTAACTTATGCTCTTCTTTTGCTCGTTGAAAGCAAAGCTTCTGACATTACTCAACGAAGTTGAACTTAATTC
Organism: Anthopleura xanthogrammica; assembly: GCA_964019055.1. NCBI lineage: Eukaryota > Metazoa > Cnidaria > Anthozoa > Actiniaria > Actiniidae > Anthopleura > Anthopleura xanthogrammica. Next base: position 11,633,328 of record OZ025213.1, on the reverse strand, counting down.
TTCCTTTTCTCAACTCAAATTTCACAAAATTTACTTTCAAAAGTCATAAACAGAAGCTGGTGTTTTGAAGTGCTGTCGGAATAAATATTTCCTGAATACTAATGGTTTTAGATTATTCTTTTCGAAACCAACTTTCGATGAGTTGTTTATTTATTTACATAATCTTTGAAAACGAGAGTAATGGTAGAACTAACGCTTTTTCCCGAGAAAAAACATTTTTTACGTTTAAAATTTCAAAACAAGCTTACTTTCAATTCATTGTACTTAATTTTGATCTTTTACTAAAATAGTACAGTTCCTTCCTCGGGTTTTGTTATCCTTTTTCACCAGTCGTATTCTCTTCCTAAAGAAAAAAAGTTAAAAAAGATTATTCTTACCTGCAAAATTATTGTTGGTGAAATACTTTCGACATAACTAAACTTCAGCTAAAGCCATGTATCGTTTCTTCACTAGATTTAGAATATTTTTTCGTAAATAAAAAGAAGGTTTCTCTAGCGTAATAAAAAGCATAAGCATTGGGTTTGAATTACGTAGTCAATAGTATTCAAGATCCTTAAAAATGATTGACTAAAGAGAAAAAATAGCCTCAGTGGCCTTAATCACTTGATGAATAAAATATGGAGATATGGACTTCCTTTAAAAGCCCTCTTTAATTTCCCCAACCGAAACAGGTGGCGAGATAGATAATGAACAGCCCCCAACCACTTGATAGAAGACATTTATTAAGTCCTTCATAGCAAATACGAAGCCAAAATTTGACATTAAAGGAATAAGTTGTTAGTTCACGTCGTCGACCAAGGTTGGCGATGTTTGTACATGAACAATAAATTATCTCGTTAAAGGTACAGAGCTCATAAAACATGTATGGTAGTACTATAGTATTAAAATTAAATTCCACGCCAACTCAGCGTGAATGAGAAAAAGAGGAACGACCTGCAGTGAAGGAGAGGGAAAAAAACCCTCATTTAGGCAGAGAGAGCTTCAATCATTTCGTGAACAGGAACTACCAGTAAAGTTATTGAATGACAAAAGTATTATTTCTCAAAGGAGAAACCTTTTCTCATCTCTGATGTACGGCTTCGTGAAAGCTGACAAAAGTGGATGAAACTTGTCCACATCGGTCGTCAAGCTCAATTCTAACTGTTGTTTGTGTTTTCGTAAAAATGAAATTGACCTTCAAGTTCAGCCAATGAGATTCAAGAATCACTAGATGCATCTTTGCCCATTACGTGCGGCGATAATAAATATAGTAATACGATATATAATCCCGATCAAACGTAGGCAACAAGAAATCAACTAGGTTTTCTAAAAAGATGACCAACTTTGAGGGTTTGAATCCAATAAAATTTTAAAATAAAAAGATAATAAAAAAACTTATTGGTATAAGATATGATTCGAGTAATTGAACGAATGGGGGGGGGGGGGGGGGGGGGGCCTGATGATTTATTTAGAGATTTTATTTAAACACACACACAACTAAAAAAAATCATAATGCTCTATGATATATATAGATAACAAAGCTTTATTCCTGTAATTCTGACATTTATGCCATCTAATACTCATTACGAGTTGTGTTTGCGAGTGTACTTGCACAGGAGAAAAAGGAGGGAAAATTATACTGTTGATAAACATATTATTTGTATGGTAATTTGTCAGGCAACATTCTCCAAATCATTTACGAGTTTGTTTAATAAATGAGCAACGTATAGTAATCTCAAGCTATTATCTTTTGCATATCAATAAATGACGTCACAGTGGTTTTTGCATAACAATAGATGACGTCACAGTGGTTATTGCATAACAATAGATGACGTCACAGTGGTTATTGCATAACAATAGATGACGTCATAGTGGTTATTGCATAACAATAGATGACGTCACAGTCGCTCTACGTCAGCCAATATGGCGTCCGAATGTGAGACGTGATGCCTTTCACGCATCGTGTAGGTTCGCACGATAATTAAGTTACTTTTATTTCACTCCTCTTCCATGAAACATACACAAGGTTAATGACTGCATTTGCATTTTAATGATTATTACCATGATGTCACTTGATCTGGCCAGCCAATTGAATGTCAGTTGAAAATTCGTGTATTTATCTAATAAGATTATTGAATTTTATTTCTAGCATGTTCTTTAAATAAAGACTCTTTCTCATCTCGTTTCATCTCATCTCATTAGGAAGATGAAACCAAGTCGTAAAAATCCGCGATTTGTGATGCTCACATGAATTTTGATTGTTTACTTTCAAAGCTCTCTATTGATACTAAAAGAGAAAACTGAATTCTTATCAGGTTAAGCCCACATGATTAAATATAAGCGATTTTGTTGATCATGTTTAACTCCTCTGGGATTGGTTATTTCTGTGCTCAAAAATCAATAGATTATTAAACATTTATCAACAATTTATCACGAGTCATGCCCGGACTTTATCATTGCTACTTGTAGCAGTAATAATCTAATCAATTCATAATTCATATATATCATTATAGAGGCTTCACACCATCACGTGATGGCAGCCATGACAGGATGCAGGAACAACTGAATCTGGTCTAATCTGATTAACATGAGACAGAATTCAGTTTTCCAGGGAGAAAGACTCTATTGTTGTGCCTCCTGTCATGGCTGTCATCACGTGATGGTGCAACTTAGCCTTTATCATGCATTAAAATTCTCTTGATTCAGTATAATGTATACTATAACGCTGGCATAATTTCACTCCTATATTTTTTTAAAACTGTGTTATTTTTCATTTTAGAAATAAAAGTATTTCTCAGCATTATTTCCTCGACATTTCATGTCTCTTATCTCGACGATTCATCTCAGTGCATAATAATGTCTAATGGACGAAAGTGTCGTTTATTTGGTTTTGGCGAGGACACCGATGTTAATTAATCTCTGCTCCTCCGTGATCGCGGGCTCTCCGAAAAGATTCTCTTGAACTCTTGGCGCTTGGATAAAAATAGCACCAAACGTACAAACGCACAGAATGATGGCAACAAGGAGGACTAGTCGATCAAGGATACGGGCTGCTTCCTGCCATTCTTTAGCATAGATTTCTGCGAGTTCCTTCTCGGCGTCATCTCGTCGGTCTTCCTGGTCAGCGGTATTATCATCGCTCTCTTCAAGAATATGAGTTTCCCGGATGCTGTTGTGATTTTTACCACGTTGGAACTCATTTTTTGGCTCGTTTACACTGGAAATCGAATCGTTTTGAAGAAGGCTCAACGACTTCAACTCACAATTGTTGCCTTTCATGAAGTGTTCGTTATCCTTTGACTTTCTGTTCGATCGCTTATGACTTCTTCGCAGAAGTTTCTCGGATTTTGCCAAGTTCTTATGCATTTTTATGCCGACGATTGGGCCAACAAACGAGAAGACCAGCTTTCGAAGGTAACGAGGCATCTGGTTCTTGCGATAATGAAAGTTGAGGATTATTGAAGTGGCCAGAATAGCGAGCCCAATTTCTGCTATTGCACTGGAGTAGTATTGGGCTGAAAGGAAAATATTTGGAGCACAATTAGGATGACATATTGACATAGACGAAGTAAAAGAGAAGAGAGATAAAAAAAAGATGAGACGAGACGAGAGAAGATGACCGGACAGGACACAACAGGGCAGGGCAGAGCAGGAGACGAGAGGATGAAGAAGAGAGGAAATAACATACAAATTCTGCCATCTAAAAACGTTTTCATGCCCAAGGACACATGATTAACTGACCGCATATCTATACCTAAGCCACAATCAAAATCTCTCACCTAGTAGTGGCGTGTGAGTTGATTCAACGGGCAGCTTCTCTGACGTCAGTTCCTGGAATATAGCCATAGCCATGAGAACCGTGATCCCAAGACTAATCCTTTCGCCGGATTCTGGAGGTAATATGAAGGACAAAAGTACCATGACAGCGATAAGGGAGCAAGGCACAACAAGGTTGACCATGTAGTAGTAGAACCGACGTCTTAGTTTGACTTCAAGAACCACACTAGTGTATGGATACTTGCAGCAAGAGTAATCTGTCTGTAAGGAGAAGAAAGATATTCTACGTCAAAAATTTTGTGGTAAACACAAATGCCACATGATGTGACGTTTTGGGTCAAGGTCACGTGATGATCGGCCGCCGCCATCTTGGATCAAACAAAGGTCAAAACAAAATAGAGACAAATCAAAACTTAACAAGACAAAACCAATACTAACAAATTTCATCGTAGCATTAAAAGCCAGTAGTTCCCATTCTGTGTTCACTTGGTAAGGACTGGTTCCACTCTCATTCCGATCAAAAAGCATGTCCAACTTGGACCTGTCGAATGCCCAGGATCCGAACTGTAGGTGACACGTCTGATCGTCGAACGGGAAAAACCTGAATAAACAAACAAACAGTTTAATGATAGACCCCTTGCACTATTTCCCAACCTGGGGGACAAAAAAAAAATGAAAAATATTTACATCACAAAATATTTCAATCCTCAAGAGAATGCAGTTCTTTTGTTTTGACCCCGAGGTTGGGAATTATTACTATGGCATACCATACCATTACACATTGGTATACCATGGAATATCCAATGCGACACTTGTATTTCCTAGTATAGACCTTTTGCAGCACGTCGAAATGCAGGACTGTAAGCCCGACGCAATATTTAATCAGTTAAGAATTCAACCGCTTCAGTGATTTTTACCCATGCTCCCGTTCGGGCTAGTCGCGTAGTCGCGGAGCCGTTCGACGACAATCAATCGTGTTTCGACGTTATTGCGAACGGCGCCAAGACCCCGGCAACAGTTGAGGATGTGTTTCACTCACGTACCTTGTATTGACGTCACAAATGCTCTTAAACATAGCCGGAGCTAGCCAGTAATGTTTTCCACTCGATTTTATCTCAATCTTTGTCTTGTATTTATCGGTGCCACCGCTAAGCCGATCGTCGTCCTCCGCACTGTCGAGGAATCGAACGCTGTGTAAGGGTAACATTGCGATGAACAATATCAACACGTGCTGAAGTGAATTCGTTCGTTAAGGAAATTATGAACAATTAACAGTGTTAGAACATGCAGAGCTGTGCCTTGCCGTGCTGTATTATTACTGGTATTTACATGACGTCATAGCCGCCATCTTGGTTGAACTTTACAAAAGATTCGTAATCAGTCTATTTTTTAAATATCAGCCAATATGGCCACCGTGTCTTTTTACCATTCTCTTGCATTGAAACTGAACCAGCAATACTGCTGTGATGTACTGTGCTGTGCTTTGCCGTGCTTTGCCATGCTTTATATAAACATTATGACTGAAAGATATGCCGTGTTTGTCCAGAGCTTATAAACAGTTTCAATATCGCTTTAGAATTTAATTTTTCATGCCTTGTGATTGATCAATTCGGAAGCCATATAAATGAAAATCATTGCATTTTAATTCGTCATCGAAGAAGCCAATAAAATGTTAACGCACGTCAACTCGCACCAACAGAATCGTTACAAATGGTGAAAAAAAAAACAGCAAACAATCAAAAATGAAATAAAGACAATAAGAGTAAAAGAATTCGAAGAAATGACAGACAGACAGACAGACAGACTCATTCTTGAACAAACCAAACCAACGTAGAAGCGTCTAGAGGCAGGAAAATGAACTCACCAACTGTCAACATCATGTCATCGTGTAGGTTTACCTATCCTTCGACTGCTTGTAGCTTTCTTTTCAGTCATTATTCAGTGCAGTTAACTAAGTGCCTTTTATCGTTAGTTTCAAGAATTTTAATTGGAATATAAACGACATGCGAAAAAGGCTGCTTTAGACCCCTTGCATGTGACGTCAAAGCAGCTCAATTTGGAGGACAAAACAAAAGAATTACAATCTCCTGAGAATTGAAACCTATTGTTTTGTCCTCCAAATTGTGCTGCATTTCAACGTGCTGCAAGGGCCTATAGACTTTTATCAACTAGTAAAACTATAGTTCATCACCAGAAAGGCCAAGCAAAAAATATTTGAACTGAGTTAATTTGAATGAAAGTGACAGAGATTCGTATGTGTTAGGTTTTTCACATGTTTCAAATTCTCATGACCAGATGACTACTCAAGAATTTAATATTTTTACCTCAAACTTTCCAACCTTGTTTGATATAATTCTAGTCACTAATTTTAATGCAGTGCCTTAATGAAAATATGAATTTGAAACCTCATGATAATGGCGGCCATATTCGCATTCGGTCTATAGACCCCCTTACAGCACGTCGGAATGCAGCTGGATTTGGAGAAACAAAACAATAGGTTTCCAATTCTCAGCAGATCAAAATTCTTTTGTTTTGTCCTCCAAATTGAGCTGCTTTGACGTCACGTGAAAGGCGGGGTTAAGGTTAGGGTAACCGGTTAAACTCATAATTCCATTCCATAAGAGTCGCTTTGAACCTTGGATTTAAATTGTTAGTAGCGAGATGGGCTGCCGCCGGATTCTTTGGTAGTAGCATGTATGTTATTCTACCCGGCGTGCAATTCTTCGTTCCCGACATGCAATTCACCATGTGTCAGTGGTCGTCAATATGCTGTCATTGCCATTCACAAGTTACCCATTACCAATCACAATATTTAACTAAAAAAAAAACCTTTTATATTTGAAGCCGACAAATACGTTTGTCTGTCTGTCTGTCCTGTCAAGTTCTTCACTCTTTTATCTTTAAATAATATTTCTAGCTTTCATTCCGTTAGCATTTATCTGTTATTTTTTCCTTAATTTTTTTAATGTTAAGTTTTGTGATTTATTTAGGATATCGTTGATGAATCGGTCATAGTGCTTTTAAAGAGAGTCCTTATTTTTTCGCTTTTATAATTCAGTTATACATAAAAGTGATAACTATTAATAGTGATAAAAATAGTAATAATGATAATAATAATAATGATGAGGATGATGATGATGATGATGATGATCTGCATGTTGCACATTTTCCCGTTGCATTATTTTTAAAATATTTTGAACGTTCCTCGTATTTCTGTCTCTTAAACAACTCTTGTAATTTGGCTTATGCTTCCTCGTTTTAATTTATGAACGTTCACAAAAATTCGATTAAACAACATGTCGTCTGGTATGTTTTTTGCTTTTGACGATGATGACGTCATACGTACCTGTTGTGAAGAAGGATGTCTGGTGTCCAGACCTTTTTCGGGTCCACAAACACCACTGACACATTTCCATATTTGCTCTTGTTCCAGGAGAGGTCTTTGTTTATCCATTTCTACATAAAAACAATGAAAGCTGTTTATAAAAGGGGCGTGGAGACGTGGGAATTAGGAGAGGGGAGGGTGGGGGCAAATATTTGACACGTCTCTAAATTTCGTCCATAGTTTTTTTCCTCACAATGAGGTAGGATTGAAGGGCCCACAACGGATTATTTTGACCACGTGACATTGATTTTAGGAGATACGAGTAGGAATTTGGACATATTTGTCGCGCGGGGACTGGGCATTCGTTTAACAACAGTAACCATGGTAACACAAACATCAATACAGAGAACGTTAAGTGAAAAACTGAGAAACTAAATGTTTATCAATAGATATTACAATCCTATTGATGTATTTTGTTTATATTGCAGTGTTCGATGAGCTGTGTGGCGAAGGCTTGGTTACTTTTCAAGATGGCGGATGTATGTACGGACTTCAACTCGATAGGTAAGGCAATGCTTTGAAACATCATCTGTATCGGGCTACTGTGATTGGAGTTAAGAATGATTTATGTTGATTTATTTGGGAATTCATGTTTAAGTTTTATCTTGGTTTATGCATAGTTCGGAAAGTGAGAGAATTTGTGTTAATGCTGTGTTTCCTTATTACAAACTCTTGTAATCAGGGGGGTGGGCTAATCCCATTTTCCCAGCCCAAAATTTTGCAAAAGCTCAGTCCCAGTCATGCAAAATCTCAGTCCGAGTTATAGAGTTAGTGTTAGAGATTTTGCAAAATCCCAATCCAAGTAATGGCTAAATCCCAGTCCAAGTGCACATGAAATTAATCCCATTTTCCCAGCCCAAAAAAGGCGAATCCCAGCTCCCATTCTACCCCTTCAGGACCCTCTACTCAGGGTTAGCCTCATTTCAGTATCAAAATATTTACAAACAGTTAAGTAAAGAATGCATAACTTCAACAATACGAACAATTCAGCGGACCTACACTGGAACACATGAATATTCAACAAAAATCGAGGCTAAGGATGAGCAACAAATAATTTGAAACAGGAGTAATTTCGTTATTTCTTCCATTCATCCTTCCGTACTTCTTTCCTTCCTTTCTTCCTTCCTTCGTTCCATACCTGTTGAATCCACCATTGTGTCTGTATAGTATTTGCTCTTTCATTCTGTAAAAAAAATCAAAACCAATCCAACATTACTTAATTTATTCAAAACTATAATTCCAAAAGAGTTTATATCATTAAGAAATAGCAAAAAAGAAAGAAAAACAAAAAAAAATGTACACATCCACTCAGTGGCATGGCAAGGACAAAAACTCCCTCTCGCCCCCCTCGCTACACCATTGCATCCACTTCAAAAACATATCCATTCGAATGTAATAAAAGGATGGATAAATGATTGCGTGTATAGATGACTAGCAATCTAACTAGTACGCATCTTACCAGTTCTATCAACCGTACAAATTTTGCTGCAAAAGTAACTGTTGTCGCTTTTTCGCTCATTTCGTTCCCAGTTCCCTCGGGATTGGCGTCAGTCTCGTAATCTTTGAACAAGTCTCGTAGTATTAGCTGTTGATAGTTGATACAATCTGAAAAACACAATACACGAGGGAGAACATTAAGATAAAATGTCACACTGCCGCTTTTATTCCCTTAGGAATGATGATTACAAACCACCTATAGTGAACATCATCCAACATGGCTGCCACTTTTATATTCCCTTAGGAATGATTACAAACCACCTATAGTGAACATCATCCAACATGGCTGCCACTTTTATTCCCTTAGGAATGATTACAAACCACCTATAGTGGACATCATCCAACATGGCTGCCGCTTTTATTCCCTTAGAAATGATTACAAACCACCTGTAGTCCCTGTAGTTGGCAGCATCCAACATCTAAACACATATTTCATGTTCGTATAGACATGCTTATGAGGGCATATTATGAATAAATTAGAGATGAATCAGTCTTATTTTAACCACAAATATTTTGAAAATAATGCATAACAAGATTACGGATTGGGTACAAAACTGATTACCACATTTATCATAATCCTCAGATGCTTAAATTGCAATTATAAATAAACAAATTCATTTAAAGAAGTTCAATAACCGTCAAAGTTCTTGATGATTACTAAAACTGAGACATCAACCCTCGTTAATGACGATTTTGTACTTATATTTGCATCCTTTTTTCGCAGACAAACACTCGTGCATTTCCGACGTTATTAGTTACAAATTTTAATGAGTATTAATTTGAAAAGATCATTTAAGAAAGACCACAAAGATTGGAATTTGATGAACTCATATATTTAAGAAAAAACAAGTTTTTTTGCCATCTGTGTATGCTTTTTTCTCTCTTAATTTTATCTTATTTCCGAGTGATTATTAAAGTTCAACTGAACAAGATGTTTACAACAAAAACGTTTTCTGGACATTTTTTACACGACGAAAATACATAAGTTATAATCTTAAACCGAATTTTCATCTGTTCTTTTTTCTTTCTAATTTTACTTCATTCCTTTTTTAAAAGTTTTATCTTAAATATCCGGTGATTAATATTAATCAAAAAGAGGTTACTTCATTTTCTATTCATGATTTACAATCGAAAAGTTTAAGTTTTTTAGGACCTTTTTTTCTTGCATGAAGCAAAATTAATATTTATATCATATTTTGGATGAATTCCCGTGGGTTTTTTTTCTTCCCGACTGTCAGAAATATATATCGGTTTGATGATTAAATTATCATTTGGGATGCAGAACAACGACCAGCTGTCTTTAGGCGTTTCAGTCAATTTGCGGAGGCTTAGTACGAATTACGCTTGTCTTCGCTTGCTGGTGGCGGTCTTATGAAGCAATTAATAGTTTTTGAAAATTCTGAAACATCGTTGTGTTGTGCTGCTGTTATTTATTGACTTAAAGCTTAAAAATATAGAGACTGTAAAAGGATTTTGCGACTTAACTTGAAGGTAAACTTTATTAATTTGAAGGTAAAATTTAAAATGTACCAAAAAGAGTTTTTGTGTGTCAATTTGGGAATAATCGACAATTGAACATGCGTTGTTGTTTTTGTCGTGTTCTCTCTCTTTTTCCCCATGTTTTATTTTCATATAACAAAAGTTACTAGCTTCAATACAAGCCAAATTCAGCGTATAATCCTGTGTCGCTACGAATTAAAAAATAACTCGAAAAAAGATTAACATTGAATAGCGAAAATCCCAGTGTAAGCTGAATAATGGTTACGATTCAGTGTGATAAACAACTTCCAACAATAACAAGAAACAAAGAAAAAAGAAAACTTACCGACTAATCTTGCAACAGTTAAGACAATTGCAAGACTTTGAAGAACACAAGCCATCTTCTTCTGTCCTTGGTGAAAAAAAACAAAACAAAAGTGAATTTATAAATTGAAATAAGGAGCTGAGTTACAAAAGTAACTAAGATATGCCAATGCCACAAAGAAGCAGCGGAAAATCAGTTTCTTTTTGTAATATCTTCACGAGCATTTTAGTTCAACTCTTTACCTGCTCAAGCTGTTGATAAATAGTCCAGACCACGACTAATCCACGTTTAAGTACCGTGCCGAAGGTACATCAAATATTTACAACTACTGGAAGCCGTACTCAGTTTGCATCCGAGTTCGTACATACGTGTGATCTTCAGTTCTTTCTGGCGTCTTTTTAAGAATACGACTGAACTTTGGGGATTATGTGTGACTAACACGGTTGAATTCTTGAGTTTATATCAATGGTTTCATATTTTTGATACTTTGGGATCGTTTAATAAAGTCGATGAATTGGGGAAAATACGTTTCTGTGCTATAATCATATGAATGAAACTTCATTCAACTCATTGAAACAGTTTAAAGATAATTTGAAAATTGGACCTTTTATAAGCTTATTTTCTAAGGTGTCTTATAGTAGGACGAATCTCATTAAGTCAAAATATAGTTTGATATTACAGATAAGACGACATCAAATGGCTTTTATATTCTGTTTATGTTTGAGCTTCCTATTTTACCACCTTATCATAGAATTTTTAAAACTACATGTCAACGAGAAAATAAACAAATAAAAATATATAAGACATGGTTTTGTGGGAACGTTTTCTCTCGTTTCATCGACAGGTTTTGGCAGTGTATTAGTTATATTATTTTTAATGAACAATTTCATCGTCAAAACGAATTTTATATTGGAAATTCAAAGCTTTTTCAAGACAAAATAATCCTATTGTTCTTAGCTTCACTGACATGACAATTCTACATCAATCACTATAGTCTTATCTTTCTTTAGTTTATAGTAGAATAATGTCTTAGATAATGTTTACACCTACATGAGTGAAAAAAGCCGTAATTATAAGACTCGTTATTACTGAACTGTTTGACCACCTTGCTTGTCAATACTTGAAACCTCAAAATTGAAGTTGTAATAAAAAATATCTTCAATTCTGCGTAACCAAATATTCTATATTTAAAAAGAGCAACTTAAAACTTCGGCTAAGAGATAGATAAGAGAAAAAAATGAGGAAAAACTGGGGAAAATAGAAAATACTAAATGAACAAGTGTTAAAAAAAAGTGAAACTTCTGAATATCTCAGGGAGATTACCTTACCAAAATACTTCGTGGAAATCGTCAGGAAGTCGTCAGTGATAAGGAGCATCTATCCAGGAACAAGCTGTTCTCTTTTCACCATAGACTAAATAGAAGACAATTTTAAGAATCGTTTGCCATTTTGCTTGTGTTTTTCCGTCCGTCTAGTCTGCTCTTGGCAGAAATTCTGATAAGAAATCTTAATAAGCAATAAAACGTATAGCTAATGCATCAATGATATTAATAAGATGTAAAAAATGCTAATGAGAGCTATTGGAACTGCATGTAACGGTCAAAGCGCTGAGGATGCACTGAGAATGTGTTCAAGACACCATTTTAACTTATTCCCCCTAGGTATATCACCAAAATTACTGCTATAGTATGGCATTTTAGGAAAGCTGTAATTATTCTTATAGCAAAACCACCGAGGATAAGTAATAATCGAGTTAATTAAATCAGTCGAATATTCTTTTCCTTTCTTTCTTAACTGATGCTTCGACAATACGGAAATTCATGAATTTGAAATTAAGATTGAAGTTATAATTAATTTTTTTTTCTGGCTGAGGATTGTACTGCCTCAGTCAAATGAATATATTGAATGCAAGCTTCGTAAACAATGAGATGCGATGGATCTCTCGAACGTTCGCAAGCCGGAAGTCATGACCCCTCTGGCCATAAACCGATAATTATCGAGATTTCGGCGTACATTGTTTCAAAAACAGGTTGGTGAAGGTTTTGTTTCATGATTTTTCCTTGTTGCATAGTGAAATGCACTAAAGGTGATGTAATGTATAAATCCATTTATTGAAAGATCCAAACTATATGGAATTTCCCTAAATTTGTCAGTCTGCACGTTTTTCCGGAAAATATTTTTCTTCTGTGCTGACATTATTACATATGCGGAATATAATATACATTTCGAGCTTGGTAAACAACATGCAACATGTTTTATGCAACAAAACCTTCACCGACCTCGAGTTGTCGGAGTCTAAGGCGATAAGCCATATATATTATAGCAGATCTTTTCAAGATCTAAGAATAGCTAGAATAACTTATAATTATTATTTATTATTCTCGTCAAGAACACGGAGGTTACTATTAAGATATCTAGTGTTGTTTGTAGTCGACGAAACCCTTAAACTAACCGTGCTATGTCAGTCTGAGTTTTATCATCAGCCGCATTTTGGTCGAAATAATTTGGTTGTTGTCGTGGCTGTCGTTTTTAAATCAATTACTTTCTTGGAAACCAATTTACGATTATTGTCTGAACGACCTTGGCAAAATAGAAGGCTACAATTCGACATTGTATTAGGCAGATTATCTTGGAAAAGTCTATTTTTTCTTAAGGATTTTTCCCGCCAAAACTTTCAACTGTCCGCTATACTGCTGAGTTAAGTTTAGTTTGAACTTTCGTTTCATTTACTGCAATATTAGGGAGGCATATTTCCGATCATTCAACGGGTATTAAATATTTACCACCAAAATAAGAGTTAGACAATATAAGTTTTTTAAACAAAAACTACGCCACTGGGCATTGAAATGAATAAACGGCGAAAGACGCCATGATGTGTATCCGTTCTGTGGTTAACTGTTTTCTGTAAACAAAACGATTGTAAGTAAAAATAAGAAAGCAACTGAGATGGAACTTCTGTTGCCTGTATTAGATTATTTTCTACGAGACAGCCTTGAATTATGTGGTTTATCCACACAGTGCTACTAGTGTTTCTACCTGTAGACTTTTTCAATTATAATTTTTCACTAGACTAGACTCTGCTAATGTTTCAGGGACTGGAAAAATTTGAAATTCAGCCTTTTATATAGTCCAAATATATAAGCAAAATCACACTCACTCTCGATAATATCGAATTACGCCAATATTGTCTTCCCTTTTGAGGCTGCATGTCAATTCTAGAGCGAGATTCCTTTCTTTATCTCCTAGCAACGAGAAGACAATCAGTCAATTGTTTTTGATATTTTTCTATTTATTCTAGTTTCGATTTCCAAACATAAACATTACAGTCGTTTGCATATAAGCGAGAATACCGGACAGCAAAACGTGTTCTAAAGGTTCCGACACACGGTGCAACATTGCATGCAACATCACACCTAAAATATAAAAAATTGAATGCTTGTTTTATTTTGTCATTGGTATTATCCTCGTAAATTAATTCGAAAAATCGAGATTTTCCCTGTTTTGGCTGCTGAAATAGTACTGTAATCATAATGTTGCAAGGAACGCTGCACCGTGTATCTGAGCCTTAAGTGGAGCCTGAAACAGAGTTTAAAACAAACAAATAAATAAACAACCATATTGGTTCCACACTTAGAAATGGAATAGAGTCGATTGCGATCAATGTGAACTGAGAACGCTTCGCGTGACAATTCCCAGATACCAGAGTTGGTAAGGTCTAACACATGAAAAGTAGTCAAACATAATGCATCATTTCTTAGTGAAAACGTGGGTCGATCTGGGTCGGACTAGGTTCATTTCAAAGCTAAGATAAGATACTAAGTAGGAGGCAAATAATATGCGAGATCGACCCTCGAATCATTAAGTTACGCATAGAGAAATATCAACCAAATTATCAAGAACAAAAAATCTCCCGACACTGAAGAAAATGTTAAATTATACGTTCCCGCCATATTGAAATACTATTCACTCGGCCTCCTCTGCGAGAATTCAAAAGCCGAGGAGTAAGTGAGAAGAGTTGGAGGTGAGCAAGCGCGTTTTGGCGCGAAATGTTCCCGCCAATTCCACAGGAACTCCATTAGCACATTAGTATGATCCATCGAGATATCTCAAAAACACTAGGGTTTTTGAAAGAAAATTACACCTTAAAAATATTGTGAGGCCAGTGAGCAAAATCAATGAACATTAAAATAGACATTTCTATGACAGCGACGAGTTGCACAAAGAATGTTAATAAGAATGAGATTGAAAGGGGTAAAAAAAACATTCTTGGCCATTACAACTCCACGCAATGGATCTTAGATAATGGTCTGTGTTCACTTCAACAGGCTAACACTAAAACTAAAGTGAAAACTTTTCTAAGACGTGTAGCATGAAAAAGTACTTAAAGAATAGACCTCTTTACCTTGGACGTCATGTTTTCCCACATTTCAGACAACATGTCATCCCCTAAAGTATCATTTCTTTGTTTAACGGTTACACATCAGAGGACACATGAATATGGATACAATTCAAACAAACAATCTTATTCTACTTTTAAAACATCATATTAATTATGCCTAAGGTAAAAGGGTCTAACTGAAAACACTAGCTAATGTCAATGTCGATCTATGGATAGTTGAGTGTGATTTTCATTTTCAGCACTTAAAACAAATTTTTTTTGGTAGCTTCAAGGTGAATAAGAGAGTTTGAAGTGTAGTAACTGAGCTAGAAGTTTTTCTTTCTATTTAAACAAGTATCCATAGAGACATGTACAAACCCCATTAAAAAGTGAAAAGAAAGATTTTTACGGACAGTTGAGTGCGAAAAGATTTTTAAGATGATTATTTTTCTGTCTGGGCTTACATTTTTTTTTGGACAGCGGACCCAATGATAGACTGACACCGATACGCTTATTCGTAATCATCATGATTTTTAATCAATAATTAGGAAAGATTACAAACCACCTGTAGTGAACATCATTCAACACGGCTGCCACTTTTATTCCCTTAGGAAAGAGCTTAGGAATGATTCCAATGAACCACCTGTAGTGAACATCATCCAACATGGCTGCCACTTTTATTCCCTTAGCACTGAACTTAGGAATGATTCCAAACCACCTATAGTAAACGTCATCCAACATGGCTGCCACTTTTATTCCCTTAGCACTGAGCTTAGGAATGATTCCAAACCACCTATAGTAAACGTCATCCAACATGGCTGCCATTTTTATTCAATTAAAAATGATTCCAAACCACCTGTAGTGAACATCATCCAACATGGCTTCCACTTTTATTCCCTTAGGAATGAGCTTAGGAATGATTCCAATGAACCACCTATAGTAAACGTCATCCAACATGGCTGCCATTTTTATTCAATTAAAAATGATTACAAACCACCTGTAGTGAACATCATCCAACATGGCTGCCAAATTAATACTTTTTTTTCAAAAATAAGACAGTTAACATCTTTACAACTCGGTATTAATCGTCAGAGTACTCATTTTCATAAACATTTGCTTATTTTCTTTAATCAGAAATCTCTAACACAGTTTTAAGTAAGCGATGTCATCGATGCAACGATAAGGCAGAGATATAAGAATATTCTGGCAATCCAAAGCCCAGCTGACGCCATATTGTCCCAAGGGAAGGCCACTTTGGCTCAATGTTTTTAATAAAATTACTCGCTGCACATTTTGTGAGTTATTAAGTTTAGGTAATTCATCTAAGAATGAAACTCGTTACTTTCATTTAAATGTTTGACTTTGACTATTTTGACTCATTTTAATCTGTATTGGATATGTTTAATTGATCGAAATTATTGTGGCTTTTGTTCACAAAAGTAAAAATCCTATTTTGATCACTTTAAACTAGTTGTATACGCCTTCCCACGGCGTCTAAAATCTCGGCTTCTTCGCACTAAAATATCTTTTTCTTCATGAGACTTCATTGTTTCTAAAAAGTGGTTTTCATTTCGACAAGAAAGCTATACTTGTTCACAGCATGACAGAATTAAAAAACCATGGTTTGAATTTTTAAAAGAAAAAATTCAAACTTATAAATATTTATTCTTACCCTCTTTCAAAATAATGCCATTTCTAAACTTAGAAGACACTAAAGAATACAACTTAGCTTGCCAAAAAGAAAGCCTTGATTGGTAAAAATTAAGATTTAGAAACTTGGATTTGATTAGATAAAGAGAGCGACGGATTACTTTTATCTTTGAAATATTAGCAAATCGCCAAATACTACAATGTTTTCCTTAAATCATTCTTAGCCGGGTTTAAGCTTTTAGTAAATAAAGATGTAACTTTGCTTTTCTAAAGTATAAATCTTTATTTGCTTTTCTAACTTTGGTGAATGACTAAATGCTTATCAAGCAAGTTGTACTCACCTAAATTGCTGCTAAAATCCAGTAGGTCAAAGACCTTTTCAGCTTGTTACCGCACTCTCTTGTTTTTGCCTTTCGCTTATCTTGAAGTCACTCTCAGGAACAAGCAATTCGAAATTTACTTTTCAAAGAACCTTCACTTTGTTGCTAACCAATTTTACAGACTGAGAAAGAATTCGTGTAGATTTAAGAGATAAAAATAAATACGAAAATATCGCCGTTGCGGTTCAACTGCCACGACATTTTTGAGAAGTTACTTTTGCACGATTCTGGTTAGTATGTCCACTAAGATTTTTAATTTGTCATTCTCTTTATAAAATAACTGTGTTAAAAACTCTGGCAAACAATAGCGACAAACTGCTGCTTATTATCACACATAAATTTGGAGATTTTGGAAAAAAAAAAGTAGCCTGTGAAATCTCGTATTCACGAATTATAACTTGATTCGACTATGTTTTGGCTAGAACAGCCAGCGAGTAACCTAAAGCTAAAATATTTCAATGAAACTCTCTCATACTCATATTCTCAAATTTAAGTGACAAAACTTAGACCTTACCTCGAATGCTTTTAGAAATCGTAGAATACGGAAGAAGATCGCTTATACTTGTAGACCCATTTCATATTCTCGGATGAGAACTAATTTTATAACCTTGGTTTATGTATTTCATTATATGCAGCAAGTGGATAGGCTGTTATCTTTTCTATATGCCAATCACAAATCATCCTTCAGGTCAAAATGAATCCCGCCTTTTGGTTAATTCTATATTGCACTTGACTGCATTTTTAAAACTCCCTACATCTGGTAATTTCGCTAACACCAGTTAAAATGATGAATCATATTTCAAATAACCTGGCTTCCACTGTCTTATTTCTATTAAAGTGATTTAGGATTTTGAAAAAAATGACATTTGAAGTTTGTTTGTGAACGGAAGAGATTAGAACCTAAATCATAAATTTATGATTTGTATCTAAGTGTTATCTAAATACATATGACAAAATAATGTCGCAGAACTGCTCTTTTGGCTCCTTTTTGCTTATTTTAATTTAGTAGGTGATACTCAGTGTAAATTCACTGACATCACGCTAGTACATTCAATATTGTACTCCATACAATTAGTCCTTCGTTATATTTCAACAAGCATTTTATCGGTCAAACTCGAAAAGAAAAATTCAGGTTTTTTCCTTAACCCTTGAAAACATTAAATTTATCGATACCCTGAAAAAACATGGGCTGAACTAGGTCAGGGCAACTCATAGATCGAATTGGGAATTTCGCGTGTTAGGTTTTTCAAAGGGGGAAAAACGCGAAACAATAAACAAGCTCAAAAATACAGAAAAAAATTGACGTCAGACATTTAATTACGATCCGAACCAAAATTAAACAATAGTTTAGTGAATATTGATATAGACTATACCCATTTTAATTAAATTTACAATCACATGCTACAACGAACTTCCGCCAAAAAAAAAAAGACATAATTTTGGATATAGAAAGCATCCAAGCATGCCTTTCTCTCTGGATATATAAGCCATCATTTGATTATTATATTATAGATTGGTTGAGTGAGTCGGATAGTGGTGTAGATGGGATGGTGGTGTGGATGGGATGGTGGTGTAGATGGGATGGTGGTGTGGATGGGATGGTGGTGTGGATGGGATGGTGGTGTGGATGGGATGGGGGTGTAGATGGGATGGTGGTGTGGATGGGATGGTGGTGTGGATGGGATGGTGGTGTGGATGGGATGGGGGTGTAGATGGGATGGTGGTGTGGATGGGATGGTGGTGTAGATGGGATGTTGGTGTGGATGGGATGTTGGTGTGGATGGGTTGGTGGTGTGGATGGGATGGTGGTGTAGATGGGATGGTGGTGTGGATGGGATGGTGGTGTGGATGGGTTGGTGGTGTGGATGGGTTGGTGGTGTGGATGGGTTGGTGGTGTGGATGGGATGGTGGTGTAGATGGGATGTTGATGTGGATGGGATGTTGGCGTGGATGGGTTGGTGGTGTAGATGGGATGTTGGTGTGAATGATTGGTGGTGTGGGTTGGTGGTGTGGATGGGATGGTGGTGTGGGTTGTTGGTGTGGATGGGATGGTGGTGTGGGTTGGTGGTGTGGATGGGATGGTGGTGTAGATGGGATGGTGGTGTGGGTTGGTGGTTGTGTAGATTGGATGGTGGTGTGGGTTGGTGGCATGGATGGGATGGTGGTGTGGGTTGGTGGTGGTGTAGATTGGATGGTGGTGTGGGTTGGTGGTGGTGTAGATGGGGCAGTGGTGTGGATTGGTGGTGTAGATGGGATGGTGGTGTGGGTGGGTGGTGGTGTAGATGGGGCAGTGGTGTGGATTGGTGGTGTAGATGGGATGGTGGATTGGTAGTGGTGTAGATGGGATGGTGGTGTGGGTTGGTGTTTGTGTAGATGGGATGTAGTGTGGATAAAATAGTAGTATAGATGAGATGATGGTTTGAATAGAATAATAGTGTAACGGATAAGAAAAAATCTGTTTTCATTTTACAAAGAAAAACTAAACAACCTTGTTTCTACAAACAAGAAGGAATATATTGAACCAGAATGTCCAGTAGATGGAGACTGAACAACTAACTACGCAATGCCTCTTAGACAAAACAAAGACAATTTCGTTTCACCGATAATTATTTAAGTAGTAAGAGCTTATATTTACACAGTTTTCCTAAAAACGTCTAATAACTACCAAGATTATCAACATATAAGGACTGAGTCTGATAATTGTTAATTCAAGACATGTAATTGTTTTTTTTACCGACGTCCTCGGTTGGCAAAGAATAAGCCTGTGTAGGTCTAGCCAATTTCGGCTTTGTCCAGCCGTTTATATATATGTATTTGAGCAACGGAAAATAAACAATTTTAAGCCACTGTCTTTGGGCATCGATAGCAATATAATGGCCTATATCTTTTCTACGTATTTTTTTTTCCTACTCAAGAGTGTCCGACAATTGATCCACAAAAGGAGACTGATTATTAATTAAGATAAATACGCCTGTATAATGATTTGACCAGCCAAGTTAGGCTATGCTCTCTTTAAGACAAAGTAGTGTAGCTCACCGGGAAAGAAACCTTTCATTGTTGCTTAGCCGGTCTTTATAAAAAATTAATATAATTAAAATTTGGCTATTCCAGTGAGCGACTCCGCTGTTGAAACGACAGTCGATACTCAGAAAACATTTATTTATTTCTTAACAAAATTCAGTTTCCATACTCGACATGCTTTAGAAAGAGCTAATGAATATGCTATCATCGAATAATGATAGGGAAAATTGATAGAAATAAAATAGAATACCATTCTGATGATATGTCCTGCTATAGAAACGACGAAAAGAAAGAAAAGAGACTCTTAAAAGAAAATTATCATCAGATGATGTTCAAAAATGATATTTTGAGGATATTCAAGTTTAAATTGATCACAACACCTGCACTTTTGAGAATTTTAAAATTATGTATTTAGCTTCATTTTAATTAGATTGCCAACGTTTTAATACAATTTAGCATAAGAAACCGTAAATATCTCCGTATAATTAAGGGCCCTTGCATGGCTTTTCATTCCTAAATTGTCTCGGTGTCTCGTGGGTGAAAAATTACCTAAAAATCTTAATTCAAAACTGTTTTTCAATTTTCAATTTAAAAATACCACAAGAAAAATTGTGGCTTTACGGACGGCTTTACGTGGGAAGAAAAAGATCTTAGTTAAGAAAAACTCACCTTAATCAGCCTTTAAAGTTGAGTGGAGCCTTCTAAAGAAGTAACTGTAGCGTTCCACTTCGAGGTGATTGTTAATATTGAATATTTAATGCTATGTTGTGACTGCTGATTGATCGACTTTCCTGGTGATATAGGCGCGCAATGCATTGTGGGTCAAAAATGTGTCCTCGCATCTTACCTCAAAACTAATTATTTTCGACCTACAGTGAAAATTTATGGCTTTTTTAAAAATCTTCTGTGAATTTTTTCTCAGACGAATTTTATTTCTTGATTTCATTTGCATTGATATTGTTGCTCAAAAAGGTATCCTCGCATCTCACCTCAAAACAAATTATTTTCACCTACAGTGACAATTTATGGCTTTTCTTAAAATCTTCTGTGAATCTTTTCTCAGATAACTTTTATTTCTTGAAAATTTAGAGAATAAACGAGACAAGAATAAAAAATAAACAGCTTGCTCATTGGCTGTTTCTCAAGCGCTGACTTTTGAAGCGAAACCACCTAGATTTACAGCTATCTCAAGCAACTATCATCAGATATTCCGTTAGTCTGTGATTGGCTTTCGTTGACTGATAAAAGTTCAATGAAAGTTTAATCAGACCAAAAGAATACTGAGAGGCTAAGATTGTTTTTACAGTACTTAGAAACCACACAATGTATTTTATCTGTGGAACGAATTTAATCTAGCTTGAGGTAACCTGGGGAGTTTTGAAAGTGGGGAACTTCAAATTTTTTAACTAATTAAGAAAGAAAATTTCCCAATATTTTCTCTTCTGAATAGAGTTACCACGAATGATTACAACACTATGTTAAAATCTAGAAACTCCTTTGGCCAGTGCAAGGGAATTATTCACCTCAAGGTTTCGAAATAATCTCGGCCGTATTTTCACTGCATCCCGCGGATTGAAAATCTTATAAATATTTTGCACTATGTTTTTCAAACCTAATTTAACCTAGAGATACCTTTCGAACTTATTTAGTATCTTGGTTTCTTGTTTGTTAATATTTTTAATTTTTCTAAAGCGATTATTTCATACGTTAGACTTCTGAATAACAGTGAACTTTTTCAATTCCAAGTCATTTTTGTATTTGGTGACACATTTTTTATATTTCGTTTTTTTGAACGAGAATGTGTAATATGTAAGTAATATGTTCCTGCGAAATTTAAAAAAGAAATTCTAGATGCAATTTCATTTGGCCGCTAAATTCCTCAAGGAATAACAGACCTGCTGTGTTAGTCCTCAATTAGAGTTTTTTTGATGAGTGGCGTTGATCTCTGAGATATTTCAAGGAAATATTTCATCTTAATTCGATCTAATTGAAGCCGGATAACATGATGACAAAACAAATGATGAGTCAAAGAAGTACCAATCTAATCGTAAACGGCGTGTCTGTGAGCAAGACGCTGTAATATTCTTGGTTTGCAGTCATTCCCTAAGGAGTAAAATAACAAAAGCTATGGCCGCCATGTTGGAAGATATACCAAAACCATTCATTGAAAAATCTTGAAATTCTTCCAACATGGTGGCTATGACATCACGTGGAAACGAACATCACAGAACATGAACAAAACTAAAAATTTTTGCAAGCTTTCAGCCAAAGCTGCTTTAAGTTTTCTTTTCTGTACAATTCTTTTCTTCTTTTTGGCTGGACTCAAAACGTTTAGAAAGTATATATATTTAGGTATTACCATTTAATGCAATGAAACTTTACATGGAACTAGTTTAATATCAAAAGTTTTAGTTGTCACACAAATAAACTATACTTTGTACTTTTATTTTATCATACGTAGTTACAAAAACATTTATAATTTCCTGACTTAGTAGACTTTTGAAAGACATAGAAAAAGATTATTCATGTTAAAATTTCAGGCGTCTAAGTTGAATTTTTCCCCCCAAAGAACACGATGGCATGGATTTGTTTACAGAAAACGTCAACTTATTTTTATGCTGTCGCTGCCGTTGTTAATCTCATAATTTGAATATTTAGCTTGAAAAAGAATTGTTTAAAAACCCGATGCATTCAAAAATGATTTTCTTTAAACCTTGTGTTAAAAAATTCGAGTAAACTCGATAGAACTGAACGTTTTTTATTATTTGACACTCAAATGGTTCCCTTGCAAACCCAACTGCGAAAAACCACACAGTTCGTGTATGATAGCGGAGAATTTCGTTCTTGATGTTTAATTCTACGATAAGATCAAATAATTCCTGTCCTATTAGTATTATCCAGTGAAATGCTGACCACAGAAAAGTGAGTTTACACTTTTCCAGCCGTCGGTTAAATTCAATATTAAAAATGTTTTCAAAAATTATCGAACAAGAGAATTTATGGTTACAATAGGTGAAATTTGCCTCTAAATAATAAATACTTCGCACGGATAACAAAAAGAAACATGAAATAATTAAGCGCAATATTTTGACCTTTTGTTTAGAGATCAAGAATTGTTAGCTATTTTTAAACATATACTACGTAGGGATATTTCTTTCACACTGGGGTATATTTGTAGGCGGTGATAGAAAAAAAACTCAACATGGCGCCACAGTACAGATGCGTGAATAGGACTACACTTTCCTATTTAAGAATATTTGCCAAAATTAAGATTTAATGGCATTTTTCAATCAAGATAAACTTCTACAACTTTGAAGTGTCAGTTTAAGAAATTAAACTCTAAATTTGAGTGCTTTAGAAATGTTTGAGAGATTTTGCACTTCAAGTTAGTAATAATTTAGTTTTCAAGGTTGGCCACTGAAGGCGCATTCATTTAGGAAAAGCTACTCATAAATAATAGTTTTATTCTTTTATACATTTCATACAAGCTAGGTTAGAAGCTTACACATTTGTTTTGCTGAAAAGTTGAATTTGTGTGTGAAAAATGAAATTACTCTGGAGTACCGCTGAGTTGAAAAACAACTCGTGGGCTCAAAATCATCTCCAAGCTTTCACGCGCATGCGAGACATTTTAGAACCTTATCTACATTATTTACAGGCGTAGAGCTTATTTGTTTGGTGGTGAAAAGAAAAATTCCAGTAATACTGATTTTTCCGCCAGTTTCTGTTTCTGCCGCCATGTTGCTGCACCTGACTAAAACGTTTACCTTGGTTCTTTGGTGATATCAACCAACATGGCGGCCAGGGTTTTTTTTGTTTTATTTTATCTCAGGTATAGTTGTATAGCTGCTTGAATCGTCTACGAAACAATAACTTCTAAAAATTGCTTGACTCGGAACTTCTGCTCACCATCGACCCAAGGGCCCTGTCATTCTTACCACGCATGCTCGATGAAAGACCATGTCGTTGAACATGCGCAGTAGGAATATTTTTGACTGAAGGAATGAACTTCTGCCTACATTTGGGTTGAATATGACACTGTAGCTGCAATGGCGGCGTAGTCTATCGAAGGTTTTTCTGATGCAGTTGCCAATTTCAATGGCGGCTGAAAAAGACCTAATTTGTGGTTTTGATTCATCTAAGCCGTTCGAAATAATTATAGCCATCTAATTCAACTAAATCTGAATCAGACATTTTTCGATCACTCAAAGCACACAGGGAACCCACTTGTTCTACTTGTGTTTTGTACTCGTATTTAAATGAAGCACACGTGTCTGTCACGAGGCATTCACGTGCACACTGAGTGACGTCATCCACCAGTTGCCACATGAGAATGTTGTTGTTGAAGGTGGTGTCTTTACGGACCATACTGAAGGAACCTTGAGTTGCTAGAAAATCTGGAATTTATAAGATTGTGAACACTGAATAATTTTCTCAAGTATTACTGGTAAACAAAAAAATAATACTCAAGGAACTCACCTCGTTGCCTACCACATACAACTCTACAGTCTTGCAAGTCACATTGATGACGATACCACTTTCCATTTACATCTTTAACTGCACACTCGTAACTAGAACCCAGGCTTCCAGCCGTGAGACCCCCCGCAAGACCTGGATCACGTAATTCAGTCCAAGTGGGCAGAACTCCCACATAGGGCACACTGGCATTGCTTAGGACCAGGCAGTTGGTGTTGTTGAGTTGGTTGTTCAGGTGTAGTGTTTTGATGAGGCGATCTTGGACGAAGTCACCACCAGACTTGGTAAGATAAAAGTTTCCACGATAACTCGTGCAGTACTGGGCGGCTTGAGCTGAGCTGGTGAAGGTGGTGTTAGAAATTATATGAAAACACATGTCATTTGCTGTGTGCCATCCCAGATCACAGCCTGTAAAGAAACGCGAACTGTTATGTTAACTAAATAGCTCCTGTCACAGTTCCGTGCGCAATTTTGAAAAGTAGCCGTGCCTTTGCATAAAAAAAAACCACTCTTGCAATGAAAGAGACCTTTTTTAACACCTTGGACAATTATTCACGTCTCTATCATTGCAAGGTCACATCATGTCTCGCTTCGATACAAAGGCACCTACCTTTCCAGATTGCACAGGGAACTGTGAAGGGGACTATTGCAAAATTTAATTTAAGAGGTTTCACTCGAATCATAGATTAGCTGATAGGAAGCACGAAATAACCACAGGAGAAGGATGACACAAACTAATGAGCCATCTTAGCGAGAAGGATTATTAAACTTAGTAATCGCACAAGGAAGCCCAAGTTACACGAGTGCGCATGCTCAAAGTCGAGTCATCACTTTTCCTCTCAACTTTGGCTTCACTCGGAGTTTTAATTTCCAAATAATTATAGAAAGCATATTTCGTTCTACAGGAAGCATAATTTATGCAATTTTGTTTCACTGGATGAATTTTCATTTCATTAGCCCAGGGCCATGTTGGAAGAAGCCACTGAAGCAGCTTTCTGATTGGTCAAAGCAGAGTGGTTTCTGCCTTTAATCAATCAAAGGAAAATCTTATTTGATTACTTAGTTTCTAGAAACTTCTTCATATTCAATTTCCGATATGATGTTTACTTACTTTGATCAAGGCTGTTGACAAACTTGTAGACATAATTCGCGCCATTTTTTCCGACTCCTTCCACGCAATCCTCACTTGAGCCATCGCGAGCATATGTTACTTCAGACTCCTTTCCCGACCAGCACTCGCCATATTGTTGAAGACCAAAGTATCTACAAGTACGAAAGCGAAACTGAAGTTTATCAATTTAAGTAGTCGTGGCACATGTGACATCTTGAAGCCATCCTTTAGTGAATATGTATTTACCTATTTCCTCTGCTTTGAGCCACTTGTGAGCAGTTCTCAATGACCTCCTTGATAGTGTTCCATGTCATTGAAAAGTAAAAATTCTCGAGTAATTCAGGAAGAGGTCGTGAAGTGTTGCCTTTGTCGGCATAGCAACCAACTCCAACATAAGGAGAAGATATAGCTAAAATAAGTAAATGTATGAGTATAAAGTTATGAGTGTGAAGAACTCTGAGATACAAAAGATAGTGACGCCGGCGGCGAAAAATTAAATTCTATAACTTTGAAAATAATAAATGTCAAAAACAAAAACCTTTCTCAAAATGCTAGATTAAAATTTATAAAGAAATTAAGAAGTGAATTGGTAGTTAAAAAATTAATATATTTGAAATATTATTAGCAGAACTGAATATTTATTGTATTTAAGTGCCCTGAAGGCAGAGTTACAAGGACAAATCGACAGACAGCTGCTTGAAGGAAGGACTGTTTGAATTTGTTCCAAAAGAAGCTTTCTTCAAGCAAAAGAATATGTTTTGGGCAAGTAGGAAACAATTACGTACTAGGAAAGACAATTTTTAAGATGAATAACAAAATAATTTGAAAATATTTTGAATGTTTTCCAAGAAAACACTCCTTCAAATGCCAAATTTACGGAAGTCTAGGCACATAAGCCCAAGGCCTGTATTTATTTAGTTTTTTAGATTTAAATTTTCGAGTAAAAAAGACATATTCGGGCGAAAAAAACAACAAAACTTTTGCTAATGAAGCGGGCATATTTGGTTGCTACGGTAACGCCAATCTTCGAAAGCGAGGGCGCGAATTTTCTTTCTTTCAATCTATATGATAAGACCAATTTTATCTCAAAATTGAGTAAAATGATAAATATACAATAAATAATAAAAGGTTCTATTTGATAATTTCTTATATATATTCAAATAGGTATATTAACGCTTATTAACGTGAAACAGTCAAGTCAACGACAGGTGGAGCAAGGTGAAATTATTAGAACTTGGCTTTGAAATTACTAGGAAAAAACGAACAATGTAAATAATAGTGTGAAGAAAACAATATCCCAGATTTGAATTCTGAAGCTTTCAATCAATCAAGTTTGCCTTTTTTAAAGTTTTCTTTACATTGGAGTAGAAAATGAGTACTTCTTTAATTTCACAACAGGTGTAAAAGTCGTTGCCAAAATTTATTCCAATTCAGCACGTAATGCGAGAATTTTTCAAAAATTCTACACAAAATGTTAAAAACAAAAAAACATTTTTTATCATAAAATCTTTTGTTAAACTAAACAATATCTAGTTTTGGTAACTTGTTTTCGGTTGCTATTTTGGCTTTCGTTTGAGTTCTAAATTCGACTTCCTGACGCCATAATCTTTAGTCTTTGAAAGAAAGTTAATTCGGTATCTTTTTTCCCCGTGACTTGAGGAAGCGACAGAGGTTTCCTAATTTTGAAAGAGCTACACATTTCCAGGCCCTGTCTCTGAGAAATAAAAAGTTCTCGCCACTGACGTGATAGTCATCATTAAAACCCATTACGGAATGGCAATTTTTCAAGTTTTAGAAAACAACCTTTACTTAGAGCCAGATTTCTAACACGAAGATGAAGTTTAGTGATAAATCGTGTCAATATTGGGACATGGGATATTCACCTCGGCTAAATTCACAAAAATTTAGATTCTCTAACTCTTCAACCCTCTCATTTCGCTATTTTTCCATCACTTAATCGACTTTTTAAGCCAAGAAAACAATATTTCTCGCCCAATATTATTTAGTTCAGACGGCAAAATTTCCTGATATTTGAGGACCAAGAATTTTTTGATATTTCTTTTCTTGTTAAATTCGCCGAATTCTTAGTCTTTTCTCTGAATTTTAGACTCATTTAAAGCCATATTCCTAGCTTTATATTTTTATGAATTAGATGGATAAATT